>BLKR01001203.1:0-323929 GCA_011170035.1 Teleogryllus occipitalis | reverse complement strand
GAAAATGGACAAAATGTCTTTTAGTGTGAAGATTTAATATTGAACACTTGCAAAAGTACAGAGAAACTGAACTAATGTTACTTTTTGACTCTCAACTTTTTTTTACTGTCAATAAATATTTTATTTATATCCATAATCTTTCGTTAATACAAGTCTAAATTTTAGATTACGTTTCACGTGCCGTTTCTTTAAAAAGTCTTGTATTTTTGACGTAATAGTACTGTACAATTGAGCGACAGTGAAACGGACATTTTTTTAATGACTTACCTATATCAGATATCAAATCTTTGGAGCCATGACCTTTGTTACTTTAACGATATACCAACTCCTGGCGACTTAACCGATACACACGAGGTAACAAATTAGGCTGAAGCAGCCAAAGAAGGAAACAGGTTTAGGATACAAAAACTCTTCGATTGAAATTTCGCGCAGGCCCTGGGCCCTCGGCAATGGAAGATGTCTGGACCAGCATACAGATCAATATCAGACCTTCCCCTTGCTTTGGAATGTTTATGCCAGGGCTGCTTAAAACAGTGGGCCTAGGCCCATCGGCCAGGCAGCCGCGGGCGGGCACGCCGGTGGCCACCGGCTTCACTCGCAGTGCTCTAGTCTTGCCAGTTCTGGGAAGACTAGGATGATTGGCAGGCCGCCCGCAGAGGGGAAATGGGAGGCAGATGAGGAGAGGAAGTCGTCCCAGCGATGCTTGAATTCAGCCCGATGGGCAGGCGTGGTTTAGATGTTCTAGGCGACTGCAACGAAATCTTTGCGATTCTAATTACATCTCTAGTCCCAGTGTAATACAAGTAGACTACGTAAAATATTATTTGAAGGGAACATGTTTCTAAGGTTTGAGTAATTTCCTAGAAATAACATGCGAGTGTAGCAAGTAAATGGTGTGTGAATCTACAGAAGCCCAACATGGAATGTTATATTCTCATTGTGAGGACTAACATGTTTGCAGATGATATGGGATCGTTACCTTTCTAGAGTTATGAGATCCTAACGTCAAATGTCGCCTGATTTACTGTATAACGTCAAATCCTCTTAAATTTGCTAAAACTCCCTATTCTCTGAACTGTATTTAGATACTGCGGGACCTCCAAGCACAAAATCGTGTTGGGGCTCACCTAAAAAAATTGCAATAATATAACGAAGTTTTACAACCTACAAATTTATTTTATGATATTTTCCCGAATATTTCATTATTTTTTCGGCGCCCCACCGTAACTGGGGGCCCCTGAGGAACAGCTTTGTAATCTGAATGGCAACTTGAGAGGAAACCTTCTTTGTTTTGACAGGTTCTTTTTGGAGAGGATTTCGAGAAATCCGTTCTAAATACTCTCACTAAGATTTAAACCGTGTTTATTTCTTTATTTAAAGTCAAAAACAATTAAAAACTATATGTGACGTAGTGTGCGGAGAAATGTGACGGTTAATAACGGTTAATAGTTTAAGTGTTAAATAGTTCATATAGCCGGGGTGTGCGTAGGTTCAGAGAACACACAACGTCTTAAAACAGTTTTATATTGCCTGAAATGGGACTGACTGAAGGCGAATCTGGCCCCGCCTCTTCCATTTGCTGGAGACGCTCACCGCACGCGGTGCGGCGGTAGGTCGCGCTCGGATCGGCGGTGGCGCGCGCGCGGCGGTGCCAGTGGCCGGCCGGCAGTGCAGCAAGTGCGCTCGGCGCCGCCGCTTCGGGTCGCTGCTTTCGCCTCCGCCTCCGCCGCCGCCGCCGCCGCCGCGACGCCAGTGCCAGGTGAGCAGGCGGCCGAGGCCAACCGGCCCCGCCCCCGCGCGCTCGCCACGCCCAGGCGGCGTTCGCGTAGCGCTGTGGACCGGTGAAGGTAGGCACCTGCTTGGCGAGACCGATGACAAGTATTTCCACTGTCTGGACGAGCCTGCGTCGCGCCGGGTGTCAATCTGACGCCACAGCTACCTGATTCATCGTTCGTAAATGCGGAGCCACCCAGAGGGGGCGACAGATTTACAACCGGCAGAAGGGAGACTCACGACCACGGCGTGTTTGAGTGCAAGATTCCTAAACTATGACTTCTCGGCACTGCCAACTCCCACCCTCCCTTGTTTTTTGACGTGAGAATCTGATAAAAGTTTTTTTTGGAAAAGTCCATTATACTAAAAGTGATTTTTTAGGAGAGGTGGTGATTTCATTGATTACATAATTTTTCCCTCGAGACATTGGTAGAGGAATTCATCTTCTAAAAACGCGCTAATAATCCTCTGCTTTTGGTTATTGTAATTTTACACCGAATATCCGTATCATGTGCGAATTATTTTCTTGGAATGGAACAATTGTACGCGAAATTATGAAACTTGACTTTTTCCTAGAAGAATTTTGAATCATTCTTAATTCATTTACTTACCTATGTTGGTTCCGATGATGATATACCGCGTGAAATTATTCAACCAGAATTGGCAATGGAACTGCTTCATAACCTATTTACTTTTATCTTTCACTTTCATCCTGTTCATCGGGTGTCATTCTACACATTAGCTTGTGTAAGCGGAAGTACATTGCGGATCTATTGGTAAACATAAGATCCGACGTAACGTACATTGAAGGAACATACAAATACGTGCGCGTAATGTAATCATTTGTGCTTTTCGTCTCGTTGAGGCAGCTTTCAGACGCCCACCTTGTCTTCGCAATTGCTCCTTTGAAATGTTTTATGGAGTGGTATTGAGCGGAGTTATTTGTCGACAAGCTGGGTGACTTTATTAGCTCTAAGCAGGCAATGCCAGGAGCCTCGGAGATGTATTTTGATGGTGAGGATCGTTGAAGGAATTCCCGACTCCTGTTTTGAGCTTTCTCTGGCGTTACCGCGGGGCGAAGCGCACCCGCCCTGCCCCAACCACCCCGCACCACCCCGCTCTGCAATGGCGGTTGCGTGCACGTGGTCACGCGTGCCGGCAGGGCGCAGCAGGGCGCCTCGCAGTGGGCCAAAGTACACCCAAAGCGCAACGAAAGTCTGACAAGTAAGCGCTTCAACCGATAAGAAATAAATTCATTGATAAATTGATGGATAAAAGTTGTGACATTGAAATAAAAAAAATAACGTAAATGGGATTCTCCTAACATTTTAGAGACGGGTGTTTTCTTCCAACGTTCATTTTCGTGAAGAGATGATCGAATGTCAGAGTAATATCTCGCTAGATAACTGATATATAATAGTGCGGAAAAGGTTCACTTCTATCAAGAAGAGATCCACATCGTGGTCATTCATTCATTGTTAACCTCATTTCATATCTCAATTTTTCGCATATTATCTCGCTCTTATCTCCCAAAAGTCGCACGTTTGGAGGCGACAGTCTTTCTTCCCTCCGCCCGTTTGTTCCACTGCGTCCGTTTGAACAGCGCCCGTTGCGGACCCCAAGGCATGAAGAGCAGGAGCAGGCGGGGAGGGAGGGCGTGCTGCAGCTGGAGGCCGCCGGCTGCTCAGGCCGAGTCACGGCCCGGTCCTTGGAGGACGGATCGCACAATACATCGCTAGGGGCGAGTCCCGGGGGGAGAACGAGGGAAATTCTCCAAACTCACCTTCTTCTTTTTATAAATTACGTACTGCAAAGTTGGAGGATTTAGAATACGCCCCTCCTCCCTAAAACGCTCCCGTAACGCGTGTTTGACTCCCCTAAATAATTACGTAACGCTTGCGACCTCCCTCCTGTATTGTGTATTATTTGTATTGTGTATTAAAATTTACGGTAATTAAAGTCGGAATGAGTTGTCGATGCTGAATCCACCTAACAACCAAGTTTTGAGTGAAAGAAGAAAGCGTAGGCGAGAACTTTTCTGATCACATCATCGTTGTGGATGGCGCATGGGCGAGAGTCTACTGCGCCAATTTTACTGTATTCTACAAAATACTACAAATCAGTTTAGAATATTTTCTTCGTAATCTTACAGATTCAATAAAAATTTGATGAAAAAATATTTCCACGTATTGTAACAACTTCTAATAATGTTAAATTATTTATGTTTTAAAGCACATTAATTACGTACTATTTTAATGATTTAGTATAAGACTAAAAAAGGAAGTATTTCAACAAATGTTAAAAAATATTTAAAATTTATCAATTACATAACACTAATCGAATACCCCCTGCCCTTATGTAATCCAGCGAAACGCTCTCTAAAATCCCCCCCTCCTCATTAGCGTTACGCAATTTATGGACGAACACTAAGTGATGGTCCCCCTTTTCACAAGTCAATAAATTTGCCAATAATTAGACGTTTTATGTTAAAACAAACAATTTATTTATATTATTTTGACTATTTTCATTAAATATTTATTCATAATAACTTATGTCCTTTTTTTTCATTTACGTTGTTGTTGTGGTTCTTTTAAATAGTCGTAACGTAAATGTTTAAAAACATAGGACATAAGTTATGAATAAGACAAATAATGTTCGTCTTTGAAGACATCACTACTCCAATTCAGAACTCCCCCCCCCCCGTGTGGCTCATGGCCAGCATGCTAGCTTTCCTTGGTGCGATCCCGGGTTCGATTCCTGATCGGGGAAATGTAGCTTTCTAATACAAATCGTCTGTTTTTATAACTGTGACTTCTGCAGAAAAAGCTGGGGGCAGGCCAAGTAAGCTAGATACGGTGAATGGGAATACGTCATGCTCGCCATATATCTCCCTTATCTCTAAGGGTGGACAATAAATGAAAGGAAGGGTCCATGTTACGAGCATTAAATCACTCTGCACAATTGTAATATTAATGTACGCTGCGTGGACCCTTACGAACAGTCTGCCGTTTGTAAAACATCGTTGTTTTAAAAGTGAATTTAGCTTCATGCCTAAACCCGATGTCGAACGTTTGTGACAACCTGCACTACAAAGACGAGATGCTCTCCAAAAATGTAATGGAACTTCCAGAAAAGTATCATCGTGTAGATTACCATATAAGGGGGAAAATATCTTGCATAGTGCGACGTAACAAATATTGTGGGTTGCATGTGTCGCTGCTTTCTCCCTATACCATAATTTGCAAACTTCTTATTGTCTAAAATCTGTTGAATGCGGGTCTCGGGTAATTCCTGCTCTAATACTAGCACATTTACGGTGTTCTGTGCCGATGGTTTCTTTTAAATGGAACATAATCATGAAAGTTTCTTTGTGTATAATGTAGAGAGAGGATTTTAACGTAAGAATCTATTTATTTTTAATATCTCCACATGATTCCATTCTCCGAGACCTAGCTAACTGAAAAATATTCCAATGTTTTAATCAATTTAAAGTTATTTCATTTCACCAGTTTAAAGTGACAAATGTCAACATGTACCTCGTAACGCTTTTAATAATGATAATTTCTTTTAGAAGAGCCTCTAAACCCAATGAATAAACACTCATAAATAAATAAATAAATAAATAAATTAATATTCGCACGGATCTAAGTATTTCTTTTAATAAACATATTTAAAAATATTATCCTTTTTAGCCATGTACAGGACAGTGTCTACATAATGGAACGTGCAATTCAACGCAATTCAACGCAACGATGATTTGTAGGGTATAAATGGTCGTCAACTATAGTAACTTCATAATGAAGATTTCCATTAACCCTCCCCCACTTCGCCCCGCGCCGCCGCCCACTGCCCGCCGCGGTGTAGCGCGCCAGCTTCCCGCGCGCGGTGGGCGGGGCAGTGGCAGGGGGCCAGGGTAATTACGTAAACACTTGTCACCCTCTCGAAATAAAGGTAGCCCCCCGGAGATTCCCGCACTCACGCTTTACTTCGTTCTCCCGTTTTGTGATCTGACTCGCAACTTGAGAATCCGTGAAAGAGGGGAAGGGAAATCGAGTCTTTGTTTTGACAGATTTCCGAGAATTCCGTTCTAACTACTCTCGCTATGATTTGAACGGAGTCAATAATTGATATTGCTGGGGTGTACTTAGGATCAGAGAATATGCAAGAGAACTACTCAAGTAAATGATTAAAACAGTTTTGTATTTGTCTGTAACCGGATTTCAGAATTAGACACTTTTCAGCGATAATTTTTTTAAAATTCGACTAAACTCGCATTTAAGCAATTGTTTTTTCGACATGTCGGACTCACAAAACATTTCATTCTCAGATTAAAAAATTACCTTATTATCTAACTTATCAGAAAGTAGAAGCAATTAATTAGCGTCTGCAAAGCAATTTGGCCGAAGTCGGCGAGAAGAGACAAAATACATCTATTTTTTTCAACGTCATCAGATGCGTTTGGTAATCACGTGACGCATGTCAGTGATAAATGTCCGTTAGAAAACGTGATTAAGCTACAGCTGCCTCTTTAGAAATGTGTTCTGATAGTAGCCACTGTGTGAATAATTAACAAATAAAACTCCATACTCGCTTCATAGAGATTACTGAATTCCTAAATAGCTCGTAGGGGCGACATTCCCCTTTCACTTTTCCAATAGAAATCAGCGTTACTTTACTTCAAAAAGTTGAATATTAGAATGTGAATATTAAATTAACTTTTGCTTTTTCTATAAATGATGTTCAATTCCCTTAGAGCTCTTTTTCTCTCGAACGAGGCCAACGTTCGTTCAGTGTGTTTGAAAATTCTCTAGTCTTTGTATCGTGCTCATACTTTGTACGTAGATCGATTGAACATTAAAATATTTTTAAACTTACTGTGGGATACCTAACCGTTCGTCGAAGGGACATAAGCATATAGTTTGCAAAAAGACTCGTGCATCCTCAGCCCTCTGTTTAGTGGTTTTTGATGGAATGAGCAGATTCATGTGTCGTTTGCTCAGAGAGTAAAATTCAATTACTATATCGTGAGGGTGATAAACAAGCAGAAATGCGCAGATTGCAAGAAGGGATCTGCAGCGTTCCATTCAAGGTCTCAAGCGTACAACAGGCGTAAATTTTTCCATGAGTCATAAAGATGTTGTTAACGTGATATTCACGTCGACCCCGGGTGACCACAACATTTGCAGAACAGTGCGATGTATTATTCAAGGTTGACGAATAACTGTTAGTAAAATACGTGTGTTGAATGTTGTGACAGAAGCAGAGGTCGATTATCCCCTGCCGAGAACCCCCGCTGAATCAACCCTCCATTACAAATGTACTTATCCAAAATTGGTGTCACAAGGTTTTCAATTATGATGTGTCAATTTGCATTTTTGACTCCAAATTCGTCTTCAGCGACCTCCAATATCTTGTCATACTAAATTTTAGGACAAAATATTTAGAATTAAAAAATGTTACTGTAACAAATCTAAATCCCTATGCCATTTCGTTTAAAATCCAGACATCACAGTGATGGGGTACGGTTAAATTGATTGAATTTTGAAAGGACATTTTTTACGTTCAGACCAAATAGGTATGTACGCCAGGAATTTCAGGATTTTTACCATGCGATGAAGTAAAAAAATTTTCTAGTCCGTATTTTTTGAACGATCCTTCAACAACATAAAAGAACGTGAGATTCCCCCAACGAGTACTAAATCCGAAACTTTCGGTTAAAGAATATTTCCCCTAGTTTTACGCCCAGCATGTGCTACACGTAGCCGACCGTGCCAAAGACACGTGTCCGTCCTAGCTAGAACCACCGGCAGCGCGGGCTCCCCGATGCATCAGGCACATGCATAGAAGTGCACCAAAGCGAAGGGATGGGAAGGAGCTGTGTCTGGTGAGCAAGTAATTAGCGATTCCGGGTGCGTCAATTACTTTGATAATTATTCTCGTAAGAGTATGTTATGGCTGGGAGGTGTTACTCGCCTCCTCTCGATCGTGACAACCGGCATCTAACTGCACGTCATTTTTTTTTTTAATTTAATTTATTTTAAATCGCTCTGTAACTACATGGTCATAAGCGATCAAAACCTGTTTTACAATTTAAATTGTATGAAAATATACACATTTGATTATATAACAACATTTCATGACATTGTATTTTAACAATTTAAAACATCCACAAACAGATAATTTAATAAAACAAGCATGTGAATTTTATTTTTTTAGAAGAAAAGAAAATACTATATATATTTTTCTAATTTTGCATGTCGGTTTGTAGATTTTCACCATCAAGTATCTCCCCCAGATGGACACCGCCCCCGTCGGAACAAGCTAAAGCTCTCAACCGGTCTCCCGACATGTGTGGTTACGAAGTGTATGTGTGTGTATGCAAGGGGAAGGAAGGGACAAAGATAAAGAATGAAATATCGCGCGCGGTCAGTGTCCGCGTTTGTAAAGATACTGCTCCGACATCCGCGTAATATTAGTCGGAGAAACCACAAAAAACTACCGATCAGAGCAGCCGGTCGCTACAATTCTGCTTCACAGACCTCGACTTAGCTATACAACTCTGCCGAGCAGGATTTACTGTGGTGGGGGCGCGAGGGCAAAAAATTGATGGGGACCCCTTTGGTGGGGGAACCTCAGGAAAAAGATCAAACACGTTTTAAAACTATTTATATTTATTAATTTTCGGTATATTAATATTACACATACATTTAACTGGGTTACAATTATTAATTTTTGGTTACCATATAATAAATGCATTTAAAAGTGTTAATGAGGCACATTCCCCACTTTCCTTGCAGCAAAATCGTCAGACATCTTATTTCTCGCGGAATATCGTTACCGATTCTTAAAATATGTTGATGATATATGGTCGTTGAGATGTTGTCGAGTCAAATTCGTTCGGAATGTTTTTAACTATTTTTTTAATTTTGAAAACGATCTTCCAAAAGTACAATTAGTTATCATCAAAATAAAAGAGAAATTTCCGAAATGATTTCCACATTAGTGAAAGCATCCTGGACTTGCATTTGTATTATTGCATTATTATTATTATTATAGGCGTTAGTACAAATAATGGTATAAAACACAATTTTGTAAGTAACAAATACAATTAAAATGCGTGAATACAAATATGGTATTCAAATGACAAAAAAATATCTCAATTTGATTTACATGGTATGACTTTGTTAAAACCCACAATTCCCTCCCCTCCTGTTTTGTATTGATAGGTGCCTCACCCACCTTGCCCCCCCTCCTTAATATCGACCCTGCAATTCTGCATGACGAGGGATTGGACCTGATGGAATCCTGAGAGACTGATTTTTTTGAGACATTTACCAAGACTAAACTAGTCTTCCAAGTTCTTCATTCGACACAGATAACTGATGTCACAAATAATCGCATTCGACATGATAATGTACAAGGTATTTATACGTAGGAATCGTAAATGATGCCACTTGCACCTTCTCTAGGTACGTTGCAACTTCAAGACGCACCCGAGCTGCACATTAATCTAATTTTATTAGGCGAGATAAGGAGGTAGAGGATTTTAACATCCGGCTTCGTAGGGAATGGGTTTCATTTGTGAGTGCTGATGTTACTTCACCATGCATTTGATCTTCGCCTAGATGCACTGGTGTGGGAAAAGCTCATGCCGGTGAGTGTTCCTGAATGTTTCCCGTCATGAAAGAAATTAGGACTCTTTCAAAAGTAAAAATGGAAGGTGTCTTTACAAACAGTTTTATATATGTATTTCATTTATTTGAATTAAATTAAAATGTTGTCGAAGACGATTTCACAATAGATTAATATTCTAGGATTATTTCTAAAATATGTGAAATATGTAATACACCACTCTCTATGTAAGCATGTGATGAATATTTAAAATATTTTCATGTTCATCATCCCTCTAGTATTTTATTTTGCTTGTAGATGGCATTCTCTTCTAGTGATCTTTCTTATAGTACCTGTCGGAATCGAATGTGTAGATCAGCTGCTCTAATCTACAGTTCCCATGGTCCCCATGGTTTCTCTCGCCACTTGGAGGTGAATGTCGCAGCACAATGGGCCACGATCCCCTTCCTATGTCCTTCCCATTCATCTCACCGAATCCGGATTAGAACTCCGCAAGGAAGTACGACTCGTGCCATGCCTCCCCCCCCCCCGAATATTCAGCATACGGCGGTAGAGAAGGGAATCGCGTGGATCGAATTATGACGGTAAACAATAACTAGTGAGAAACTGGTGAGAATATGGTTAAACGAGGAAGAGAGCAGTCATTTCGGCACCACCTACAAAGCTAGGTCGAATTCAACCACTATCTGGAGGAAAATTCTAGCCGTTGATTGATCTGATCGAGAGTTTACCGTGGTTTTCCCGATCAGTACTAGGCAAGTGTCAGAGCAGAAATCTTAGAAATGGGGCAAGGACCGGGGGCGATCTTTCCTTCCTCGTCCGTGTTTCCTCCGCTCCCCTTACTGACACATACACACCCACTGACATGGACTACACTACCACACATGTCGAGCGCTCGCAGCTTGTCCCGGCAGGTGCCCAGCTGGTGGAGATACCTGATGAGAGAAACGTCGCTAGCCGGCATGTATGACGGCGCCAGATATCACGTTGAGGCGGTGGAGAAAACCCACCTCCTCCTGGCTATAACTTGTACCGTGACTATACTTGAGGTTTGCTAACGTGGCATATGAGGGTAGTATCTCCAAGATGGAACATGGCACGACTTTTTGCGTCTTTCTCGGTCATGCCGCAAGATGTCAGACGATCGCGACCGTATTAAGCAGTGCGCGACCGTATCAAGCGAATCTATCGGCACGACCGAGAAAGACGCGAAAAGCCGTGCCGTATTCCATCTTGGAGATGCTACCCTCAGATGCCTCGTTAGAAAAACCCAAGTATAATGACCAAAGTCCTTGCCGTGCCCGGAAATATCAATCAATCAGATTAGCGGGAAGTGTGTAGTCGGCTTCTTAGCAAGAAGAAGACGGCGACAAAGAAGCTGTTTGGAGCGCTCCCACTTACCGCACGTGCAATGGGCAGCTGGCCGAAGGCGGTGGCGGCGGCGGCGGCGGCGGCGGCGCGTGGGCGGGAGTGAGTGAGTGCGTGCGGTGCGCGTGGCGCGTGGGGCTTAGCGCTAAGGCAAAAGGCAAAGGCGTGCGCTGGCGGGGCGGCCTTGGCCTGGGCTTTGCCGCCGCCAGGAAGCGCCCACCGCCGCGCCGCGCCTCCTCCCACTTCCTCACGCGTCCTGCGGTTCCCCTCCCCTCCCCCTCCCCCCCTGTTACACTTGTCCGCGAGTCGCGCTCGCAGCAGAATCAGCTTCGTGGTCACCAAAATGTGTCACGAGAAAGTCAGACGTGGCCCCCTCCCCTACACACACACACACTCACACACACACACACACACACACTCTCACACACACACACACACACACACACACACACACACACGCACGTGGTATCAACAAACGAATTATTTTCCGATTTTAAGAAAGTGACTTGTCACAGATCATCAGCTAGATGCAATCATCCAACCAGGAATTTCGTTACTTTTTAGTACTAGCTGCAGAACCCCTCCTTGGCGGGTATTTATTTATCACAATCCTGTATTAGACGGGGGAAAATCAATTGATGACTATGATCTGGCCGTCCTGTCATGACCTACCTTGGGCAGACGGTTGCGGTGGTTTCGAACCCTGCATATGGCGTCGTCGTTTTTACTTTGTGGTTGTGGGCGGAAGTAAAATTATGCCAAACCACCACATGATCCATACTATTATCCATACTATCTATAGTTCTATATCATGAGTCATTAACTCGTAACTGGGGTTGCTGCAGGAAATATTGTACATTTAAATTAAAATCACATGTCAGAAAGTTTAATTTTATCCTCAAAATTATATCAAAAGATGAACATTGTTACATCACTGCATTACTCTTTTTATGATCTATTGCTAGTAACAAAAACTCACGGTTCCATTAAAAAAATAAAGATGGTTAATCGATAACGATTCGACTCCTGGCCGAAAGGATAAAAAGCGACTAATTGCGACATGACGAGACTTAACAAAAATAATAATGGAGGATTACTCCCTGCAAAAATAAACACAGGCGCTCAGTGTTCAAGAGGAGTCCTGAAACGCGTTGCGCCAACGAAGACGCTACAATTTTGTTTCGAAAACTAAAAACATTTCAAACAATATCTCTACGGCATATTACATGCCCCATGATTCTGCATTGTTGAAAGCGATTTCGTGAACCGTTTAGACGTTATGGGAGTGGCCAGTAGTTCGTGGGACTCCCTGTTTATGTATACATATACACATGTACATATATGCATATATACAAACACAATCGTTTCTATATCTTAAGAACCGAAAGTATTTTAACACAAACTTGCAGACAAGTACTGAACAAATACAACGTTGCTAAATGCATGTAGTATTAGTTCGTAAGTAAATAAATGTCCTTCCAATAATTTTGCAATTTATTCTGGGGACCGTCATCGAGCCCCCCCCCCCTCTTCGCACCCAGTGTGTTTTCCTGATTTCTAAAATGCATTTCCGAAATGGTTTTCCAGGTTCCGACTGCTAACAATAAATATGGGGTAAAATATCTAACTGACGCATGAAGTTTTCCACACCATCTTCTCTTCACTTCCGAAATCATACTAAGACTTCCTATATATACCCGTTACAATAACTGAACACCAGGTCCTGGAAGTGGATAGTTGCCGGAAAAGACAAAAAATAGGATTCCTAACATCCATCTAACTCTAAGCAGATGCATATCTGCACTACTAGTGTATAAGGGTAAAAATATATATTTTCGTTGTTAAATCTTTCTACAAACTAATGTCGATTGGACGAATCTTACTTATTAAATCTTTGAATAATCAGAAATGTTTCTTCACGCGTTAATCGTTAGCGTGTGCGTTAGTTGTGCATACTGAGGCCACCTAACAACTGAAACTTGAAAGTAAAACCAAGGTTGAATTCGATGTCGCTCCCCCGAGGGAGAAGCCGAGTAGACAAATGCCACTAACGTTCAGCCCGTGTATTCCGTCTTCGCACGGTGCGAACTTGCCAGATCTTCAAATACCTCTCTTCCGATATATTCCTTCTGTTCAAGTTCTCATAGAATTATTTTCCCCACGGCGACACAGGTGAAGGTTTTTCTCGCTCTACTCTTTCCAGATAGTCATCGAAAATAATATCTAATTACGAAAATCATGAGTCGATTATCACGTTTTACGCTACTCCATCCTTGTTGCACTAAGTTGAAGTCCATTCTTTCAAATGGGTGGTTTTAATCTTAAAGGGGAAATATGAATTTCTTGTTTGTTTGAAAATTGTTTCTTGTGAGCTCTCCATTCGTACGTGAGCAATCGTTTATTGAACTTTGTTCCAATGAGGTAGCTCATACGAAAGTATTTCGAGAGCCTGATATAGTGTAATAATGGAAAAGATCAGATTTATTTTTAGAAAATGACGTGGCTTGCGTCACACTAATCCTCAGAAACGTCTGTCGCAACTTAATCACTCGTACAACCAAAAATATCGCTCCAAACAGGTGATCGTGATTGAGAGTTGCAAAATTAGAATTCCTTGAATCAAATTACTGATAACATAACTCTCCAAATACTGTGCACTTTCCTGAAAATGTAATTTCCAAAATCGACATGGGTCAAAAAATACATTTATGGTACTACTTGTATTTTTATCTTATTCTTATCTTATACTTTATCTTGGTTTTAAACTTGTATCTGTTTTTGTATTCTTCTTTAATGAGAATTTCAGTAATATTTATTTTACCGACAAGATTCACCTAAAAATTAATATTGTGAATGCGTTTTAGAATTTGGCATGTACCGTTTTCAAATGCGAATTCAAGTAACGCTGCTGTACACTGAAGATACACATTAACATTCCAACTTTTCAAATTTATTTGTGGGGAATTTTAGTTTTCTAGTATAAATTGAATAGCAAGTAAATCATCATAAGCAGAATCATTCTGGTGACTTGTTTTTATGGAGCGTTAATCTCGTTTCCTTATGTTTACTTTATAAACATATATGTATCAACTCATTTTATACCATAATAATTGTCTTTAATATTTTTAGTAAGACTTTGGTTAAGTTTTGACCTGAAAATATAAAATACTGCACAAAATAAATGTTGTAGTGAAATAATATTCATGATACGTGTGATATTGAGGGACTAACATGGACGTCCTTTTTTATGGACCTTGCAATTTCAATAAATAACAAACACCGAGAAAAGAAATGAAGAAGAGAAAATTTCTATTATAGGATAACAAGTATATGTGTATTTACTTACCACTAAAAATGTATTTACTTACTACGAGTGATAAAGTATGACCCGTATTCGCGGAGCAAATGTTGATGAAAAAGTGCTCTGAATATTAGAACCATCTTTATTCCGTTGATAGTCATTTTTATTCGATTGCTCATTGCATTCAGGGCTTCCATTTCTTTACTATGATACTTTGAAAACATACGAAACGTAACAATGAGAACGATTAACATATATCTTACTAATCAACAATCTAAATGCAAGGACGGCTGTCGGGTCTGTTCCCAAAAAAAGCTGTTACGGGAAGAGCCCGTATCAGTAGCTCGTAGGCGATTCACACATGCATGTTATCAAGCACTTGCGGCTTCTAGTTTTGAGGTGGCCGAAACACAGCACTACTTCATCACTTTACTCCACATTACAACATCATGAGTTCGCATAACAGCTCGTATGATTCACTCGCTTTGCATGACAGGATTCTCGTACGAAAATATTTCGTTAATTTCAGAGAACTGATTCTGAGACCAGGCGGGAAGATGTACTTTGGAAGATAGAAAGTACGCCTATCCTCAATATAAATGTTTTCTCATGCAGTCACGGGCATGACTCGTAGGGTAGATGTTGAGTAGGGGCTTGGGATCCTGACACTTTATCAGCCAGGTGCCATGGTGCCACCTTATCAACATTTGTAATCGTGTAATCGCTGCTAGATACTAGGATCATCGTTAGATAAGAATGCGTCATCGTTGTCAGTCCCCTTGGATCCCTTGATTGAAACCAGCTTGCTGGCGCGACCTTCACTTTTTTTAGAGTCATAAATCTTGTTCTTCACGTGAGGATGATAGAGGATTGGTGAATCTGAAAATGCCTCACTCTCGTTGAAATTAATTCACGAAAATATTATTTTCAAGTAAGCAGATTCGTGATATTTTTTAATATATGCCAACTCAAATAGATAGATAGATAGATAGATTTAGATTTATTACTAATTCTGCAAATAAGTTCCAGAACTTGGTGGCAGAATACACTAACTAAACATTACAAAACTTAACAACTTTACAAAATTTTACAAATTTTACACACTTTACAAATTAACATAAACATTTCACCGTGCAAGCTTCCATAGCACTCCACTTCACTTCACTTCACATCACTTCATTTCACTTCACCTCGCCTCGTCTCACCTCACCATACTGCCAATCACATTTTAATGTGATTCTGACACACTCTTTTCCCTCAACTTCACATCACTGCACTACACGCCACTGCACATAATAATAATAATAATAATAATAATAATAATAATAATAATAATAATAATAATAATAATAATAATAATAATAATAAATCTTCATAATCATTCCGCTATTGTGCAATATTTTTGGTGTGGAATTAATATAAACAGAGGAAAGGACTGAGGGTTTCAATTCTACATTACTGCTGTCGTTTTCTTACGGTGTGAAATTGCCTATCGTTACATATCGACGAAACGTTTCACTCTTCTTTCGAGTCGAGGTAGCAAGACTGTGCAGATTGATTCATTAATTTTGTTTATTTCGTAAACATACGTAAACACGTTGATGGTATGAATTCTCATTACTTTTAGAAGACTTTTTTCTATTCGTCGCTAATTCTTGTACATTTTTACGCTTTTGTCACTTGTGTGAATCATAATTTGCTTGTCGTCCGTTAACGAGCAATTTATTTTGCACTACTAATATTCTTCGTTTTCAGTTCTACAAAGCTATTTTAGTTTAATTATATGTGAAAACAAGAGGTTTTTATTACTAATGCATGTCTAATAAAAGTAATCATGGTGTCGTCAATACAAAGTCAAAAACTTGCAATCCTGAGACCCTGAAAAAATGCAAGGAATATTTTTACTGCAAGATTTCTTCACATACATTCTTCTGAAATCTAATCAGCCAACGCTTTATCACAAAAGCAAACATTCTCAATGGAGAGGTGCTGACGTTTGATACTCTTTTTAATGCTGGAAGCGACGACGCAATATTCCTGAGGTCATAACAGATGTCTCAAGTCGTGTCTAGAATACGCAGAATAATCCTCTCGAAAGCCGAAATCACTATCTCAATATTTTATTATTAATCAATACTAAACATCAGTAATTTATTATTTTACCACAACTACATTAAAAATGTTTGGAAGGCTGAAAAGGTAATCGTGAAAATACTCGTAAATTTTGCAACTTGCCAGAAAATCAAATGAGAATAAGTTTAATATTTATTAAATAAGATTCATGGATACAAATGCATTAATTGAACAAGTCATTCAGCACAATACCCAAACCAATCGAGCCGTACTTGGCCTTTCTGTGTCGTATAACCTTTGTCGGATCATGGTGCTATTTGACAGAACTATTTTGGTATTGGTAATCATGATGAAACTTGAAATTGATTCATACAGTTTTATCAACGTTTAATTTCAATTAATTTATGGACTAATGACTTTTAATTGATTTTAAAGATTTAGTAAGATTAGTTTCTAGATTACAAAGATTTGCCCACTGCTTATTAATGTTCTATTATCTGCAGAAAAAATTGAAGAGAAATCTGAGGAGCTTGGAATATAATTAACAAATATTAGAAATAGCAAAGGTCCAAGCACAGATCCTTGCGTAACACCTGTGGTAATTGTATAAAAGTTTGATTTAACTTTGAATAAATAGTCTGTCAGATTTTTGTACATCGCTTATGTCCTGTGAGGTATGATATAATGAAGTCGTTGACTCCATCCCTTACTCCATAATAATCTAGTTTTGTCATCAGTTTTCATGAAACTATCAAATGCCTTTGTAAGATCAATGAATGTACCTGCTGTTTTCCTATTTGATTCCAAATTTCCAATGATTTCATGTAAGAATTCCACAACAACAGTGGTGGAGAAGCCTTTCCTGAAGCCATGTTGTGATTTTTAAGGATATTATTAGATTCAAGAAAACAATTAAGTCTTGCTAATATAACTTTTTCATATAGTTTGCCAAATTCTGAAGTTAGGGTTTTAGGTCGGTAATTCCTAACATCTTGTGTATTATTGTGCGTAGCTTATATTATATATATATATATATATATATATATATATATATATATATATATATATATATATATATATAATATACTAATTGTCAGAAATTCTGGGAATATGAATACAGATAGACATCAATTTATTAAATAAACTAATACACTTACATTTTTAAAGAATTATTGAAGATTCATCAATCCCGGACGAGCAACTATTTTTGATGGAATGTATTATTTGCAGGGTTTCATTTTCTTTGCTGTTTTACTAAATTCGAAGAAAGAAATTACATAACAATTTGGATCTGTTTTTGAGAAAATAATTGTTTAATACTAATTGCCCACATTTCACACCAAACTACGCAAGAACTACTCATATTTTCTAGAAATTAAACAGGAACTTACTTGGAAATGTGTTTTTTGATTAACACATATCATTAACGAAAAATCTTTAACCTCATTAATGAAGTTGTTGGAAGACGCCGAAAGAAAATTGAACTTCTGCAATTTTCGAAAATTCAGGGAGTGCATCGAAAAAGTGATCATTTATTTAAGCATCTTTTTCCCAGAGTAAAAAACATTAAACAAAAATTTGGAGCCATTTTTGAAAAAAATTTGAAAATGTTGAGGCTTCATTTAAAAAACTCTCAAAAATTAAAATATGTTTCAAATTCAAGGGATCGCGACATCAGCCATATCGGTAGGGGAATTTCGATTGCTGAAAACCCTGCTTACGGTTTAGGTGCTAGCGTCGGACAGACAAAAGTTCACAGGTGGACAGACAAATGGACATTTTGCCGTCAATCAATTTTTCGATGGTTCCTTTCAAGGACACAGCAAACGTGGATTCTGACTACACAAGTGTTAGAGGAAGTAATGTACTCTATAGGAAGGAATACGATTTATCGATCTTTTGTTACTAGGGCCCAGGAATAAGAGTTTTTTTATCGAAAAATTGGCATTTTCCCGCAGCATTTCAAATATTTAACTATTCTTCGATCAGTAGGGGAGAAAGTAAAAAATTAAAGTTAAGTCATTCATTTTGTAGACAGTTTGGTCTAATTTTGTGTATAATGGTCATTTCGTTGAAGTGCGTAGTGATCAAGATATAAGCAAATAATTAAAGCATGTGCGAAATGTTTAGGGTTTTTAGCAATTTTCTTTGTGAAGCGGACATTTCTCAAAGTGGAAAACATAACATTCGAATTCAGCGTTCGAAACCCATACATATCCGGTGAGAAAAAAACTGAACGTTTTTCTGGACCGTATTCTTAGTTACTAGACTTTAGGCTCCACAAAAACTAATAGATAAATATGTTGTTCATAACATTCTTATTACGTGTCAATTCTGATTTTGTATATTATATGCCTGCCTTGCTATGTCCAGTTCCCCAAGTTGTGGTTGTACCTATTTGAGATAACATTCTTTTTTATCTTGTCAGATTTTATGCATCTGAAACACCTTTATTAGTCAATCCACAAAATAACAAACAAGTGAACAGCCGTGAAAAAACTAGCGGTTCTACAACAGAAGATACTTTTTCGAAAATTTTGCAGAATTGAATGTTGTAGAAACGCCCGAGGAGGGTCGTGGACTTAGTATTTGTTCAGTCACAGACGGACGGACAGAAAAACAGAAGTCTCTAAAAAACCAACAATTTTTCAGTATATGGAACCTCCCAAAAGCGTATAAATGTCTACAATTATGTCATATGAATATTTATTCTACAATATAAACGTAGTTTTCCGAATCCGTGGTATTTTTAATTTTCAATATAAATTGCAACAGTCACATCTATATATTTTAATTGATTCCTAATTTCAAATGTTAATGTTTAGAAAAAATTATATAACGTCTCATCTTTGTACAACCTCTTGCATGAATGGTGCACTCTTCGCAGGACAAGGATGATGGGAGGAAGAACACGTGCTGTAGCTTGGGTTACGTTCCTCAACACTTAGCAATAGAACGTTAATTCATTCAATGCGATGAACCTCGAACGTATTAACGTGTGTTATCAGATATACGGGCATTAGTATCGTTGTATCAATGCCCGCTTCACTTCCTGTAAAAACCACGCTTTGTATGGAGACTACGAGGATTTCTATTCAGTGGCGAATCCTGAACATTATTTAAAGTATTTCGCACTTTATGGAAGCTACCTTTACCGTTGACTTTTAATTTGAGCTTTTCTGAAATCCCAATACTATGAAATTCCATCCTTAATAATTTTTCTATAAGACAATTACACAAACCACTAACTTCTGGATCATTAACACACTCCATTTTCACAAAATCTTGAGACAAGTGTTACTTA
Organism: Teleogryllus occipitalis; assembly: GCA_011170035.1. Classification (NCBI taxonomy): domain Eukaryota; kingdom Metazoa; phylum Arthropoda; class Insecta; order Orthoptera; family Gryllidae; genus Teleogryllus; species Teleogryllus occipitalis. The sequence continues at coordinate 304,478 of BLKR01001203.1, read as the reverse complement.
TGAATGACCAGCGAAGGACTGTTCATCTCAATATTTTGCGGTGTCTAACGATCGGCAGGCGCGCATTCTCCCCTCTCCCCGCCCTTGAAACACGAAGAGCCCTAGGTTATCGCGGTTGGCATGCAGTGCCTGTGCTAGTGAATTTTCTGGACAGCATTAATAACTGTTTGAAACTTCTCACTCTACCGTACTTCATAGCGCTTACAGATGCGGAAGACTAACTGGCTTTCGGTAGCAAAACAGTTAGTTATTTTTTGCATATGTTTTAAAGCTTTCAAAATCCCAATGGCTTTTTAGAGGATTACCAAACTTAATAAATATTTATTATACACTTCGAATTACTGAGTATATCGACGTATACACGGTGTATCGGAGAATTCGTCACTGTTTCTATCCCCATTTTGTCAAGAGCCCCAGTAACACTGCAGGGAAATTGATCACCCCTTGACAGGAGACCAGATCCTGCAGATATGGGGAGGGGAGATAAGACTTACAAGGTATTGGAAGGGAAGAAATACGAGGGAAGGCGAGAGAATACTGTGGCAAATTGGATCGTCTCTTGACCGACTGTGTGTGTACTAAAAACGTCAGCATTTTGGCATCTGTATTTTGGCTTTCATAAAAAGAATTAACAGTTCTAACTCTAACAGTTAACTACATGTGTCTCTAAACTTAAACACTTTTAGGACGTGCGGGGAGATCGAAAGTAATCGCTTTTCGCCAGGGTAGGAAATTTCATCTACCTACGTTGCGCATGTGACAGGTATCCTAGATTGGTAGGCACACATGGGTAAATGCAGCATGTGTAACGTCGTTAAATAAAATTTCCCGTTATATGTCCACTGGCAAAATGTGGCCATTTCCGACCCACCCAACATGCCCTAGCAGTTTGTAACATTTATTCTGAAACATCCTTATCATTCTTTTAGCTTGATAGTTCACTTGGGAGAGGCAGCGTTGTCGGGTTTTACTACCTTTGTCACGTGCTTCCTGCAAAGGTAATTTTACATATTCCAATAAGTTCATTCATCTCGACTTGGCAGAAAAGGGTAGATTAAAACATGAAAAGCTGGTTCTATTGCTCGGCGATAAGAAACCATCGGCGGTATTAGCAAATGGCTCTCAAAGTCGATCACCAAGACTTGTGTAGTACACTGGATTGAGAGTAAGGGTGCTTGACTGTACACGGAAAGAATGTTTCTGGTGTCTTTTTTGAAAGATAAATTGGTACACGTTTACGTTTGGAATGAAACTTTGACACGTTTGAACGTAGTTAAAATTCCAATTGCATCTGTATATTTTCCTCACTTGTAGTTAGTACAGAAACGCTGGGGTCATTGCATGCCAAACTCGTTACGTATCCGATAAGTTTTTCTTATTTTCTTTTTAAGAAAATCACTATAGACATACAAATGAGAATGAGTGTGTGCTTTTGTGTATACGTGTGAACCCGTGCTTGCATCTTTGTGCGTACGTATGTGATCTATTTCTGGATATTTCTAAGCCAGAAGATTCTCCTACTTAATATTCATCGCCATGTTGTAGTCGTTGTATTTCTCATTACCATGTCAGCGCTGCTCTTGAATACACTTCGCTACATTAAAATTCAGATTGCTTCTCAATTGTCACGGCAATAATGGTGACAATTGTAAGGGATGAGAGAGCTCTCTTTATCTACAAGAGAGCTAGTTAAAAGAATCTTGAAGGTTTCAAAATTGTACACGGTACACAAATCATGGCAACCACAATAAAATGTTAGTAAGTCAGTAACATTCTTAAAATTAATTCCACGCTGCATTTTGAACTATAAAAGTGAAAATTATTTGCATTGCATTGTTGTACTTTAAATGTATAAAGGCCCATTCACAATGCAAACACAAACATAAGCATGACACATAGACGTAAACATTAACATAAGTGATAGACTTAAGTATTCACAATGTCGAACATAAGCGTACACAAAATGAGTGTTTCTATTGGCTGTGAAACATTCTAGTTTATTATTGGTTGGATGTGAGAATCGATTTCGGGATATCGACTGTGTCCATGACGGGGGAGCTCTTGCCGTGGATTGTGTTAGTTCGTCTATCGACTTATTTCGATACTCGATTTTGAGTTAAGGTACTGTGATTGGTTCATTTCTTGTTTTTGACATAAGCATAAGCACAGAAGCTTGAAACTTGCAAGCTTTTAAATTAACGTCTTACGTGTTATGCTTATGCGAACGCATTGTGAATGAGTCCGCTTACCGGCGTAGTCCTAACTTATATGTTAACGCCATGCTTGTGTTTGTTTGCATTGTGAATGGGCCTTAACAGTTAATTCGGATATTATGGTGCCGCCTGGATGATAGGCAATTTGCTACACACACGTGGCAACGGTGTTGCATCGGCTGGCGCGAAAATAAAAATTACATTTGCTCGCATCAAAACAACACACCCACTCTTATTAATGAATTATAAATTATTATTAACATGATATCCGACCTCTAGTACTCTGTTACATATTTAAGAGACATGTAAGCATCAATAAAAGTGTCTTTGGATCATCCTTAAATAGTGTTTGAGTATTGAGAGTAACCTGCGTCCGTCCATCACTCATGGTTAGATCCCTTTCCTTCCAACAATCGAAACAAACGAGATGTCATTCGATACCTGGGGGTCTCCTGGTGGGGAACTGATGATGAGTTTGCCGAACCGTTTAGAAGATTCTCAGAAAATCCCAAAAACGTGGTTTTGCGTTTTTTAGCGCTGCGATCTAAGGGTGGCTGTGCGAATCACGTGCTCCCGCTCTATTGACTCGCACGACACCAGCTGCGATGACTGCTAAATGTGACTCCACTGAGGTGAGGATCGCTATCATGCATTGCGCGTATGCCACTACTTACAGTATCCGGTTTGGGATTTGTATTAATGTAAATCGTAACTTCTGTAAACTCGTCGACCTACCTAGATAGCGAAGACATCTGCGTCACCAATTTATCTGCTCTAGGATTGCAGATACGTATACTGCATTAGTTATGGTATTGATTAGACCGCGGATATTTATGTAAACTTTTTCTGGATACCATGTACTAAATTAAGTTTTAAAAATACATTTTAGGATTTTATGAACTAAAACCCGTCAATTGTATAGAGCCTAAAAGAGCCTATTACAAAATTAATACCTATTTGTGCCTACCTTTTTACTTTTAAAAACATAAAATGAGACTAATTTGCCTAATTTCTTTTGTCTGTGTCTTCTTTTGACTTTTTTCTTGTCTGTCAGCTGATGATATTAATTTTAAGTTACATTAATATGTAAGATAGTGAGAAATGAATATGCAGGTCAAGGATCTTGCGAGAAGTCTCCATTTCACTATTTCCTGATTTTGTGGAAAATCCTGCCTCCGCTTGTATGATACAGTGATTGAATTTCCACGAAAGAAAAGTGATCTTGACCGATAAGAGACATTCATTTTCTCTTGAGAACTTGGAGAAAGTATTAGTAATTTGTAATTTTATATTTAGTAATTTTATAATTTTAATAATTTATATTTAGTAATTTATAGTTTATATAATTATTAGTCATTATAATAGTTTTATTGTGAGGCAAAATATGGTACAAATGATTCTAACTACAAGACAAACAATTCCACTTCTTCATAAATAGTATTATCGCAAAATTCACAACACTGATTCTACACAATATTGATTTATGTTTTTATAAAAATATATATTATTGTGAAATGTCAAAAGAGAAGCAAATTAGTGATTTATTATCAGAAATTTCGTCACTTATACAATGAAATCTTGGATCTTAATCACATTGATTAGTCATCGGTTTAATTTCGGCTATTGACACCCAATCGACCCCTTGGTCATCATTGACCACCGACAAATTTTTATTCATCCCCAGTGAGTTGATAAAGACCCCATTGGGAATTCCTGAACCAAATCTTCATCCCTTATTTCAGAACATCCCAAGCATGTCAAACATTAATAATACGCCTGCATCCCAACATTAATTTGATGCCAGCGTCCCGACAAGGATATGTCAGAAGATAGAAAGGTTTACACCCAGCGACGTCAGTTGTTAGTTCTCGTGATGTCAGAGGTTTCTCACTGATACACTAGCGCTCGCATTACGTGGAGTATGGGTCCACAACGACGTTCTAAACCTGAGAAAACGTGGGAGGAGGCGGATGTGCCGCTCCTGACTCACCGTGGGATGCGAAGGAGAGGACGGGGGGGAGTGTTTGCGCCGGCCAACTCCTCCGCGACCTCCGCCCCCATTGTGAGAGCACTTAGCGCCGCGTTCTTACGTAAGTGCGGTGAGTCGCCGCGCGGACTTCCGGCTGGCTGAGCTCCACAGGGAATCGCTGCCCCCCCCCCCGCCGCCGTTGCGTGCCTAAGCTGCCCTTATAGAAAGTGGAACGTATTTTTCATCAGATGTCAAACCGATTGAGCTGCCTCAGAGTTTGTTGCCACCACAGCGTCACTGACCGGGAGGTGCGAAGGTTCGAATTCCGACGGTGTCGGAATTTCGTTGTTGGTTAGAGAGCTAGGTCGAATGCAGTTGCTGTCTGGAGGAGAATTCTAGCGGCTAATCTAATCGGTAGTTGTACGTCGTTTCTTCGATCAATACCAGGCGAATGTAGGAGCAGTACCTTAACAAATGGGTCATGGACCGGAAGCAAAATTTCCTTCCTCATTCTTGTCTCCTTCTCTCCCCTTACACACACCCACATACACCTTATAATTAAATGTACAACATTACCAAACATGTCGGGCGACTGTCGGAAGCTTAGAGCTTGTCGCTGTTATGGCGATGCCCCTCTGGGGCATATTTGAAGGAGGAAACCTCCGCCAAACGATGAGGGCGCTAAATTCAACTTTCTAGTTAAGAGGACCACCGCCACCTACCGGGATATAATAAACACTACATTGACGGGAGATTAATCACTATTACATATAACGCGCCCGGAAGAACAAAATAATAAATCAACCGATATGTCAAATACTCGACAAATATGCAGAAAATATTACTAGAGTAATTATATTTTTGAGTTTAGTGCTTCCTTGGACCACGAGAAAGGCCCCAACGTGTTTTTGTAATTGTAAAAATTGTTAATTGTAAATATTGTAAAAATAAAATTTTTTAATAATTTATTATAAAATATTAACTATTAAATTAAGAGTTCCCAATTCTACTAGATTTAAGTTACAAGTTTACCATGATATACACAGTTCGTGAGTTCACTCCTCTGTGGACAATATTGACAATTCGCCAATGATCACCATGTACAACTTGTCACCGTTTTTGTATTTCTTCAATGTAGGTAAAAAATAATAGAAATCAATAATTATCAGATATTTATTATTAAAAAAGACACAAACGCTTATGCATTGGGACATAAGCCTTCAGATTATTATCAAAATATTATATATTCCGTATTTATTCAGTTTGACACCTTAACATAATGACCTATCTATTTTTTACAGCTCATTGCTTTCGTTGTCATTCACACACACGCTGGCATTCACACCAAGATATGTATTAATCACTTCAAAGAAACCATCTAAAGAGTTGTTTATTTGTATTGGGCATGACATCGGAAACTGAGGACAAAAACTGAGCAAATGAAATTGATGATTAATTGGGATAAACTACAGCACGTACGAACTCACGGTCCGTTCTGCAGAATGTAACTGTCTCTGCCTGAACATTTTCTCGTTCTAGAAAAAATTATTAAAAGAAAATCAATTGATGTAAATTTCACCCGAAACCATTGTTACAAAATGGGAATTATAATAAGATTTTACCAAGTCATTTAGACAATTAATTTGGTACTTCTCCGAATTTCCAGGATTCCCTAGCATGCTGGGTTCTAAAGGATATTCATTTACGTCCCGTGAGGTTTCTTTTGGATTTTGTAGGGTTCCTTCGAGAGGGCGGGCCGCCCCTCCCAGCCCGCTTTATTCGTTCACACCATCCGGAGCGACGTGAGGCAACAATAAATCTCTAAAACACTCCACACCTCGCCACAGGAAAGCATCCGCAAGTAGAATGAGTACAAAATTTTAATAGACAGCCTACGATTAAATTGTGTTGAAAAAGGAACCTTTTCTAGACCCTGGCTTGAGGTTTATTACAGACTTTGCTACGGCTCAAACACTTATAGTCCTTCTCTCGTCCTCCCCCTATCTACCCTCCACCTCTCACACCTTCTCTCTCTTCCTCACACACTGGTGCACGCACTTTCCTGCCGGGACCCAAGTAAGAACTGCTTCTTCGAATTAAATTCGGATTATTTTCATTTAATTATTGTAATATTAGGGCCACCCTGGATGGCCGAGATGGCTAAGAGCGTGTATCGACTCAGCGCTTCGGTCCGAAGAGTTGCGGATTCGAATCCCCGCCTTGAGTATAGTTGTTTTTACTTGTCTGTCATGCGTGTGTTGTCGCGGAGGGCCTCGCGATCTGCTGACCTCAGATGAGAGGAGACCGTAAGTGTGTTGGTGTCTAGTGTCACTTCGGACATGCGTCCGATCGAGACGTAAAGAGTAACCCGCAGTAGGCTGGACAAAAGCCATGGGGGGGGGGAATGTAATATTATTTGTAAAGCTGTGAGCACATTGCATCATAAGCTAAGAGAAACTTCTCTTAGCATGTTTTCAGTTTCATGTTTCGAGCAGTTGTTTTGTCTTACCATGTTTGTCCAAGACTAATTACGTTTTTTTCTCTTTATTTAAGCCACTTCAAACCGCTTAGTATGTACCTCAGTTAAAAAATAGCTTCCTTTAATGTACAGCTTCATTGTTTACATATATCAATTTTCCTACAGAGATTTCATTCAAATAGATTATTAGAATTATTAGAAACAAGAACTTAAAGATTTTATTTCGGGATGAGGCTAAAATTTCCTAAAGTTTTGATTGTGAATTGAGTTTTTTCTGCATGTGCAGTCTTTATCCACCAAGGCTTCTCAGTCTACCGTGGATTTGATGGGTGACACCAAATTTCTTATGCTGGGTGAAGGAGGGAATCTTTTTTCTGGAACTCCAAGTTGTCGATTCCACGAAAATGATCGATTTCATCCAGGCAAGAGCCGTAAACATGCGAAGGGAGAATGACTGGTCGAGATTTTTCCTCTTTGGTGCGTAATGGTAGGGTTCGTTAGGGCTCCGTTTGACTCACTTCAAGAGAGTATTGTTTCTCATTGTACTCGATATTCTAACACGCTACCAGCAAAAGCATTGTAGCCGATTATATTAACAGAGAAATGAAGCAAATGAAACGAGATTCATGCTCCCACACACATTCTGAGATTTTCATGTCTCAGAAAGCTCTGGGGTAAATGATCTATTTTCTTTTAATTCAGATAAGGAAATAATCTTGAGAGGATGCTTTCATAACTTTGTAGAAATTCTATTACTACTCTTAACGTCAACTTTCAAGGCATAAGTGTGATAAACAGAGGATCATGAAAATTTTTTTAATCTGAAAATTAATTAGAAAGTTTTGATTTGTTCTGAATTATTTGTATAATTTAGATTTTAGAGTTAGCGTCATTGATCGTGAAAGTAGAGATAAAGAGCATTAGGGGTCTAATAACTGCTACATCGATGAGTTTGAAAATGTTTAGTCTTCTGAGGTTGGTTACTAAAATTTTTAATCGGAATAATTTTATTTTTGTATGTTGTATTCTGAAGTGCATTTAGTGGAGTGTTTTTAATGTTGAAATTGTCCATCAGTAGTATTCCGTGTTACCGGGTGCGTCAACTATTTGGGTTATTGTTTCAATAGTTTTCCAAAACACCCACATTGTGTCCTTGGGTAGCACAGTCAACAACGTTGCTGCTTTCGTGCACTTTCAAAACTGATGAGAGGTAATGAAGTCGAAACAGAAACTAGAAATGATGACTGAACTGGGAAAGATCAGCTTCGGAAGTTCACGAAAGCAGCAACATGACTGGCAATTCTACCCAAGCACAGAGTATGGGAATTTTGGAAAACTATTGAAACATCTAATACCTAACAACGTCAGGTCGTGCTTACGCCTTTTGTACTTTGGATTTTGACAACACCTGGGTCCTTAGCCTCTTGACTGTAGTGCATGATTCAACCAGGATGATTTACATTCAGTAGACTAGGTGATGGGTTCTATGGGGTGATGTTCGTCACTCACTCTAACGTGAGATCTGGCGCCTGAAATTTTCCATTTTGAAAGCGATTTACACAGGTCTTTAGCAAATTCGTTCTGTCCAAGGTAGTCTTGGAACGAGTCACATATCATATGACGTGTCGCAGTTTTGCAATGTTTATTAATTCCTCTAACATTAACATCTAATTCAAAAATGGATCAACCGCGGTAACTTTGCTCAATGGAAGCGAAGAAATCAGTTAGAATCTTGAATATTTTCTTCTTCTTTTCAAATCGCAGTTGGCGATAATGCTGTCAATGGGCATATATGCTGTGTTGCATTTAGAAAAGGAATTCGCTTTTGAAATCCGGGTCCCAATGGCCGAATGGTGAGCGAGTGGAGAGGTCGGGGTCAATTGGGGAAGTCTCGCCTCGCTGGCGCAAGCAGCGATGTGCCAGCCGGCGCTCCTAACACACTGACCCATGGCACCGGGTTGGCGCACGACTAGGGCTGGCGAAAAACGTCGATGGTTTTAAAACATCGATATTTTCGGGTAGAAACATCGATATTATCAAGTAGAAACGAGCACATTATAACATTGATATTTTGCTTTCAATATTTTTTTCAGATCGATATATTTGTTCAAAGACAACGATGTTTTCAAAAAACTCTCATGATATAAATAAAATTTCCAGAATCTATTTTTTTTCGTGGATTACTCACGATCAACCGCCACTAACAACTGTGAAAGTTGTCGATTCCCAGACGGCACGAAACCGTTTGCTATTCGCAACCTTTCCGGAATGTTATTACCTTTTACTTTCTCGCTATGGAGTAGAGAGAAAATGATGTAACACTGCGCGTAAAAACGGCGAATTTTCGGCAGAAAAACTCTGCCCTGGTAACGAAAACGTGGATAAATCTAGTTGCCAAATTTAGAAAAAAAATTCTCTACCGTGAAGACCATTTTTTTCTCCAATATTGATATTCCTCAATCCATCTGGCTGATGTCGCGACCCCGAATTTGAAACCAAAATTTTAATTTTGAGGAGTACTTTACATGAAGCCCCTGGGGCATTTTCAAAATTTTCAAACAAGTGACTCCATTGTTTTTTATTAAATTTTGGTTTTGGATATTGTGAAGGACGTTTAAGGGAATGGTGAAGCTCTCATAGATAGATAGATATTTATTGTTCTGCAAGTAGGTATATATATAACCTGGTGGTTCATGTTTGTTAAAAACCGCTAATTTTTCGAAAATTGCAAAAGTTCAAAAATGTTTTCGGCTGTATGTGCTGATGTGCTGTATGTGTTGATTAGCATCACTAGTTTGATTAGTTTTTACGTGGTACTACCATTAAATTGCATCTTGAACCTTTACTACATAGAACATTGATTAGAAAATGAAGATGGCAGTCAATTTTAAAGCAGAATATTCATTTAACTTATAGTGGCGTGTTATGTATCATGTTAGAACCAGGACATTTTACTTTGCTATGTTTCATCATATTTAAAACATCGATATTATAAACATTTTTCGTCGATGTATACATCGACGTCTAAAAGCTTTCGTTTATGTATCGAAGTGACGATGAATCGATGTTTTGCTAAAATTTGTCATCACTACGCACTGCAGGACTCAGCACAGAGATTCTCCGCTTTTTTCGATTGAAACACGAAGAAAAGGTTTTATTGATTTGTGATTCTGCACAGCCGTAGATAATTTCGTGGCATCTGTGAATTGTGAGAGAAAAAGGATTGAATCTTTACAATAATTTAGAAGTAACTTAGTTTTTTAATTAAATTGATTTAAATTGTATTGGCAAATGTATTACTTTCATTTATCATTTGAAAGGAATGCATTAGTCAATTTTCCATTTGGAAAGTATGCTGTATACCATTCTTTCCAAATGGAAACGAATGCATTTGCCAGTTCAGATGCATGCTTTAAATTAATTTAATTATATCAAATTAATTATATACGGTGGCGTCTTAATAATGAAACTAATCCCTAAAACGATATTAAAAGCACCAAGAACCTCCATCAGAGTATTCGTGCGCATCACCCGTGGCCTGGTGATGTCAAAACGCTTTTGTGTAAAGCATGAGGCCTAAGGGCAGATCTATATTTACATTTAACGTACTCCTCGTTCTGAGCGAGAAATTGCCGGGAACCGTTTACTTTTAGAATTGTGATATAAGGCTGTGTTCTTCTTAATGTTTTTTCCAGTTCAAGATGTTTATCATTTTACGCTTCAAAGACGTGTATTGCGAATTTAGACACGTAAAGTTAGTAGCGAGCTCCTCGGATTTGGGGCCAATGCAACGAGAGGTCTTTCCGTGACTACACAAATGAAAGATAACAGAAGAAATTTCGTTCTCTGGCCCAGAATTTGAATATGCATCCCGAACTGATGAGTTGAATACAAACTCCATTACATACTACAATTATTATAAAATTGTGATTTTATCATTGAGTAATATTTTTTATCTTACCAGAATTTTGCGAATCAAAAACATTGGTTAATGTTTAGTTATCACAAGTTATCATTACAAGTTTGTTTTTACCCAAAACACAAAAATTGTTCACATAGAAATGAAAATTAATGTATTTAGCCTTATTTTCTTATGCGTAAGAAATATTCGAAAAACGTTGTTTGATTTTTCGGAACCTCACTTCACAAAATTGGTATTTTTGACTCCTATGTCGGTTCATGTGTTAAAACGTTTGCACGTGTATCTCATCTCATTTTCTCTCTTATAACCATGTCACCTCATTTTACCCTTTTACACCATATCTTCGGTCTTATACCATAACTTACTACTCCAAATTCGAATCGCTAATCTAGCGTGGTCCCTTGGATCCACACAAGCTACCGCGTGTACGTCTCGAAATATTCTACACACTGAAAGCACCGGCATGAGAAGTTTCAGTGACACACCAAACATCTTAGAGGTCTCAAAAATCTGCAATAGAGCGATTCAACTAATGGTATTTATTTGTTTACGTCAAAATCAGTACTAAGTGTGGGTTACGTTTATGGAGGAGGGGACAAACTATGTTTATTGCACAGAAGCAAAACAAGAGACCGATTCTGCGTTAACTTGCTGTGCGAATTAACAAAATCTGAACGAAAAACCTCAATCGAGATGGAGTATTCAGTTTTTCGACCGTAATAAAATCATCTTTATCCCTAAAAAACCTGTAGAAATTATTTATTTATATTTCCTTTCAATGCAGTGAATGTTGGGTTCATCACGTCTTAATGTACAATTCAACCCATGGTTTAAACTGATGTAGTGGAAATTGTAAAATGTTAACACAACCTAATCACATCTAGAGCCTGTCATAGTAAAACTTTTTTTTTTTATTTGAGAGGCCTTGAATGTTCGTGATATACGAAATAAGAATAGTTTAAGATACAGTATCTAGTATGTCATATGGATATAAGTGATAACAAAATACCTCAAATACCTTATGTTTATACGATGACATAACATTGATATGTGTGCGGAGAGTTAAGAATATAATATCTGTGCACTACAATATAAAACCTATGATCTCTCACCAAATTATTCCTGATAAGAGCGATAAGATAGGGGATTATTGCTTTGATAATTATGTTATATAATAATCTTGGGAATACACTGGGCTGATGAATTATTTGAGTTTTCCTTCGCGACGAATACTCTTGGTGTTGTATTGCTATTTTCATTCAAGTTATTAATAAAACTGAATAGTTACTTATTTCTCATTTTATGTTTTGCGAACTGGAATGCTATATCAACGAACTTGAAATAAAATTATAATTGTAAACGTATCTGATTTCCAAGTGCATTTTGAAAGGTCATAATACTTCTAATGTTAATAAAGATTGTATGTCGAAACCTCTGGTGGATACGAAATAGATAGGTCCAAAAGGAAATAACTCCGATATTATATTATATGCATCTGAACATTCATTGGACACAAATAACTACATGTATACGTCACGAAATTAAAATCTTTTCTCGAAGAGCACAAAAATATTTCGTGAGGACTCGCACCAATTCTGGAACCCGTATAGCTCGAGACTCCATTTAAAGGCACGTGATTTAATCTATTATCTGCGTATAGTTTTAAGGCATTTGGAAAAACTCGTTTAATTTTACGTAATACGGTACCAAAAGTGTGGAAGAATCTCAGATTCATAACCAATCACAACAAAGTACACACAGTATTTGTGCGTGTGCAATGATAATAAAATATGCATAATTATCTGTTTGCATGAATGTTCATAAAAGATTATTCTTGAGTCTGGATTTGAACACTTAATTTTGTATATTATTAAGGTTGAATAGTTCGCGAGTTTAAAGACTGTGAATCATCAAAACTTTCAATGAGGTGTGCGTGTATCACACAACTTCTTTTTATGTCATGTTCTCCAGTTCAAAGTTTCAAGCAGATCGGCTCCAACTGCGCTGATGGCGAGCTTGCTGTCTGGATCCATCATCGTGGTAGGCTGTCTTGTTTGGACCGAGGCCCCCAGCCGCCTCAGAATAGCATTGATATTGGTCACAATGCGACCGAAAAAGCTTTATGCCAAAATAAATACATACGATGAAACAACGCCTGAAATTCATTTACATGATTCATCATCGATTGAAAACCGTTATCCCATAGTATTGTTCAGACGGTTCAAGGAGGAGAACTTGATGACAGGTCAGCAATATGAGGAAAATTATTTAGTAACCATGAACTGAATGCACGAGTGTAGATAGGCAGCGAGTTTTGATTCCGGGCGCGTCAACAACTAAGTAATTTGCTCCTACGTGTAGTGCATGTTGTATCCTGGGAGATGGCTGCCCCCTCTGAAACGTGAGATTCGGCACCAACCTATTTGTCGACTTGGGGGAGGTTTCCCCCTCCAGATATTCCCCTATCCTGTACAAGTTTTGAGCTCCCAACTAGTCACCTGACAGGTTTCGTAGTGTAGTACATAAATAGGATGATAGATTTAAAACTGGTTTTGCGAATATCTCAAAAAGTGCGCATCGGATCAAGAAAAATGGGTAATGAAAGGTGTTCGTATCGACAGGGCCCAACCAATGACACCAAAATCGACGCCCCTCCCGTACTCTCCGAATAATAATAAAAAAGTGAAATAGGAACCCTCATTTTTATTGCAGATTAGGATTCTCCGAAAAAAGAACCGTAACTTTTGTATCTAACATTTTTTCCGTTTCCGGACAGATGGCGCTGTAGTCGACAAAAAACAAAAGTTAAGAATGAGCGGTGTGCACGAAGGGCAGCTCATAGCTGCAGAGTGCATCTGCGGGTAGAGAGACTTCCTACTCTCCGATTAAAATGTAGGACAAATTGACTTTTAATCAGCTGGGATGCGGTTGTCGAATCGGGAGCTTCGTTACAACTTATTTTTACACCGGATTGGGTAATCGCGCCCCAGCTAATCGAAAATTCGCCCTACGTTTTAATCGTAGTTTACGTACCAAAGAGTATCACAACCTATACCGAAGCCGCCATTTAATTTTCTCTCAACCAAAAACCTTGCTAAGCAACATTCAATAGTTGAGGAGAAATAACAATTAAAGACATTGTGAAGATCGAGTGTGTTAATATTGACTTTGGGAGGATTGATGGTTCTTAATACTCCCCTGACGACAGGATATAAAATGGCGGGATCGGCGGGGCAAAGGAATGCGCTGTTCTGTGTATCCAGGGCCCTGGCAGAGAATGCCGCGAGGCGCGCCCTTCCGGCCGCCGCGGCCGCCACTTTCTGTAGGGGGCGGCGCCCCGACGCGGCGCGGCGGTGCCAGCCGCACATCCGGCTGCCGACGGCTCTGTCACCCCGTGGCACCGCGCCATCGTGGCTGCCGCTCGCGCCGCGAAGCGCGCAAGGCCTCATTCACAATGCAAACTTAAAAGTACCATAATGCTGTAAACTTAGCATTAAAATTCACACGTAAAAACAAGCATTTACAATGACGAACGTAAGCTGGAACGTAAGTTTCGCCTGAAACAATCAGAATTCAACGCCAGGAAACTTGATCGATACGTTTCTAGCACAGTGGAAAGATCTTTCCACCATAATTTCTACCTTTTTCTTCGACATTTCTCTCAATTTGTCTTTATTCGAGTGGCTGTTGTAGTAGTGCTCGCACTTCATCGTATAAACAAGGATTCTCTAGTACGAAATTCACGATTAATTCGTCAAACATAATTAGTTTATTAGCTATGTCAAGTTAAAACCACAATAAAAATTGCCCAAGTTCCTACTTTGAATTCACTATACGCATCAAAAGTGTTCGCAAACTAGTTTTCTACATTACAAAAACAAAATGACAAAACCACAAACTACCTCAACACAATCTGAAATCGATCTTCCACGCTGCTCCGTGTTTGGTTTTCGGTAGAATTCCGACGTAAAAGCTTGGAGCGTGTGAAACCACATAAAATGATTTTCCAAAAAGTAGCGCGCACATTGCTCAAGAAAAACAATTAAAATACTCTCGTAAACAATGCAATAAATTAAATATTTTAACAAAAACAATCTACACGAATATTGCAAAACCAGAGTACAAAAGTTCAAACATGGGCGGAGGCTGCATAGTTTCCAGTCAATTTATGCGCGCATTGGAAATTAGTAATATAGATGATACAATTAATAAATAATTGTTTTTATGTTTAACCATTTACATGGTTGACAGCTTGGAGAGCCTCTTCCACTATTGGATATCAATTTCAATCAATCAATCAATGATGCCTTATTTTCCGTGGCGAGGCTCAGGCCATGAGGTCTGCTCTTCCGCTACTCTCCTTTCACCGTCTGGCAGAGAAAGGGGATTTCACTCGGGTGATGAAACGGACGTTTTGAATTTTACTCAGAAGCTTCATTTAGGCTTCAGGGTATTTTACATGCAGTAAATTTACATCATGGGACAGCCAGTTGTGCTTCCCCTCCGACGGAATGCTAAACAATTATATAAGAAGCTAGAGAACACGATTTTTTATTCGAACAAAGTTCTCCGGGTAAATTGATTTACATTCGGCGAAAAAAGGGTTTTTTTACACTTCAATTACGATTTTCAGCATACAAAATTTGTACCCCCTGGGGGCAGATTTGCCTATCTTATTCCGCTATCCACTTTCTTCCTAACTTTGTTTTAATCTTAATTTTGAACTGTACTGATTTAAAGACATAGCAACGATAAATCTGTGGGTGTAATTACACTCAATATTACATGATAATCCACCTCTTTAAGTGGCGTAGTTAAGGAAAGTGGATCACAATTTCCTTCGCTTTCTTTGCAATCGATGAAAATGGATTGGCCAGTATCGTACGTCACTCTTTCACATTAAGCATTTTTTCTTTCGACTTCAATATCGTTGCAGAACAATGCAACACCACAATTTTGCATATTCTCTGTAATAAAATTTCAAAACATTATTTGTTTTGATGCTATCATAGTTGTTTATATAGTTAGCCGTCTGCGTTAGGACCAATCTAGTCTCATTATAAAGATATTTAATACAGATTTCAGTAACCTGACTTTTCTTTGAATGTTTCAGAACAGTTCGAATAACGAGAGAGAGGGGGACGGGAGAAAAGAGACTTGTATCCCAAATAGGAGACTAACTCGCCACTCGCATAATGTAATATATTATGCTTATAAGCAGACTCGATGCTACACATTATCTAGAGTAGTTGTAAGACGGCTTTGTGCTTTCTCTCCCTATTTCGTAAGAAGATAAAGTATTGTGATCGTGCGCCGGCAAACAACGAGTTTTCGACAGAAAAAAAACTTTTGTTTTCCAGGCTCTAGTAACGAAATATTGGATAAATCTTCTCCCTGTAAGTAGTAAATTACTTTCTCTAACATGCTGTGTAGTCAGAATCCATGTTTAGTGACTCTTTTGATACCGAAAAATCGATTGACGTTAAAACGTTTCTCTGTCCGTCTGTGGGCAACGGTAGGGCCTACACCGTTCAGGCGGTTCTCTCCAAAATTGACATTCTCCGATCGATGTAAACCAATTCGATCCCCTGCGAGTTTGAAACGGATATTTTTATTTTTGGGGTTATATAAAACCTAAATTTCATTTTCAAAATGTTCTAAAAAATTTCTCAATTTTTTTCGATAGCGTAAATGTCGCTTAAAAGAATGGCGCATGTGTAATTTTCCGAAATGATGCAATAGGCACGCATTAGGACAAAATACTTTCATTATATGAAGGAGCAAATGACAAACTTATTCGATTAATATTTATGTAATTTTCTTCACTTGAACTGATTTAAGGTAGGGCCCCCTACAGGTGCTGCATGACGGCAATCAGAGGAGTCAGTCGGGGAACGATGAAAATGCAGATTATTCAGCATTGGGAAATACCGCAGTTCCACTCAGAAGAGCGCTAGCAGCGCTAAGAACCCTTCAGATGTTCTTGGAAGCTGAACTGACGAAACAAGCTGCTTTCTGACGCATGAAATGCAGTTAGTGAACAGAGTTATTTTCATTCTTTGATCGTGTTTGCTCAGTTCTGAAACCTTTGTTCCTGTCGTTATAAACTTTATTCTGTGATCGGGCTTTTGCATCAGCTCATCCATCTCATTTTCGAATTAAACATTTGGAAGTTTATCTTGTGAGCGTGTACAGTACAGAGTCTAACTATACCATCATTCGCAGGTCGTATATACTTCTATTTGCTTTCTGTAAGGTTGGAATTAGCGTCATCTCGGCTTGGCTGGCAATTATAAATGAATATCATTTCTCTTTTCCCTGTCCTTGAGAACTGCTCTGTTGATGTATGCAGAGTCAAAAATCACTATTTGCTAGAACGCAATGCGGAAAAATTTATTTGGGATTTCTTGTTGCATAGTTGAAATATTTCACAGAATACTATACATAAAATTAAAACCAGTTGTGCTTGAACCACAATTTTTTAATTTTTTTTTTAAATCCGTGAATGTACCTATCGACGAAAAGCTCTTTTTGTAAATAAGAACTAACATAAGCAATGTTGTTTGTGTAAAAATAATTACTAACCTCAACAGTGACAGCTACTCATCCAACGGGATGGTAATTAAAAGCAAGAAGAATCTCATTATATGTTTATTGAACACCTAGAAATTATGGTAGTGACGAAATAAATGAACCGCCTTTGGCCTAAAAGCCCAATGTCTCCAGGAGAAGGGCATAAAAATAAGCTCTTTGAACTATAGAATTTAAGCATCGTTTACACTTCGTTTGCGTATTTGCATGTTCAAAGATATAAACTTATAAGCGTAAGTTATAATACCCTCATGGAAAATGAGCCACATACCTACACAACTTTCGACACAGAATCTCGACAATTACTATCGAACAAACCAGGAAGTGGTTCACGTGTTATGAAGCCAAACTCTCTGACTTTACACTTGAAGTAAAACTTCCACAGTTCCATATACATAGTGAGAATGAGAGATAAAAAGAAACGCAAACTCTTCCTCAATTTTCGCCACATGGAACAAAAACGTTTTCGGTGTTACAAGCATTTTGCTGGCCAGTGACAGTGTTAATAAGAAAAATAATCAAGAAACAGGTCAGTAAATACGCTTATTTCTGGTGCATATTTTTTAATATGAACATTCAAAAATACAAAAGTAAGTGCTATGTAAACAGCATCTCATTCCCAATTATAATCTAAAAAGAGAATTTGATGCTCCTTTGAACAATGTTAACTAACGACCACTAACAAAAAGACTGTTGAAAAATCGAACGCATAAAAAAGGAAATGATTAAAATACTTTAAATTTTAATATTGAATAAGTGTGGAAAAATATGTGATGAGAGGTTGTAATGAAACAGTTAACGCCATTATTTGCTATTCTAATCTTCTCGTTTAACATGCGGTTAAGATTTAGTTTGGATCGGCGTTCAGTTAATGCTTACCCTGTGGCCTTGCACTGATATGTAAGAATGTAAGTTTTGGGGCGCATCCAGTTGGCTCTAGTGTCGCTCCGCGCCGCGTCCCGTCAACGTTCGCTCCTCTTCAGCTTCAGCACGGAAGTGAAAGAATTCAGCAGCAGAATGCGAAGCATCTCAGGATTTATACCTTCTCGCCCTTATAAAATTACTTCGCAAGAATAGAAAGTTATGTAATCGTGCACGGGAAAACGGCGAAATTTCGGCAGAAAAACTCTTATTGCCGGACCCTGGCAACGAAAAAGTGGATGAATCCTGTTGCTAAATATAGAAAAAAATAATCCTTTGTGGTGGTGGTCAGATGTTTTGTTTGATTTTGATTAATTCGACGGCGAAAATTGATTGACGGCGAAAATTGATTGACGGCGAAAATTGATTGACGGCGAAAATTGATTGACGGCGAAAATTGATTGACGGTTTTGTTTGTCCTAAGGCCAACGCTTGCGCCTAAACCATTCAGCCAATTTTCTTCAGAATTGATATTCCCCAATCGATCGGGCTGATGTCGCGGGCGCTTGAATTGGAAATGATATTTTAATTTTGGGGTGTACTTTACATGAAGCCTCTGGAACATTTTCAAAATATCAAAAAAAGTGGTACCATTTTTTTAAATTAAATTTTGTCGGATATCGTAAAGAACGCTAGGGAATGGTGCAGGACTCATGTTCGTTGAAATCCCAAATGTTTTGAAAATTGCAAACGTGCAAGAGATGCTTAAAAGTATAGCGCGAGTTTAATTTTCGTTGAACTATCTGAATTTTCGAAAATTGCAAATTTAGCAACAATTTCGAGATAGTATGCTATGTAGCACCACTAGTTTAAATATTAAATTTTACTTTTCGCAACATAAACAATATGATCATAAGCATCTGACAGTAAGGACTAATGTACAGATACAACCTTCAGATTAACATGTACTTAATTTAAGAAGGCCCTTTTTTTCGACCTCCGATCGAGCCATTAAACAACTAGATAAAAAGGAGGAGCTGCACAATGTTATTCCCTTTGTGCAAAAAGAAAATAGTGCAGCCACCATTCACAGAATAATGAACCGAGTGTACGGGTTTTTCATTGTTTGATTAATGAATCGAGGCACGTCCACTGCTAAGGTCATTAGTCCTGAAAGTGTGGGGCCTTTTTTAACTCCTGAGGTGGCGGTGATCTTCCCCGCTGGATGGTGAGATCCGACGCTGACCTACTATCAGATAGCGGGTATTTCCCAACCAGATATCTCCCGCCAGCAGGGCACCGCCCCAGCTGCCGACCGATCTCCCGCCATGTGTGATAGTGTAGTGTATGTAAGTGTGTGTAAGGGGGTGAGGCTAGGACAAGGAAGAGGAAGTAAAGATCACGCGCGGTCCGTGATCCGTTTGTTAGGAGTATGGCTCCGGCATTCGCCTGATACTGATCGAAGAAACAACGGAAAACTACCGATCAGCAGCCGTCCACTAATATTCTCCTCCAGACAGCGACTGAATTCGACCTAGCTATCTAGCTAGAATGGAAAATCTTGCTACTGTCGGGACTCTAACTTCGGACTTCCCGGTCAGAGTCAGGCACTGTAGTGACATCACTTTATGCCCTGTGCGATCTCTCTAATACGGTGTAAACTTCAAAACCAAAGAAGCTACTTCTTTGCCAGAGCATGCAGACTTCTATTGGTGTCATATATGGCAATGCACGCCCTCAGTACGACAGTAGCCAAACAACTTCTGAGATAGATGGGACGAACTTGATCATTCGGGGTATACCCCCTACTTAGTGCCGAGTGATTTTCATCCCTTCCTCGGTATTGAAAAATTGGACAAGAAATTAAATCTTTCGATCTAATGAGGACATTCAAAGCAAAGTTCGAGCCCATCTTACATCATTGGCGGCAACGCTTTCTGAACAAGGGATACAAAAACTCTTCCACAGATTTCTCAAATGCCTTAATCTTCACGGCGATAATGTAGTAATGATTGTATATAACTTTTGTAATAAATTCACTTTTTTCTTTAGTACTATTGTTTTTATTAGAGTTCAACAGAGGTTAAAAAATGCGGCTCTTTTACCTTTTACAATATTTGTTTCATTGTTACGCTTTTACATTATTAATACAAATTATTGTGTATAATACTTGTAATTTTTAATCGCATCAGTACACTGTTTTAACATTTTGTTCGTTTCCCTTTACAACAAAGTCTGGGTGTCTAAGAGATGAAACATTAAACTAACATCAATTATGATTTTTGTCTTCATTTTTTTAATGTTTGGAAGTAAATTCAAAATAGAAAAAGTATAAGAAACGTATTACTTACTTTTCAACCAAATTTCTCACCTTGCGGCATGTCGACCGGCCATAAAGACGCCGGCTAACGTGATAATACCTCTCGAATTCCTGCCTTCGAGAAGAAATGCAGCCTCAAAACTGCTTTGTTTCCAAACATTTGTCACAAGGAACATAGAACAAATACATCGTATGCATATAAAAATAATGAATCAACATTATATCATCAGATATCGTTATCGATGATGATGGTGGTGATGATGATGGTGGTGATGATGATGGTGGTGATGATGATGGTGGTGATGATGATGGTGATGATGATGATGGTGATGATGATGATGATGATGATGATGAACAAGCTTTACTGATCACGAGTATTTGTGGCTCTGCAAAGAAACGTAAGCAGTTAAACTGTATTTTATTTTTCGGAAAACTTACTCTTTAATGTTTATATACACAGACGATGCATCAACTTCACACTCCAGAGTAGTGCCTTCGTTTACACCGAATAAGTAAATATTGCAAGGCTTCTAAATTGACCCATTAGCTGAATCTGCAAGAAGTACATAAACCATGCTGCTGTTTGTGGAGAAAATACAGAAACTCCATGTGGTCAACCCTGATGTGAACAGCAAGCGTGAAAGCTATCCAACGATGATAACTGAATTTTGCTCTTATCTTACAACAAATTTAGAGCAAAAATTTGGAGCCATTTGCGAGAAAATTTTGTAAATGAGCTTCATGTCAAGTACCCCTACATTTAAAAACATGTTTTTCAAAATCTCAAAGCTTCAACTAGAGCTAGATGGACACGGGGTTCCTTCAATTTGGAAAAAAAATTACGCATGGGTTCGGCGCTAGCAGTGTACGGACTGACGGACTGACGGACTGACGGACTGACGGACTGACGGACTGACGGACTGACGGACTGACGGACTGACGGACTGACGGACTGACGGACTGACGGACTGACGGACTGACGGACTGACGGACTGACGGACTGACGACTGACGACTGACGACTGACGGACTGACGGACTGACGGACTGACGGACTGACGGACTGACGGACTGACGGACTGACGGACTGACGGACTGACGGACTGACGGACTGACGGACTGACGGACTGACGGACTGACGGACTGACGGACTGACGGCCTGACGGACTGACGGACTGACGGACTGACGGACTGACGGACTGACGGACTGACGGACTGACGGACTGACGGACTGACGGACTGACGGACTGACGGACTGACGGACTGACGGACTGACGGACTGACGGACTGACGGACTGACGGACTGACGGACTGACGGACGACCGGACGAAAAGATGGACGGAGGGACGGGCAGACGGAGGTTTTGATTCGTATTGGTTTCTCGGCATGAAGTACCCACAAAACTGGGTTTCTGACTGCACCACGTTAGAGGATTTTTTTCTCTTAATTTAGCAACTGGATTTATCCACTTTCTTGTTTTCACGGCCCGACAATGAACGTTTCTGTCGAAAATCGGTCTTTTTTGCGCAGCATTATATAACTTTCTCTGTACTACGTATATACGTACGGATGCAAGAAAGTGAAAATCTTAATAAAAGGACGAGTTTAGCAAAATCAAGCCAAAAAATATCAGTTTTGAAGGAAATCGGTTGAATGGCTTTAGAGTTAACAGCACAGAGAGACAGACGGCGCTTTACCGTCAATCGATTTTTCGGAATCAAGACCCACAAAACATGGATTCCAACTTCTAAGCGTGTTAGATGAAGTAATTTACTATGTACAGGTATAATATTTATCCACTTTTTTGTTAACAGGGCACGCAAAAAATTTTTCTTTCGAAAATTCGCCGTTTTTACGGCTTAATATTACAATATTTTCTCTTCTTAAGAAGTAAGGTGTAAACGTAAAAATTAAACGATTTTCCCAGATTCCAGATGTCAATGTTTTTTTATTTATTTAAATTTTAAGTGAATTGTAATTTGGAATATCACTATTTCTACTGAAAGTAGTAATATTTTCGACACTCTATTTGTCTTGTGGAATTGGAGTTAGTAATAGTGAAATGAATTGCATTGGTCTGATTTATCAGTTCGTCTGCTGCAAATCGTGCCGCATCTTGTGTATTCTTTGATTGGTGCAAATTGCTTTGCCCCCTTATAATAGGAATTCCTTACTTCCCAGAACAGTGTCAGGGGAGGGGCAGTTTGTTGAATGAATTGACACAGATACGCCAACTCCTAATGGAGCGTCTTCACAAATGAGCGATGGAGTTATTTGTAATCGGTTCACTTCCTCAGAAATGTGTTCACTGAGAGGTGCTGGGATGGCTAGTTTCCTGTCTATGACGTCCTATTGGTAAAAGTAATTTAGCTCTATTGCCAATACTGATAATAACCAATCTACTACCAGTGCAGTTGGAGTTCATATTTACAATATGGTATTCTAGTGCAAAGAGATTTTCCATTCAATGGCTTCTTCATCCACTTCCTTAAATAACGTGAAAGGTACACCTCGTTTGTCTTAGTTATAAAAATTAATAACAATAATATATATTAATAATGTATAATTATAAATTATTATTCCCTGAATTTACGGTTTAAAATTTAAGGTGGTTAAATATAAAACCTACCCCATGTGGCAATCAGCTTCCTAAGGAACTGATCTAACAACTGTGGCTGCCCCTACAATATTTGCGCAAAATGTGAATGGTTACCAATAACGTAATTTCTTGTACCTCCCAGTCTTTTGAATGGCTTGGAAATTTAGGCTAGTTCTATATATATATATATATATATATATATATATATATATATATATATATATATATATCGGAACAAATCCCTGAGCTCCATATTTTCAGTACGGTCTATGCTTTACACCCCGTATTCCGGATTTTCAAACTCTAGTATTCAATACTATTCTCTGCACCAACTTAGTTACTACGTACTGATCACAAGGAACAGCAAAACATTCTAGAAGACACAATTATTGCTCTAAATACAAAATAACAGTATCCGGTTTGTTTACTCGTGTTGCACGATCAGTATGGACTTGTTGATCATACTGTATTGTATACAGCCTAATTAAAGTCTCGGGTTTTGGTGAGTGTTCGTATTATTTGGAATTTAGGAGTTAAAGATCTGCCCTTGAAAATAAATGTAGACCATATCGTATCTTTTCGGAATTAGCCAAGATGAGTCGATATGTTTAATTGTTTCTATCTGTTCTTGACATATTTCGTTATTGTTATTGCCTAAAGACGATGAAAAGGGAGAGGTGAAAAAGAATAGTACCGCCAGCCTATGTCCGCTGCGTGCAGAAGAGCAGGTCATCGTCTTTCCACTTGGGACGTGACGTCAATAAAAACATCAATGTTAATTTTTTTTTAAATCGTGTCAAAATACATGGCTCAAAAACCATTCATGTTTTAAAACATCGATTTTTTATAAATTGGTGAAGTAATATTATCTATTATTAATGTTGGCGCAGGGAGATAAAATCTGACAGTGACCGTATTTATGTATAATTAAGATTTACAAAACAAACCCAAAGATAATAATAAATAACAAAACTAGTTATGATATTAATTTTTCAAAAAGGAGATACATTTTATGGACGAAAACACGACTAACTTTTCGGTCACTTTGGTGCCAAAAAGGTTCAACTTACCGATGTCATAATTAAGTTCTTATTGTTATCATACTTTAATAATTCAAAAATAAAGCATTGAAAACATAACATCGAGCACCAGTGTTAACAAACAATGGCTTGAATGAATCAATGTATAAAAAACGATATTTTTTAAAAATGTCGATATTTTGAAAACATGACTTCGATGTCACCTTCCTACTTTCCACATCCCCAGAACAAAACCTGATCGGCAGCTACCTGATTCCGTCCTCCGGGCCCTTGCATCGCTTTGCATCGCGTGCAGCGGCGGCGTCCAATTGCCCCAGCCGGCACCCACTTGACCCCCGAGGTCGCAAGCGCCGACCGAGGCGACTGCCCCGCCGAGGGCAACCGGCGGCCACCGGCTGCAACCGGCTGCACGAGCTCGCGTTGCGATTCAAGAAACGAGCGGAGATTCGGACATCAACGTGCCAAGACTCTCTCACCCGTGGGGTGACCCGTTGTGCACCGGCCAGACCGCTCGTCTCCCACGGCTGGGACCGGAGTTCAAGCTGCGGTCGGTCTATTTGGAATGTATGGTGGACAAAATGGGTTTGCGGCGGGGTTCTCAGTTTTCTCGGGGTTCTCCGTTTCCCCCGACTCTCATTCCACCACGCCTCCATAATTCGTATAATTTCCTCATAATCAACTAAACGCCTATCTATCAAATCATTCACTTATTTATTCATTCACTCCAGGTATGGCATAAAACTAAGCCAATGGTTCGTAATGAAGACTAAACTGTCCAGTACTCTTGAGGTGGCGTTGGAAGACAGTTTCGTGAAATAATCACTTTTTCATCATCCACCAATCTGTTGCTAGAGGCCTCGTCAATTTCCAACAGAAGCTTGATTCCGAACTAGAACTAGACCCAGATTCGAAGTCGTATTTGTCCGGAACCATCGTTGACTGTTTCAAAAAACCTTAAAGCCGGAGGGAGTATCTACAAGACATATTAAAAGGGTAATGAAGAAAACTACTAGAAATTAGTAGTTTAGTATCCAAACAAACAAAAATGAGTTTCAACCCTAATCGAACTATGTAAGTGAATAATCACAGACATTTATTCAATTAACTTTCTTAACTGTTTCAAATATACTCAAAAATAGTAACAGAATGTGACATTTAGGGATAAAGTGGAAATTCAGAGTTCCATGAAAAAGTCTTCGCCATTCATCTTAAGCGTCCCTTGTTCTACCGGTAGAAAAAAATTAAAGCAAAAATTTGAAGCGGTTTCTGATAATTTTTTAAAATTTGCATTAACTTTACGCAGAAATTTCGCGAAAACTACTATTTTTTAAAGAAATTGTATGCGACTTTTTTAAATGATTTTTTAGAACAGATTTCATTTGAGACAAAAATTTCTGTCTTCAATATGTACTTTTGCAATGTTAACATTTTGCAATTTTCAAAAATACTAAGAGATGGGAACTAACACTAATTTTTACACCATCATTCGATTCATAAGAAAAGAAAATTTAACAGAAAATATTTGGAGCCGTTATTGCAAAAACGGCCCATGTTTCACACAAAATTACACGAAAACTATTCTGTCCACAGAACCAACGGACAGAGGGACCGATGAACCTCTGTCCGTCTGTGAAAAAGGTTTGCGGCGAATCCGTAAACAGAATTTTCACAAAAATTTATATTCCGCAATCGATTTGGCTGAAGTCACCGCCCTTTTAATTTGAAACCGATAAATTAATTTTCGGGGACAATGTACTTGTATTATTGTTCCCATCATCTCTCTGGTGGCAACAAACTTGACATCATTGACTCCACCGTCTCACTGGCGGCAACAAACTTGATATCATTAACTCCACCATCTCACTGGCGGCAACAAACGTGATATCCGCAATCGATTTGGCTGAAGTCACCGCCCTTTTAATTTGAAACCGATAAATTAATTTTCGGGGACAATGTACTTGTATTATTGTTCCCATCATCTCTCTGGTGGCAACAAACTTGACATCATTGACTCCACCGTCTCACTGGCGGCAACAAACTTGATATCATTAACTCCACCATCTCACTGGCGGCAACAAACGTGTCATAATTGACTCACTGGTGGGAACAAAGTTGCCCAGACTGTTCTAATGCCAAGCCACGTGCTGCCCAGGATCCGCGAGCAGCAGCAGAGCAGCCGCCGGCGCCGGCGCGGACGAGCGCGGCCGCGGGTCGGGGACCGGCCCTCCTGTTGGCGGGCGAGGCCATGGCCATGCGCAGCGGGCTGCGGTGGAGCGCCGCTCTGGCGCTGGCGCTGCTGGTGCTGCTGGTGCTGGCGCCGGCGCTCGCGTCGCCCTCCTCGGCCTCCTCCAGGGGCCGCGCGTCGGCGGCGGGCGCCCGCAACGCCTCCACCGCCGCCGCCGCGGCGCCCGCGCTCAACCCCGTGCACCACGGCATCCACGTGGTGAGCTGGCGCTGGGAGGAGATCGGCGCCTTCTTCACGCTCACCGCCTTCGTCGTCATCACCGGGCTCGCCAAAGTGGGTGAGTGGTCAGCCCGTCTGCTGCCCCACCCCTTGTACTACGCGCGCAAGTTTTCTTCATATAGAAGGATTTTCCTAAGGATGAGCCAAAGTGACAGTTCGCGTAACAAGTGAACATCACATGTAATTCAGAGCAACAGCTATTCAGCCATGCCACCTCGTAAAGTGCTATTGGCTCCTGTGAAAACTATGCTCCTATTCAAAAGTCTAAGAGTTTCGCTGAGGTATATGCACGTAAGCGAGTCCGGGAAATAGTTAAATTTAATTACGTAAGTGGAAAATCTCTTAACATGCTCTCACAATCAGTAAAAGAAAACTGCCACGAATGTAAATAGAAAGAAAAATGATTTTAAGTCGGAAACACGTGCACCGGTACGCTTCACGCATTCAAATCTCGGTTTTAAAATAAACATATTTATCTCACAAAAAATAAATTTAATGTAATGTTTATAACAAAAAATAATTTTTACAGAAGAGTACATAACTCTGCACTTCCTAATTTCAATTATTTATCGCAGCGAACTATATTGTTCTCGGACGAGGACATCACAAAAGGAAGCTTCGAAGCCATTTACAAGTTTGTCAACTGCAAACGAACGAATGCAGGAAGGGAGCCTAATGGGCTCGAGGGCACAACGGCCACAGAACCTTCAGTTAAATTGCCAGCACTAACTGTCACTTTGGCTCATCCTTAGAAAAATCGTTCTATATTCCACAGCGAGAGGTGCGGGGAGAGGAGGGCTCTGGTACGTCGCGGCCTAAACGGGCGTACCAACTGTGGGATTGAACTTAACGCGCCAAAGCGTGCCACGAGAAACACTACGTTTTCTTTTAAAGTACGAGATAGTGTTGCCAGCATTGTAAAATGGTTCGTGCCGTTCCTAGTCGAAACTAAGTATCTCAACGGGTCGTGCTATTACGCGCTAGCTGAGAACTAGGGAGCTCGTGTATCCAAAAAGAACTTGCGCGAGTAAATACATGGACTTGGCTGTCCGGGAGACGCCGCGACCAAGGAAGGTGCCGACGTTTCGGCCGCCATTCTGCGACCTTCCTCAGGGCATAGGACATCAGAGCTTTACGTCTGAGGAAGGTCGTAGAATGGCGGCCGAAACGTCGGTACTTGTGCCTTGGACGCTGCGTCTCCCGGACAACCAAGCAGCTACTGACACCGGCCGCGGAAGCCTACGCTCTCACTATCTACGGACGACAGACATGGCAAGTGTCACGAGTGCCATTGACTGGGGCTCTATTTTAGCGGGTATCCTTTTAAACAAATAACAACAACCCTAAAATATCTTGACGGGGCGCAAATTCTATGCTTGCCATTGGCGCCTGAATTCCTAGGTGTACGCCTCTATACTGCTCGGAATTCGGGGAGGCGAGTTCTTACACAGGGCTTAAAAAATTACAAATCAATTATTACATTACACAAAGACAAAATCGAAGATCAAATAATGTTTATTTTTTATTGTAGTGTTCTTTTCGTTTATATTCAATTATTTAGCGAGTTTAATGAGAATTATGAAACACAGAAATGTCTTTTCTCTTTTTATAGTTTTAGTAATTAATGTGATGGTTTGATAAATAAGTAAACAAACACTGCAGAAGTTGATAAATGACTTTTTAAATAGCCACTAGTAAAAGTGCTTTGTTCAGGGCATGCATAGCATGCTAACCATTCAATTTTTAGCACTATTGCTAAAAGGCAGAAGATGCTCAAATGATAAATAAATCTGTTAATGCAACAAAGAAAATGAAATAATTGTAATTGATTTGTAAACATCAATAAAAATAAAATGAAATTCAGTAAGACTGTCTAAAAATAGTGTATGACACATGTGGTAAAAGTGATTTTATTTTACTTGTAGGATTGTGCATTTGGCCTGACAAGCCATGTGTTGTAAACAATACTTCTTGCAAAATAAAATGCCACTATAACCACTCTTATCATAAATTTTTTTTCAGTAGTTGAGTGATTGGAAATGTTCAATTACAGGAAGATTTTCATTTTTTAACTTTAAAGTGTCAAGATTTGTCACAGGATTTAAGTTGTTGTGGTTGTTGTTGTTTTAAAGCTTAATTTTTTTTTATCCTGGCAACCTTAGAGAAAGATTTGAGTTTAGTCTATATTAATATTACATTTGTATGATATACTTTTCTTACTATTATATTAAGAGCATTAAGTTTCATTTCTAATGAGAAAGTTTTTCAAATTCTAATATTATTCCTTATTTTTTTGATTTGTGCAGCATTTCATCATGCTACATGGTTGTCAGATCATGTTCCAGAATCTTGGTGAGTCTTCAGACTAATTTTGTATTGTTACCGTTTTGCAAAATTATAATTTTTTTTTCATTTAAAAGAACCAAGAAAAAAGGCAGTGTAAATTATTATTTTCCATATACATGTACATTTTTTACTTAAGGATGTCTGATACTGAAAATATAATGTACTTCATTTTGTTGCTATGTGTTTTTCCATTTTTTCTCATATAAAACTGGAAATACATATATTTGTGATTCTAAATTGTTGGGAGATGTGACCAGTATGATTTTTTTTCTTTCTTTCTTTCTATTTTGTAGATGCAATAAATCTTGTAATTTTGTGTCAACTGTAAAGAATACAGAGTGAAAATCATGTATTTTCAGAACACTCAATTTACTTATTAAAACCTATCTCTAAGATCAGCATTTTGCTCCTTTAAAATTTAACCACTGGTCTAATGAGTGAGTGTGTGTGTGTGTGTGTGTGTGTGTGTGTGTGTCTGTGTGTGTGTGTCTGTGTGTGTGTGTAATTGGTAATTACAGGCTACAGAGAGGCAATAAAAATAATCTGAAGTTATCAATTTTTTTTAAATTTTTTGCTTCAGTGTCATATCCAGCCCTTTTGTCATTAGAGAGATAAGTTATGATAAATAATGTACAATTGCTAGTCAACAAATCTACAATATTCAATTCTCTATAAGTGTTTTGATTGTTTCAATGTATATGGACAATATGCTAAGTGTCAAACATGGTACATTTGCCCGTTTACCATACAAATGGCAACCTAATGTTATCTTAATTAAAGTAAATATGAATAAGCCATTTTTATTATATTAGCACAAGAATTGAATAAGAACTTACAACGTTGTTCTTGAAAACTTTCAAAAGGAAATTTCAATAGTTTGTCATACTCACTTTTCATCATGTAAAATACTTTGTAATTATACCTTTCTAAAAGAATATCCACATTTGCTCCTTTGATATTGTGTACACTATCCCTGAAACAATAAAAAAGTAATGAAAATCAAAAACTGCTTGTTTTATATTTGATACTTTACTGTTGACATGATGATTTTTAGGACATTATAACTTTTGATATGTTTGAATATTCTAAATTGTTAGGGATATAACAGTTTTTTTCCCCCTTGTTAAATTATATTGGGATCTTATTTTATGATTTGATTTTTTCCAGTCTCATGATTGTAATGGGTGTGAGTGTTGGAGTCATCACCTAGTAAGTGCATCAAAAATAACCAATGAATTTTCAACTACAAAACCAATTCACTCTGCTTCAGTGAAATATAATTTTTAATGTGAGCCCTTCTTAGCAATAGCTCCATATAGTCAATTACCATGTCTGTTTTGCATCAATTTCTTTCTGCATGTTGGAACTTAAAAATAAGGTAAATTGTTTCTGGAAGGCATGGAGAGTTATGAAAAGATTATTTTATTACCATTTTAGCTTAAAATGATCCTATTACTAGTTTTTTTTTTCTGTGTCCAGAACGTATAAACCCAGAAATTTTATAATGGAAGGAGAGGTAGTATTAAAATCTAATTAAAAGTTAACTTTCTTTCAGAAAAAAGTTAACAAACTTTCACTGATCAGTACTAATGAATGACACTAAGCAAGTGCAATACACTATAGAGACCTTTGTTTGCACAAAACACTGCCACAAACGCAACTGTGTTCCCAAAATGGTTCTTTTCTCAGAAACACAATCACACAACATAATGAAAGCATCTGTGACTTATGCAACTTCACTAAAACTACACATTTTGTTTAAGAAATAAAATTTAATATTGATTAACAGGCTTTTCATTCGAACATATGAACAGATCCTCCTACATCTTTCTTTAGGTAATCAATTTATTTTATCTGGTGTTTACTTTACAAACCCATATTCACTTTACCTACTAAATCTAAATTTTATACTATAATTTTAATCTTCTTTTATTACATAGGATTAAATTTCAGGGGAAAAAAACAATTTATTAACTGTTTTAATGGAATTATTCCCTCTTCAAAATATATTTTTTAAGTCAAAAGAAATATGTTACACTGACTACTTAAAAGTATTTCACACTTGTTACTTGACCAAATAATTCAGTTGAACATTTTGAGCTCTCTTTTTGGGAGATTGTCCCTCTTCTGGGGCCATGGCTTTATTGTGGTGTTCGTAATATTGATACACATAGCCCCAGAGATCATTCTCTCTCCATACAAGTCATTGTGAACAAATAAATGATATACAACATGGATTCAAGATGTTTAGTAGTGTTCATCTTTGATTCATCATCCTTTGAAATGTCACTCACGTTCAAATGAACCATCTCATACTAGAACTTTACTGATTTTAATACAGTTTTTCAACATGAAATAAAATTCAACTTCACACAGTTAAGAATTTGTTATCTCTGGACCATAATTGTGTTATGTTCTCAGATATTGGACAGAAATAAGGAATTACTCATTTTCAAACTAATAGAAAATTTAAAAACGTAGGTGACAGATTAAAGTGTGGAGTACCATTTTTCTAAACATGACATTCTTTGTGTACATATATAGTAAAACACAAGGAACTTAAGTGTTAATAAAACCTTCGAAACCATGAGAAAGAAAATAGACTTTTAATTCTCGTTATCACTGGAGCATATGATCCATTAATGTTGTGTAATTTATTTCAAAGAATCGTCATCTAAGAAATTAATTTTAACATGGATTATAATACTGCTCAATCACTCTGTGAAATATATAAAAGAGAAATTTTCAAGTATTAAATCACTGTTTTAGAGCCATGATTAAAGCTATTACCGAATTCTATGAAATGCAATTTACCCCCTAATGTCCACGTCTCTCAGAAGGAGAATTAATTATTCAGAACATTAAACTTAAAGATAAATGTATTTCTTTCTGTTTATCCATATTTTTCAGTTTTGCAGGTGTTCGGACTGAGAATGAAGAGTCAACTTTCCATTTTACTTTACCCAACTTCAGTCCCCAACTCTTCTTCATGGTTCTTCTTCCTCCGTAAGCAAAAAAAAAATTACCTATTTTATATGTTTTTACAAAACTACAATTATTGTAATTCTTGTTATTAATGGCATTGAAAAAGCAACTATTTTGTAAACATTAGTGTGAAAGTTTTTTCACAAAACTTCGTTATATAAGTAAGAATAATGAAATTAAAATATTTTACCGTACTTAATACATTTTGTAATTTGATTGTAAGATCTATTCATAACCTCCTATTATCCATTTTTATCCATCTCTTGAGCTTTTCATTCATTGAACTGATCCTTTCTGTGTTTTGTCAATGTTCCCATTATCATTTCTTATTCTTTTTTGTTCCTGCTTTTTATCCCATTCACCTTTGTCACAGATAGATATTATATTGAGCATCAAAAAGGGAAATATTTGTTTTAATACTGATATTTATTCATAAATAGTTATCATTTGTACTGTATATTTTTTTAAAGATTACATATATTTGTAGCAAGTAATGTACTTCAATTTCTGGGTCAATGAACCTCATCTCGATCAGAATTTTTGTTAAGTTTCCCTGATCCATTGAGCAAATGCGGAGATTGCACCTTGTTTTGCTTCACAATGCATATGTTTCATTGAGTTCTCCTTTTCTAGTTGTGGCAGGAGTAGAGCCAGGGGTGTGGGTTGCTATTTTGATAGAATCACTATAAAATCAAATCTGTAATTTGTTTACTGATGCAAATAAGTTTTCCATAACTTGGGAGCAACAAATTCTAGTTTTTCAAAAGTTGATATCCTTACTTTGTTAATACTTACATTCATCAATCAACTATGAATAGGAAAAGGATGAGGTTCAAATTCTGAAACTCAAGAAAATGTGCACTGTTTATACTTCTCTCCCATTTGGACACATACAGTTTCTACTGTTTTTTACCGAAAATAAATCAAATCACATCTTTTCTTGGCAGCCCGGGAGACAACTGTGCCTTAGGCACAGTTGTCATGGCACATGGAGTTTGTATAGCCAATTGGGAAGCGGGCTCCCCCGGGGGTGGGGGGATAGAAGGATCTCCGCTCGTGGTCGGATGTCATGGACCGCGCCCTGATGCGATCGCGTGTCATGGTAAAATAGATGTTCCACAGCATCTTTTACCCTCCTTGGCCCCTGGGGTTCTTCCCGGGCTAGGAGGTGGGTGTTATTGCAAAGAATGGTGTGGCCAGTTTTCCATGCGTGGGGGACAAATCTGATTTATTAGCATTATTGTGCTTGTAGTGGTGAATGTGTTCACGAGGCATTCCTCAATGGTTCACCCCATCTCACTGATGTAACTGGCCACAGCTGCATGGGATCTCATGTACCCTAAATGACATAACAGGTTGGACGCAATCTTTAACACATTCAAGCTTTTGCTTGAGTTTTTCATGGGACCCTGGCAACTAAGCAGGGGTTTTTAAAAACTCTGACTCCAGCCGCAGAAGCCTATGCTCTTACATCAAATCAAGTTTTTCTTTCTTTTAATCCTCTTACATTTTAAGCTTTTCTTTCTCTTATCATTTTTAACTTTTTTCTAATCTATTTTTCATTTGTTGCTCTTCTTCAAAGCTCAAAAGAGTTCCTATTAATAATATTTTTACAATTTTCAGAGTGATTCTTGAATCGGCCTACTCATTGTATGATCGTTCCTTCGCTGATAATCTCTCAACAATTCTTCTATATGCAGTGGTGGTAAGATCAATGAATGTTTCTATAATTTTATCACTGGCATACAATTACAATCAATCATATAAATTAGACATACTATACATCAGTACTATATAGTACTATATATGCTATATAGTACAATTTATCTGTGATTAAATATCAGTTAATTAATCAGTAATAAGTGCAATTTCTCTTCAATTTGCATGGCGAAATCATGAAAACAAAAAGAATCAGTATAAAAATCACATACAGAAAATTGTCTGTTGTCCTCTACAATTCAGTTTCTATGTATTTGGCCACAAGATTTTGACAGACAGCTTATATACAAAAATTCTACTATACATTTTTATACATATCTACAGTTTGCTTTGAAATTTCGGAGCTACATGTCGGGGAACTCCTTTTTTCGCATCCTCAGGTTAGACTGTGTAACAGAGAAAACATTAACAATACTAAACAATATTATAAGAAAAGAATACAAAGGAAAAAGAAAAACATTACAAAGAAAAACATATAGCACTCAATATAGTATAGCATAGAGACTCACCAATTTAAAACAAACAGAACATTTAAATGAAGCCAAAGTAATATAAATATTTGCAACAGGGCATGCAGACACACGTCTGGCATGTTGTAACTGCCATGCCGGACATGCATCTGCATGCCCTCTCTATATATGTATATAAATTAACTCTGTTGTATGTATATAAATTACTGTACTGTGTAATGTCACAGGATCTGCAGTAACTCTGTATATATGTATATAAATTAATAGTAGAATTTTTGTATATAAGGTGTCTGTCAAAATCTTGTGGCCAAGTACTTAGAAACTGAATCATTACAAAACAGAAATATTTCACTTCATGACCATTCTTTGTTTTTGGACAAATAATTGAATGTGCAATATGAGAGATCTGGACAAGGGCTTTAGATTATCATCACACATACTCAAAACTTCTTATAAATATACTTATAAATATTTCATACTTTTGAAAAAATTAACACTTGGTACTTTTCTTAACAGGGGACATTATGGAATACCTTTTCCATTGGTAAGTTTTACTTCTTTCTGCATTTCATTATTTCTTATTGCTTGAAGTAATGCTTTAAATTAAGGATTGTTACAAAATATTTATAAAAGGAAATCATACTTCCTTGTTGTTACTCAAAAGGTAATACTTTGCTCTTTTTCACAAAAAGTTTCCTGATGACGATTCATAAAAAATACTACATCACAATTTCAGACTAATTCTTCAATACACTCATATAGACTGGCACCACTACTTCAATTCTGACTTTAGAGATTCTAAAATATAGAGCAACAAAAATACCAGTTAAATTATGGCACCTTATTTATGAACAAAGACTTGCTTCATTGAATCTCCAACTTTGCGACAGAGGGCTTCAAGGAGGTTTCATTGAAACCTTCAGTCATCAAACACAACCATGAACTCCTATCACTATTAACTCTCATCACAAGTTATTTTGAACCAACTGAGAGGCCATCAGCATAAAATGAAAAAAGCATCTCTTCTATAATAGAATAATTACTTGCAATCAATTTACATACTTCTCTTCCTTGATATGTTCTATGTACTCATGGTATAGTATTATTGTATTGTGATCAATGTCAGCTTTTCTAATAGTCAGTTCAATGCAATTAATAAGTAATAAATAAATATAAAATAATTTTTTAAAAAATATTAACGTATCTACCAATTAGGTAGGTTAAGGTATCTTACCAATTAGTAATATTCACAGAAAATATCATAGAGATCTACTTTCAGGCTTGGCATTGTATGGACTATATTATGCTGGGACAATGGGCACAATGCCTACTGAATTTGGACTCATTGATGCCATGGTATTTGCTGCGCTCATCTCAGGAGTGGATCCAGTAGCTGTTTTGGCTATTTTCCAGGAAATTGGGGTCAACAAAGACTTATATTATTTGGTTTTTGGAGAATCTTTGTTCAATGGTGTGTTTAATAGGCTACCACTCACAGTAAGCATATGCAAACAGTAGTACAAAGTCTGATGAATGCATGCACAACTCTTCCTGCTTGTTTGGTTGACTTATTTATGTGCAATTTTTATTTTTTCAATACTCTCTTCTTCTCCCCTTACAATATAATCACCAGTTTCTGACGAAAATTGCTTTCTGTGCTGTTGTTTTTAAATAAAGCAGCAATAATTTAGAGCATTTTTCTTTAATTCTTTATTCTTCCCCGAGATGAAATTTTACAAATTATTATATTTGTTGAAATAAAAAATAAATTGTATTTTTCTTAGATGAATACCAAATATTTTCATCAGAATGATATAGCAATTTGTAGATTTATTCCGTGAAATTAATTTCCAAATTTTCTATTATTGAGAATTAACAAAATGTGTCAGAGCATGACCTATATTATTATTTACTGAAGTAGCTCAATTCAGAATAATTTATAAATGAAATAAAAGAAACTTAAGTTCTTTAATATTCTGTTTTAGAAGATTTTCTAGAGACTTCAATACATTACAGATGCTGTGACTGTGGTGTTATATACTACTATGGCTACCTTTTATGAAATGCCTCATATTCCAAATGAACAATATCTTCTGGCAACATTAGCATTCTTTACTGTAAGTTTAGGTGGAGCAGTTGTGGGTGTACTATTTGGTTTAATAAGTGCTCTAATCACTCGCACTACTGTTCATTGTCGAGGTAAGTCCTGAATTTTCTCTTTCTCTCTCTCTCTCTCTCTCTCTTTAAATATAAATGTGTGTTTTTTTTGCATGTGTAATGCAATGAATATTGAACTCGTTCCTCAAAAAATTATGTCCCCAGAAAGAGCAGAAAATGTTCAAAATATTTTTGCCCAAGTTCTAAAGCTTAATAAATTTTAAAAGATATTTGCAGAAAATGATTGTAATATATTGTTATATACATAAATTATTAGTTCTAACATAATACATAAAATTTTCCTTCAATTATACTGCAATTTATTCTGGTGTCAGTCATAATACCAAAAATTGATTTTAAAAAGTGGGCTTTTTTAACTCTGAAATGAGAAATTTTGGGAACTCTTGAATATTTCATTGAATCTATTACTAGAATAATACATATAGGTCTAATTAATTTAAAGTGTATAGGTATATCAAAAAATTAAATTGGATAGTTCAATAAAATTCATGGTTAACTTATTTCTAAATGGTTTTAAGATCAGAAACATTTATATTTTGTTGAATGTATTTTAGTGGTGGAACCACTTGCAGTCTTGGGTCTTGCATATGCATCCTATCTCCAAGCTGAGCTTTTTCACTTCTCTGGAATAATAAGGTACTAAAACATGACAAGATAATGTTTAGACTTTTGTATAAATCTGATGTACATCATACTAATGCCTACATACAATTGTATACTTGAAACATTAATGTTTTTATTACAAAATAATAATTTTGATAAGTGTAAATTTACTCATATCAAATTATTTAATTTAATATATTGTTATTAATTTAATGTATTATTAATTTATTTATTTAATGTATTGTTAATTTTTTTTTTTTTTTTTTTTTTTTTCTTTTTTTTTTCCCAGCATTATCGTTTGTGGCTTGGTGCAAGCTCATTATGCTTTGCAAAATATATCACCCAAATCATATACTACAGTGAAATACTTCACTAAAATGCTGAGGTACGTTTAAACTAGAAAATTGTGAATTTTTTTAAAATTAACATTTAAAGAGGAGTTTAGTGAATGTCACTTATGATAGCCAATCCAATATCATCTCGTGCAGGAAAATCTAATAAACCATTCATGGTGCAATACAATAGAGAATTCCACAAACATACATTTCCCAAAAATCTTTCCTTTCTGCTCTGTACAATCAGGTAAAAAATATTAATTTTAATATAGCGAGTTCATATTTAGTGTGTATTGGAAATTGGGTAAATATCTAAATCCTAGTCATCAGCTATAAAGATTTTAGTATATTTCTACCACATGTCTATACATATTTAGAGACCCAAATTTTCTAAGTTAATGTTTACTTCCTGACTCCAATCAATGCATACTTAAGAATACTCATACTTGAGAAGTAAACAATCATTCATTAATACTTCATTATTATATTTGTTTCAAAAATAATTTCATCATAAATACCTATTCATTGATTCTGCATTAAACAATCTATCTTCTGCATCAATACAGTAAACTTTCAAAATCAGAAAAGATGGAAAAATGCATATAACCATTTTTTAATTCCAACACTGTAAAACAAAATGTTTGTAAAGATGCATAGACATTTCTTCTTATTTTAGCTCTACTTGCGATGCTATTATTTTCCTGTTTCTGGGAATGGAACTAGTGAGTGACAATCATGTGTGGCACACGGGTTTTGTGCTCTGGACATTGCTGCTTTGCTTGGTTTGTCGTTTTATTGGTGAGTATTCAAGAGAAAAAAACAGTGATGAAAGAAATCATTGTTAGAAATTCCCTAGCTTTATTGTAATGATGGCATACAACAAATAACTTAGTGATCATAAATCATGTTCCACAATTTAATTTAGGCATACATTTATTCATTAAGTTGATTTTCAAGGAGTATCTGAATCTCATAAGGATTACGAATATTGAAATACCTTCTCCTGATCTTAATTCTTCACCTTAGTATAGCCCAACCTTCCAAAAACAATAGGGGACGTTCATCAAGGTTTATTATGGTTAGTTAAATTATTACTACATTGTTCAAATAATTAAACTAAAACAAGTAATAAAAATGAATGAATGAGTTTAGGAGGATGGACAGCACAAATTTTTACTTTTACTATCTATAATATAGTATAGTATAATGATGAAAAGTATTGGAATTACCTCAACAATACGATCTTGAATTCTCAGTTGTAAAATTGATATTTAAAATTCTTTTGAGCTGCAACTTTATACACTCACAAAGACTAAAGTCTTTTGTGCTGTCTCGAAGATTGTTAAGATTGCTGCAGATGGTGAGGAGAAACCTGCAATTTTGTACCCGAAAATTGGGATGTCTAAATGAATTGAAGAATGGATTGAAATATGTCACTCAATCAGATTAAAAAGTATTGTGCTGAAATGTAGTAAATATGA
The DNA here is from genome assembly GCA_011170035.1 of Teleogryllus occipitalis. Lineage (NCBI taxonomy): Eukaryota > Metazoa > Arthropoda > Insecta > Orthoptera > Gryllidae > Teleogryllus > Teleogryllus occipitalis. The sequence continues at coordinate 265,905 of BLKR01001203.1, read as the reverse complement.
TAGGGGTAGTTATGTTCACTTTTTGGGGTACTTTTCATGAGCCCCTTCAAAATCTTCTGAAAAATGACTGCACTTTTTTCCTCATATAGAAGAAAGTGCATTTATAGATATGATATAGTTCTGATTTTCATTAAATTTATTTATGAACCTACACCTTCAATATTAAAGCCAAAGATTTCTTTCTCAATGTTACTTTTACTTAAATTGTAGACCTTTGAATTATTCAGGCACTTTTTTTTATTATGGGTGATTTATTATAAGCTGTTGATTAGAGGAGGAAAAGTTTAGGTATGCCATGCCCTCCTACTAGTTTCATTAACTTTTAATGTAATGTACAAATTTTCTCACTCTCCCAAAATAGTTTGAACTTTAGATTTCACTAACACATATATAAGGTTTAATGGTTCTTATCTCTTAGGACATGTGTTATTCCAAGATTTTACGGAATGGGCCATCCATGAATTATGTAACGCAAATTTGGAGTATTTTGAATACCCCCCTCTCCCCCTGTAATGCACCCGTAATACATTCTTGAACCCACCTAAGTAATTATGTTATGTTTTGCAGCAACACCCCTTGTAAATGCAAGAAGTGAAAATAAATTATAGCATAGTAAAACAATCTACCTTTAGTTTATTTGTGTTATGTATTAAAATGTGTGATAATTAAAGGCAGAATTAGTTGGCAATGCTGACTCCACCTAACAATAAGATTGGGGGCGAATTTTTCAGTGAAGAAATGACGCATAAGTGAGAAAATTTCTGAGCACAAGCCATGCATATGCCATCATGAATGGTGCATGGGCAAGTCCACTGCACCAATTTAATTGGATTTTAAAATATACTACAGATCAGTTTGGAATATTTTCTTTGTAATCTTACAGATTCAATAAAAAAATTGATAAAATATTTGAATTTATTTTAGCGTCTTTTAATAACTTTAATTTATATTTTTAAAACAAATAATTAGTTAAATTTTTAATGTTTTTAGTGTTAGACTCAGAAAAGGAAGTTTTTTCAATAAATGTTGAAATATGTAAAATAAAATATCAGTGTTGTGTAACACAAAACAAATACCCCCCTTTCCCTGTGTAATGCAGCATAAAACTGCCTCAAACCCTCTACCCCTCTTCAGCGTTACATAATTTATGGATGACTCCAAAGTGTTTTTTTTTTTTAATTTACTGAACTTGCAGACCTACTTTCTAAATGTCATTAATCAATTAATTGTATTATCTGAACAGTGAACTCAATGTTTTTGTAATAGGAGTGGCAATTCTGACAGCCATTGCAAATGCATACCGTGTCCATCGTATAAACTTCCAAGAGCAGTTTATAATGGGTTATGGTGGTTTAAGAGGTGCTGTTGCTTTCTCATTGGCTGAAATGTTGGACACTGAGAAAGTTATTCCTCGCCAGATGTTCATCACTACAACTCTTGTAGTCATTCTTTTCACAGTCTTCATTCAAGTAAGTCAAATATAACAGCTTTCTTGCCCATATGTTAGCTTTTTTATGATTATCCCTTAGTGAATCTTAGTTTTTTTTAACTTAAAAACTGTTTTCTGATTCAGGGTAGTACAATTAAACCTTTGGTCAAATTATTACACATTCGATTATCAAAAGCTGGTCATAAAACTCTCAATGAAGAACTCAATGATCATGTAAGTGTTTCAACTTATGATACATATTTTTAATATTCCTTAATAATATAACATATATAATAAATACTATTTAAATCCATAAAATAATGATTCATGGAAGGATATGGATTAATGAATTTATGAAAGTGACTGTCTTTCATATAATACTATAGTATTGACATATTTTTCTCAAATAGAATAGTTCTAATGAGAAAAGAGTTGGTTATTTTTAACTTTGACTTCAACACAATTACATTGTAAAGTAATGCAAGTGACCATAGTATAATTGAAAGATGAAAGTTTCCTTTCACACCAAATGTTAATATTCCAGGTGCATCAAATAATTAATAATTAGGAAAATGCATCATTCTTCCTCTAGCAATTCCTCACTCTCATTCCCATTCGCACTCCATTACACATTCTCACTCATATTTTTATTTTATCCACATGATTCACTCACACTCTCTCACAGCTAGGAATATTAAATGCATACATTGTTCATGCATCCTCAATACAATTAAAATTACAGCATTTTCAGTACTGTATGTATTAACAATTAACGCTTTCTTGTGCAGATCATTAGTAACATGATGGCTGCTATTGAGGAAGTTACTGGATACAGAGGTGATTTCTATATGCAGGTAAGATATGCAGTTCAATATATTTGATGTATATATTTAACTTCTCTATGTTTCTTTATATTAAGCGAGATAATGTATGAACATTTCACGTAGTTTTTTTTTAAGTTCCCATTATACTTGATCAATTAAACAAATGCTGAGATGGTCCTTTGCTTAATTAATAACAAAATAGACCACTAGTTAGTCTGATATTTTGGGCCTAATTTGAATCTGATATTTCGGTCCTAGACCTACAGTATTTTCTAATAAAATATAGATATTTTAAAATGTTGTTGTTCTTCTTCTTCATGTTGATGTTTCACTTTGTTGGAGGCAAACATCTTACGCTAGGTCTGTTCCGCCAAGGATGAAAGACTTTAGTAGGCTATTGGCTTTAATATGGTTTGCACCAGCCAATCTGAAAAAATCACACACGGAAAAAATTAACAAATAGGCCTTCCTCTCCATTGCAGACTGACCGAACGGTTTAGGCGCTAGCATTGATCCCAGACAGTCGTTCTACCGTCGATTTTTTGGTTTCAAGGACCCACAAAACATGAATTCTGGCTTCATGTGTTCAATTTTCGGCGTCTTCCTACAGCTACAATATTGATAACAGAGATTTTTTTCTTTAGTGAAATCTGTTCTTTAAAGATAGACGTTAAAATAAGGTCATGTAATATTTTTCGAAAATAATAAGTTTTTGCGTAATTTTGCGTGAAATATTCAATTCAGTGATGTCTTATTTTACGTGGCGAGACAGGCTTTAGGCCTGCTCTTCCGTCTGACCAAGCAAATTTCGCTACCCTCCTTTCATCATCTAGCGAAGAAAGAAAGTATCACTCGGGCGACGAAGCAGGCGATTTGAATTTAGCTCAGAGGCTTCTTTAAGGCTTGAGGATCTTTTACATGCAGAAAATCTACATGGGACAACTGACTTTTTGCCCCTCTGTAGGAAGGCATACGAAGGATTTTTCACCCTTAAAAATCCTCGGCTCTGGTCGGTTTTGAACCCGCCAACTTGGGTATAAGTCTGTTGCGCTAACCGTTTCACCACCAAAGCCGCAAATAAAGATAATTATTTTAAAAAACAAACAATTATTTCTCAAAAACACTACTAATTTTTCTTATATTTTCTCGTCGTATTTATCAAAATCCTAACAATTCGAAACTATAAAATTGAAGGTGGAAATTTTTGTCTTAAAAAATCTTGTTTTGAAAAATCATCTCTTTAAAAATGGCCATGTACATTTTTTACGAGTTGTTTTCGTGTAATTTGTGCCTGAAATTAATGCAATTTATAAAAAAAAAATATTTTCTCAAACCCGCTCCGAATTTTTCCCAAGGATAGAACACGGAACGCTTAAAATAATAGTGCAGATCTCATTTTCGTGAACTCTGAATTTTCGAAAATTGCATATTTCGATATAACGCGAGAACGTATGTGCTGTTGAAGCAGCACTTTTGAGTTGTTCATTTGAGAAGATCTTCGAGGAAGGATCGTACATTATATTTGACAGTTTAAGAGGCGAAGCACTATAATCTGTTTTTAGAATTGCAGTTAATCACTCACAGGATTTTGCCTCATGGAGGAAGTCATCTCTCATATTTTTCACTAGAACATAATGCGCGATCGTGACACTAAGGATCCCTCTGCCTCCAACTGCAAGAGGCATATAGAGCTTTTCAATTACAGAGTGTGTCATGTGATCTTGCTTTTCAAAATTCTTTCGTATATTTTATGTCTAGGTTCAGTCCATTTTAGTGTTCCAAAGGAATATGCGAGAGTACAGAGGTCGCATACATGTTGATTGCTTTCGCTTTGTTGCGTGCACTCAACTCTGCCTTCGATATGTCGCGTACTCTGGAGATGTAGTTATTACCCATCATTTCCTCGGCAAACGTGTCTTCTAGCACTCCTGCTTGCAAGTAACAACGATATTGTACTTCTCTTCCACAGCCATTCCTTTAATGGTGCTTTGCTCTTTATTTGCCTCACATCCAGAGTGTTTAATCCAATCTCCTTTATTCATACAGATAATCCTACCCTTTTCGGGGTCGACTTTCATGTGCACATCATTACTAAAATTTCTCACGAAATCTAGGACGATGTGAAGATGTTTCTTGTTTTCATATATTTTTAATTCATCATTAAAAAATATGATTTGTATTCCTGATTGTGCCAACTTAAACCCCCTTAAATCCCAGCCGATTTAGCATGGATGTTAGCGGTTTCACTGCCCGACAAAACCACAAATGACTGAGAGTATCACCTTGAAAAATACCTTGATTTTAATTTTCCCTATTTGAACGTCTTTTGTGCCAGTGCTCAGTTGTAGGTTAGTTTTCCAGTAATCCATTGCACATCTTACGAACCCTTTCACACGTTTCTCAACTCCATAAACTTCCAGTATTTCACTCAGCTAATTATGTGGGATACTAACGAAAGCTTTCTGATACACACATATATAGAATATAATGAACCCTTTCTCTGTTTTTCAGTGTTGGTAATGATGGAATCTACTGTACTATCAGTTGTTACTTACATCATCGTGATCCCTTAAACCGAGAGACGTGGCTCAGTGCATCAACTGATGTCTGAGGCCAGCTGCTCTGATAGTGTTTTCCGTACTTTTCCATAGTTTTCCGTAGTTTCTCCGATCAACACCGGGCAAATGCCAGAGCAGTACCCTAACAAACGAGCCACGGACCGCGCGCGATATTTCCTTCCTCTTCCTTGTTCTATCCTCACCCCTTACACACACGAACTTGCACTACACTGCCACAAATGCCGGGAAACCAGTCGGGAGCTTGGAGCTTGTCCCGGCTGGGCCGGTGCCCCGCTGGTGGGAGATACCTGGTTGAGGGAAACCGCGCTAAAATGTTATTTTTGATGATTAAGTAGGTGATCCCCTCTGTCAAGAATGGAGATATCGCCTCCGGGCTTTCCAATATTCCAGTGTAACACCTGGCAATATGTTTATGGATTCCGGTGATTTTCTTTAGTAGAAGTTTTGCAAATTGTCTGGCTCCGGTGCCTTCCAGTACAATGTTCTTGCTAGAGCTGTTGTCACCTTGCCTCCATTAATTTTACAGTTTATCATGGTTTTCAATCTGGGAATTCGCTGTTTTTCATTCCTTTTCCATTTTCCCTTTCAACGAATTCACGACACATTTTGCCAAAGACTGAAAGTGTTCTCAGCTTTGGGTGTGACATGTTAGTCGAGTATTCCGATTTGATGCTATGGTTCTTAGCTTTCTGAAGAATGTCCTTTGCTGGTTTCAAAATTGGCTCCGCGGAGATCTGTTATTATGCGTATGACATTGATGTTGATGACTATTGTATCTGGTTTAAAGATGATTTTTGACAGCTTGGGTCTTAGGATACAACAGATTCCTTCAAACTTCATATGGTTAGTTTCAAAGACGTCTTTCTCTTCTTCCTACGATGTGAAAAGTCTTTGGTATCACTAAATTGATGTTCTTCATTCGTATATCATTTTCTACCATGCCCAATTCTGGAGTTAGTATTCCTTAATATCACTGATTCTGTCCGCAGGTATTCCGTTGTTGGTGAATAATGGTCTACTTTAATCTATGATATTCTGCACTTTTTTAACGGCGTAAGTTGGAATTTTTTGAACGGGACAAGACGGTGTAGATCATTAGTGAATTCTTTAGATGTCTCTAGTTTAGTAGATCTACAAGCACCGCACCATACATTCATTTCATGCGTCCACACGTTTCCTTGTCGATGGGACGAGCGTCGTGAGCTCGGAAGTGCGCTCCCCAGCAACGCTTTCCCCATCGTCTACCCCTAGGTGTTGTTGGATAGGGTTAATATTGATAGGGTCTGCATTTGTTCGGATAATCCAGTTGCCCGCCTCGACACACTACCACTGGTGGCCTTCAAGATGTCACGCCCAGCTCCAGGTGCACCAGGCACTCTCCAGGCAGTGGCTGTTTTGCGAGGCGTCTTGCTTCGTGTCTCCTTCCTAAGTGATGGGTGCTGCATTTCTTGCCTACTATCAGACTCAACTGTAGCCTTGCTTACTCAGGTTGTGGAAGTCGCCATTGGGCATGAGGCTGGTTCCTCCATCGTTTCCTGGGCTCCACATCCAGTTGGCTGACTCGGACCATCCTGATAGGCCATCCAAGGAATTACCTTCTTATCGCTCTACCAGGACCATCTCTCAATAGTACGTTGGTCCACTCCGCCGAAGGGGCTGGTTACCACAGTTATTAAGGGTGTTCTCCGCACGACTTAACAGGTCTTCCCGCGTGAAGGGTGAGAGTGAAGTTTGGTGTGAATCCAATTCATTGTTGATTTCTATCCACACCCTTTCAGTACATTATTATTATTATTATTATTATTATTATTATTATTATTATTATTATTATTATTATTATTATTATTATTACAAAGGACCAACTCAGAAAAAATATTTTAAATATTAGTTATTCCTGTAAGGAATTTCATGGTAGAGATAAATTAAAGATGTGTTCTTAACTCCATTTCATTACCTGTCCTTGTGGCTGATGTTGCATAATCAATGATTCATGAATGTGGGAGAAATTATACATTACAAGTATGAGAAAGTTCATTGTTGTTTTCGAATTTACAGAAAAAATTCGAACATATGGATGATATATATTTGAAGAAAGTGTTCATGAACACACAACACGAAAATAGCTTTACAAGATTATATGAAAAATTACTTCTCGCGTAAGTACTTAAACTTTTACATGAATAAAAATAATTACCACACCATTAAATACAATTCTTTGGAAGTTAAAATTATAAATGCGTAAATATTTTTGAGTGATATTTCAAAATCTTAAAAGTTATATTTATATATAAATGTTCAGGAGTGTATGTGTATATATGTATGTACGTGTACTCGAGGTATGGCTAGAAAAAACGGGAATACTGCTGTAACATGTTTTTTTCCCTTAACAATTTTCACATTATCCCCTTCAATATATTTCCTTCCATGATTCCTACACCCCTCCATTTGAATTCTCGATTGTTCAAAACAGTGTTTCAGGTCTTTTCCTCCTGTCTCCGACCACGCAGATGCATTTTCCCGATGTCTATCTTGTTCAGTTTTCTATCGTCTTCCTTTTCTACCCTACCTCTCTCCTCCCACATCATATGGTCTCCCGAGATCGCTCCTATCCCTCTCCGCCAATCGCGGGCCACCTGCCATCCTATTAGTCGCCCGTCGTGTATAATGCGACACGCTAGCCTCTCGGCAGCTAATCATCTGAAGCTATATGCTGTAGTCACTCTGGATGAATAAACGCCCGCCTCTCCAGGGCTACTGGAGAGGGAAAATAAAGAAAAAAAATCTCGGCAGCAGTATAGCTCTGGAAAAAGCCACAACAAGATGGCCAAAACGTCAGCTCCATCGACTGAAACGCGGCTCATCCCAGACAGCCAAGAATACATTTATAAACAAACACACAAGTACACAAAACATGAATTTGACACCGGCCCAGATTAATCGTAATCAATGTTTGTAGCATGGTAGCATGGTGCCATGGTTGTAGATGCATCTACAACACAACTCATTATTGGCGAGAGGCCGGCGGCTATCGTGTCTTTCCATCAAAATAAACACCCGGCGAAGTGATCTTTGATTTCCCAGATACAAGTAAACCACTGGCAGGGAAATAATTGGATTTCCAGGAAGGTTTCAAATAAGTACATTGTACCATTAATGTTAAGTAGATAAAACCTCCTTATCTGATCCCTCTCATCCATGTCACCATCCAACAATGAAATTCTCGAAAAAAATTCTCAAACTGACATATTGCATAATTGTAGGACAATGTCGCGTAAAAGATTATATTAAGTAATTTCTTATAAATAACTCTATTACTATTTAACTAACTAAATAACGACACTAAAATTATATTTTGATGAAAACTAACAATAAAAATATATACACCAATGTATTTCATTAATTTCAAGCAGAAATTACGCGAAAACTTTTTTTAAAATGTATATGATTTTTTTAATGAACTGAGTTTTTAGAAAATTTTATTTAAGGCAAAAAATCTCGTTTTTCAACTATGTAATTTTTAAATGTTAAAATTTTACTGTTTTCGAAAATACGTGAGGTTCAACGAAAATGAGACCTGAGCCAATATTTTAAGCCTTTCTTATCAATAGAAAAAATTGAAATAAATTTGGAATTTTTGAGAAATTAATTTTTTATAAATTGCATAAACTTTGAACACAAATTACGGAAAATCACTCGTTTTTTAAAGAAATTGTACATGGCCTTTCTAAAATAGCTGATTTTTTAGAACAGATATTGTTTAAATAAAAAATCTGTATCTTCAATTTTGAAATTTTGGAATGTTAAAAATTTGCCGTTTTAGAAAATACATCATATCACAGGTGTCTGCATTGAGCATCTCAGGCAGGAAAAACTTAAAGCGACATTGAAAATTTATGAAAATGACCAGGAGTTGCAATTTATTATTTTTTCGTCTTTTCAGAGATCACTATGTACACCTTTATGGACCAGTGGCACTTGTGGAAGACAACAAGGGTGATGTCTTACGCCAGCCTGAACCAGCTTCACCCATCTCCAATAATCGCAATTCACTTCCTCCGCAACGATTATCTCTCCTATTTCCGGGAGTGGAGTTGCGGCATCGTCAACAATCGATTCCATCATCACCTACCAGTCGTGATCCATCAGTTGAAGGAGGGGCTGGAATTGTGACTCTACGACGAGCTATCCGTGACAACCCATATCAGAAGGTACTAGTCTGGCCATATCTTGCAATATCTTTATCACTTTGTAATCTTTAATGTACATCAATTTAGTTTCTGATCTTTCATGAGCCAAGAATTGCATCTTGTTCTACGGCAATGATTTATAGATTGGAGAGATGGAACAAGCACGTAGCCGGTATAGTAGGTATAAATAGGTTAAGGCAGTGGTGGCTCCATGGGGTAGGCAAAGGAGGACCTGCGTATCCTGATAAATATGTACTAGTTTCATACACTTCATAATAATAAAAAATAATTATAATTTTCACATGTGTAAGTAATATTCATCTGGAAATGTGTTATGAACGTTTCTTTATAGCACGAGCCATCTTTCCATTTCAAACGTTTTCTAACAGCTCGTACCTATTCGATCAGTCGTCTCTTCCCGCAGAGATTTGCACCCGCTTGTGCCTCCGGGTAGGTACACCTGGTCGCTGCCTCGCTTCGCATCATATTCTGAGACATGGCCCTGTAGCGAGTGCGGAACAGAAAGAAGTACGCGGTGTCCGTACTTGACGCAAGCGCCTTGTGCTCATGCCAGCGAATTCTCTAGTAACAGTGCTTGCCTGCGCGGAAGACTTCAATTTCTAGTCACATGCAAGCTGCGTAGGTGCATGTGTTTACTATTTTGTTGGCGATTTAACAAGCGGGGAAACTGATTATTATTTAGAAACAATTTATTTTTACTTTCTTTTATACGTTCGTATATACGGAGTAATATACGTAGTATAGAGAAGTTATGTAATGCTGCGCGAAAAAAACGGCGGATTTTCGGCGGAAAAAAATACATTGCCGGGCTCTGGTGACGAAAAAGTGCATCAAACCAGTTGCTAAATTACGAGAAAAAATTCTCTAACACGTGGTGTAGCCAGAATCCATGTTTTGTGGCTTCTTGATGCCGAAAAACTAATTGAAACCAAAACGTCCGTCCGTCTGTCGTATGTGAACAAACCTAGCCTAAACCACAGGTACGATCTTTTCCAAATTGAAGAAACCCCTGTCCATCTGGCTCTAGTTGAATCTTTGAAAAACAGTCTTTAAAATTTGGGGGTACTTTACATAAAGCTCCCCGGACATTTACAAAATTTTCTCAAAATCGTCACCATATTTTTTCTTTAAATTTCTTGCAAGAATAGAGTAAAATACATTTATAAAGGTGGCGTATGTCAGATTTTCACGGTTAACTCTAAATTTTTGAAAATAGCAAAAGTTCGAATTCTTTCGGTGTCTTTCTACAACTATAAAATTAAAGACAGATTTTCCTTCAAATGAAATTTGTTGGCCATAAATAGTTCTTTCATTAAGATCGTGTACACTTTTTTAAACATTTTAGTAGTTTTTGTGCAATAGAGCGGACAATATTTGCAATTTTAATAAATTACAAAAAGAGGATTTTCTCAAAAATGGCTCCAGTTTTTTAAAAATATTTTGGTAGGGTTAGTGCCCAACCAACCCTATCCGATGACATAAACGCCATATTGCGGTATTCTTTGTTTTAAAAAAATACAAAAATTTAATGTTTTACTTGTCCCTCACGTCAGTAATATTTACATTAGAGGGAAAATATTCACATTATTAGATTTATGAGTACATGTGCTTTAAATAATGTCAAATAAAGTTTCTCGAGAACTCAACAGTTTTCTGTAAAAAGAGCTCAAAATTTCGAATTTGAGAAACGCTCAATCGCCATTTGGCTTCAATTTTTCCAACGGATAGTGCTAATTGAACTGTTTAATATGACGTAATATGACGTTTATTATGATATATTAATATGACGTTTATTTTGATGTATTTTTTGTTTTTTCAAAAATTACACAAATGTATTTTTTTTAATATCTCTCACGCCGTTAATATGCACATTTCCATCGATTTGTATACACTACTACATTTGTGAGTGAAAGTGCCTCAAAGGACTTCAAATGAAGTTTTTCGAAAACTCAATAGATTCCTGTGAAAATAGCTTCAAATTTCTCGTTTACAGTAATGCTTAAGCCATTTTCTTAAAAAAGGTTTCAAAATTTTCAATGAAAATTTCTATTAAGGACGAGATTTTACTGTTCTTTAATATTCTTAAAAGTAATATTTCGGTTCTACAATTAAGAAATCGAAAATATGAGAAAATGTCAACAAAAAAAGAAAGAAAGAAAAGAAGAAAAACCATCAACTACTACTTTCGGCGACGATAGATGGCAGCTGACCAGAGAATGGAGGAAGTCCTTAAATCCAGACCACAACAAGGAAATTAGTAAAAACGCTACTGGAAAGTCTGTACCATTCTGTAGCACCTCTAGTTTCATTTTAAATCCGTATTACTTGATTTTTTGAATTTAAATCTGATTTTACGTTAAATTACGCAAATACAGTTAATAAACTTCTACGTACACCGTATGCTCGTCTTAACGACGAAGAAAAGAGGCGAATTTTGAACAATGGTCGACCTACTCGTATGTTGAGTACGGTTGCATATCAATTGGCGAGAAAAATGCAAAAAAATTAATCCTTCATGGTATGGTTCACACACATGGCTAACAGGAAGTGAAGTTAAAGCTTAGCTTGATTGTTGGTCATGTCTTTTAATGCCAATTAGGGAGAGAATATGGAATAGGAGAGGAATGGAAAAGCGATCAGTTTCTTTAGCCGCTTGTGCCGTCCCGCTTCCGAAAGCATCTCGTATATTATTAAGCGACTAAAGGGGCCTTCGGAGAGTGGGACGGGAATCCCAACAGTGCAAGAGGCATTGAAGGGTGTCAAGACTGCTTAACGATACTAGACACAGAGAAAAATGTAGAATCAATTATGAAGTGAGCACGAACTCTGGCTGGAGAAGTTTCTACAGAAATTATTAATGAAAATGTACTAAGCAAACAATTGAAAAGAAATTTATTTTTAAGGACAAATAAAGATGTTGAAATTAACAGTTCGTGCTGTTAATGAATTCTGTTGTAGATACATCTATATTAATAAAATTAATTGTTATGGAGAAATTCTATTTAATTTTGACATCATTGGATGTAGGGAACTGCAAATGTTAGTCCCCAGAAATTCACTTATAACGGGAGTTGACTGAAATTTGTTACCATTAAAGGCAGTCCAGAATTTATAACTATCAAAGAAGTTAAACTTCTATGTAATTAGATTTTTAGAATAGCAGAAATCCACAAGGAGTTCATGCTGCAATCCCCAAAAGTTGTCAGCAGACGTAGTAATATTCGACCTGTTTTGATATCTTCGTTCCATGGTCTTCAAATCATTGAGGAAACTTATGCTGGTCCTTGCATTCAGCATCAAAATTTGAGGGAAATAGGTTACTTCTATGTTGTACAGAAAATGCACTATTATTCTCGTATTTACTCCCATCCTTTATGCTGTAAACGGAGGTTCAACTAGTTCATAGTTGTGTGCGTTTAAGTTCACACAAACATTCTTTACATCAGCAAATTCACACCAAACATCTTTCTCTACTACATTAAACATTTTTAAGAATATAGCATCTATTGTTAGAAGTCTTCTTCAAGGTCTATCAAAAATAGTACTACTTGCTTTCACTTTCTTGAGCAAAAATGCAAGGAATTTATGTAGATCAGGTGAAGTTAAACTACCATCCTTATCCAAAACCTTTATATTCTGCTTAATTATACCAATATAATTAGCAGTAGGTGTAATAATATTTTCTGGAAATTGAGAAGGGACTCATTTTGGACAATCTTCTCACCAACTTCGAACATCTCCCAGGCAGGCCAATCTTTTTTGTCCAGGGTTCTTTCCTTGTTTGGAAGGCACAAGTGGCATGACTAACATGTGTGTTCTGCTTATTAACCCAACAGAATTGATAGTATTTTTCAAATCTCCACAGTTAGTGCAGCAATGATCAGTGCAATTTATCTACAGTGAGAAGCAAAACCATTTTTTCAGAGGTTGCTCTCTGCTTTATGGAGTGACCAAGAGGAATAGATGCCAATATTTAGTTTCCATTGTTTAATAAACTTCAAACTTTTTTTGAGGTGTCGGTAAACAGCCTCTTTTGTTCTTCAACATATGTACATCCCGTAGCTTCAATTAATTGTTTGACATTGTTACAGTGTAAAACTTTCTCAACGTCAATAATACTTCTTTCTATTTTGCTACATGAAGATTGTTCCAGAGGTTAACATATCCTTCTTGTTGAAATGGAAAGCTAGTAACTCTGCTTAAGAATGGGCACGTAATGATCATGTACACGATCATTTAACTGAGCTTGAGGTGAAAGCTCTGCATGACTGCCACTTCTCAACAAGTTCCAGAGAGATTCATTACAATCACCATCTTGCCTTATCAGAACACTGGATTCCTCATCACTAGAAGTTACAATTGCAGTGACAGTAGTTATAGGAAGATCACATTGTGAGAAAGGTTTTACTGCTGTTCTCGGTTTAGGATTCTGATTTTTTCAACTTCTTGTTAAAGCCTGCTATATTTTAGTAGATGTCCAAACGATCTTGCTGTTCGTGCCACACTACTGGTATCCGAAGAATGAGACACTTTCTTTGCCCCTTGGGTTGAGATTTTCAACACAAGTACAACACATTTGTGTGGTGCCTACCTCTTGTGGCAGTCCCCAAATTTAATACCACTAAAATATGCATGATATCCTTTGATTAGTCTGATATGATATATGTTCTTTGCTTTGGCAGAGTAAAACAACCATAAATATAATAGAATAAATCTGGGTCAGTTTTACACTTTTTATGAATAGCTCCCACACTTCACAGGAGCCTGCAAAAAAAAAGAAAAAAAAAGATCAGCATTAATTTTGTTAAAAAATTTGCTAGGATGGTGCAAAATGATTATCATTTAAGAATTTCCCACTCTTGAATTAACAAAAACCTGCCATTACTTTCAAACCAGCAAAAATAGTGAGTAATTTTTTCTATTCTATGAGAAAGTAAAAATGATGTTGACTTTTTGCAGCTACATGAGAGATACAATCCTAATCTCATTGCTGATGAGTGCCAAGAACTTCAAGAACATCTTGAAAGACGACATTTGACAGCTCGACGCATCACCCAACTGGCTGCTTTCCAACGTCTTTCAGCTATGTCAGACCCAGTAGCATCACCACAAATGGGTGATGAGTTCCAATGGCCTAAGCGGCAGATTCATTCAGGTGGGCATATTAAACACCCATGCATATTTTTTTTTATGGTAGATTTCATTGTACCCAATCTTAAGAGTTAATTAATACACAGGCTAATGAGTTTATTCTTGGTTGAAAATTTAAGTTTCAAGAAAATCCAGATTTTTTGTTACTTCTTTGCACAGTTTAAATCAACATTCATCCTGTGTTTCACTGTGGTGAAATAACCGGCAGCTTTTATGGTATGGTTTATAAGGCCAGAGCAGGCCACAGGCAAGCATGCACTTTATGGTTATCACAAAAACAACCTCCCATAGAAGCATGCACTTCCATAGAAGCAGTGAATAATTTCTAAATACTTAGCACTTGCCTGCAATCTGCCAAGATGCTTTTGTAGCATACATTTGTTATGAAAACATTACAAAAATTTTTATAAATCTCAAATTTCACCCAAAATTCAAATTTTCTTTAATCACAATGCACACAAATGTCTGTCCCATCTCTAATTACATCTTTATTGCTAGTAATTACTTTGACATTAATAGTTTGAAATATTCTGCTCCTTGTAGTTTATTTTTCTGCCACCTCTGTTTGCAGCTAAATAATAAATGAACATAATCAGAAAAATTATTGCTTAAATTTTTCAAACAACAATGATTTGTTTCAGAACTGGGAGGCTACATCCCAGAGAATATGGAGGGACTCGATGCACTTCTTGAACGTGCTGGGCAGCGGGCTGCCCTGCGAAAAACTTCATTTACAGGCAGCTCAGCAGGGGGTGACAGTGTGCGTGGTGCACCACAAAGTCCTGTGCTTAGTACAGAACCACACATCCTTTTTAGACAGACATCCCTACTCCAAAACATTTCAGAGACAGAAGACGATGCTTTGTTGCCACCCAAGAGAAAAGACAATGTCATGGAATCATCCCTATAGGAATCCTTTTCACTGTCTGTGTATGATTACTAATTTGAGAATTTAATCTCAGGGTCTGAAAGCATACTATTGAGCAATTAATGATGATTATTTGTGGTATCGTGAGGAATAAAATACAACTAAAGGTAATGGATGGTAAACATGATTAGCAAATAACGAATTTGGCAACAAATAATGATGAATAGATCAGTTCTAATTCAGAGTTTAATTTCTTTCACACAAGTGATTTTAAATGTATGAATATATTTATTTTTTAATGAATATCTAAATTTTGTTATTTATTTTGATATTCTCCCCAATTTAATAAATACAATGATCTTCACTTTCAATGCATTCACTTTGGAAATCTAAGATAACTTCAAAAATATTACATTCAATATCATGAAATTAGTAATTAACATTTCCGTGCCTTGTTCTCACTGTAGATAGATGTGTTGGTTTGAGAAAAGCAGAAAAGGAAAAATGTATATTTCATTTCATTTGTGTGTGTGTGTGTGTGTGTGTGTGTGTATGAAGTAAGTAATGAATGTTTTCTAGTTTTCATGTAATGAGAATTGTATAAATTATGATGTTAATTAAAATCTTGAATTTTTCAAACAGGTGTTTTAAATTGCAATCCAAATAAAGTTATATATGTGTGAATGGTAGCGCAAGAAGCTAACTGAATAGTTTATTTTTAGAAAAGGCCCTAGTTAGTTGACTTCTCATATGACTTTGCCCTTTCTTAAATAAATTGAAGGAGAACCAATGAAAGGAACCAAGCAGAACCTGGAGTGAACATGAAATTAATTAGTGTAGTGATGTGTCATGTTTTGCAAGTATAATGCTAATCTGAGCCACAAGTTTGTGCTCTGAACAAGGGACAGTAAGAGAGGATTGGAGGGAAAGGGCAGTTCCAGTGGTTCCAATAGAGTATGGTGAAGAGTAGACATATGCTTTAGGAAGGGAAGAAATAAAAGTTTGAAAGCATAGAAGTGTATTTAAACAAATATAATTGGAGTACCTATCTGTGTTTTCAAAATAACCATCTTTTTATAATCTCTTACACTTCCACACTTGATATAACAACCAATTAAATCGTTTAATAGATATTAAATTGTTTTTATGATTTATTTTCTATTTGTCTGAAGGTAATCTCTGGAATGGCTAAATCATTTGCATTGTAAGGTAATATTTTGTCAGGCATTAGGCTACATTTCAAATTATTATTTTGTCTTATATACAGTTGAATTTTCATTTCTTTGTTGTCGTTTTTCATTCAAATCTACAGATTTATCCCGATCTTAAAAAATTTTTCAGACGTAATCTTCAGAATCATAGAAAAGTGAAAGTCTGCATGAGATTTCATAAAAATTGCCCTTATCCCCCTTTCCTGCTTCTTAGAGCAAAATTTAAGTGTGCACCCTTTCAATTTTTTGTCAATATTTTTAAGATTGTGAGAAAATCTGTCAAAAAACCTTTACTGTTTCATAAAGACTCATAAAATTTCCTTCTAAATGCTTTTTATTTCATTCCAATACCTGTTTTGCTTGAAGTAATTTCTGGTAAGAATTATAACTGGAAGTTTGTGAAAGTATGCAACAATCCATCCGTTTATAGGTGTCCACAGCAACAATGGTGGTAGCAGTGGTGATCTTCACGAATAAGGCTGGCTTAGGTTTTGCAGAGGCGGGGTCAGGCTGGGTCTTGCAAGGAAAGGCAGGGAGTGTTGGGGCAGGGATCAGTGAGGAGGAACCAGCTGGAGCTGGGCAGCTTGGAGGGAGTAGAGTGGGTTTGGGCAACGCAGGGGCAGGTAGGGGGAGAGCAGGCCAAGATTGTAGGTACAGTTCATTGCTATACTAGTCTGTAGATGTTTGAAATAAATACCGGGACAATGAAAAGTATTTAAGCTATTAGTCACTAACTGGCAATTAATAGCCAAAATCAGTGAATCATGAGGACCATGGAAGAGTGGCTTTCTACTAAGTAGTTTTCAACTATCCCCACCCAACATGCTGCTACATTTAATTGACTATTTCATCAAATAACATCCACCAAACTTTTTGGAACAGATATAATCGAATCAAAAAATCTGCATCAAAATAAACCCACCACGAAACTATAATAAAGAATATTAACATTTTGACGGGGTACCAGAAGAAAACCAGGAGCCTGGGGCAGTTGTTTCACAGGGGAGCCCTCATTTCAAACTAAAAATTCCCTCCTCCCTCAATTCATAAACAGATTCATTTGTCCGTGCAGCATAAATAACTTATAGCGTTAAATTTGGGTTAGAGATAAATAATTTTTTTATTTCTTTTCAATGAAAAAATGAGTGGTATTACAAAACAGCACAGACTTTCTCATACTAGTTGGTCTAGGCTAGCTATTCGGTCTTGCCACATCCTCTTGCAGTGGCCATCTATCGCTGCCCAAAGTACATTTTTTTGAAATTTTCTCAATTTCTTGGTTTCCTTATGGTAAAACCAAAATATTATTTGAAGAAAATTATAATTGAGTAAAATCTCGCCCTAAATTGAAATTTTCCTGAAAATAAGTTTGGAGCAATTATTAAGAAAATGACTTTTAAGCGTAATTGGAAATGCGAAATTTGAAGCTCTTTTTCACAGAAAACTGTTTTCTGTGGAGTTCTGTTGAGTTTCATTTAAAGCGAAATTTTCGAAAAACATCTTTGGAAGTCATTTGAAGCACATCTACTCACAAATACAAATCTCTGGAAATGTGCATATTAACAGTGTGAAATATATTTAAAACATATTACATTTGTGTAATTTTGAGAAACAAAAGAATACAGCAAAATGGCTTTTATGTCACCTTTAAACAGAGCATGTAGCACTATCCACACAAAAAGTTCCCCAAAAATTTTAAAGAAAAAGTTTGGAGCCGTTTTTGTGAAAATGGCGTTTAAACATTTCTGAAAATGTGGAATTTTGATTTCATTTTCACAGAAAAGTTTTGAGTTTTCCAGGAACTATATCTGGCATAATTTGAAGCACATGTACACATCAATGCAACAATGATTGCCAATAACGTAAATATTTACGACGTGAGAGGGATGTTTTCGAGAAACTTTTACACAATTCAAACCATATGTTGTCATAAACGCAATAACGTGAACAAATTGCCGCTAATGAACATATTAATGACATGTGAGTCAAGTAAAAAAAATACATTTTTGTAAGTTTTGAAAAAACAGAATAATACAGCAAAACGGCGTGTATGTCGTGCAGCGTTCGGCGTGCGGCGTGTATGTCGTTAAGCAGTACATTTAACTCTATTCCTACCAAAAGTTTAAAGAAAAAATTTGGATCCGTTTTTGAGAAATTCTTGTTTCTAATATTTTTTTAATATTGCACATATTTCAATCAATAATTGCGTGAAAACTACAATTTTTTTTTTCAAAAAGCTGTTCATGATATTAATGAAAGAATTAAGAAGAACACATTGCATTCGAAGGAGAAATCTCTTTCATCAATTTTGCAGTTGTAGAAAGACGGAAAAAATGTAAAACTCTAGCAATTTTCGAAAATTCGGAGATAGCGGTGAAAATTGGTATTTTACTCTATTCCTAAATTTCAATAAAAAATTGGAAGCCATTGTTGAGAAAGTTTTGAAATTATTCCTTGGGCTTCATGTAAAGTATTCCCAAATTTTACAGAATGTTTTTCAAAATCGCAGATCTTCCAGTCGAGCCAGATCGAACGGCAAATATCTTATTTTGGAGAAAAAAAGTTTAGTTTAGGCGCTAGTGTTGTTTAGATGGGCGGGCGAACGTTTTGAAAAAAAGGCACTTTTTCGATATTAACGACCCAGCATTTCTGAAATTGACTACATAACGTTAGAGAGGAATTTACTAAAATTTTGATCAGGATTTATCCTCTTGTTCTATATGAGGGCCCCCACAATACGTTTTTCCGTCGAAAAATCGCCGGTTTTTAGCGCAGCATTGTATAACTTTCTCTATACTAGTATTGTCATTGTATTACTCGGTAAATATGAGAAATTACGTACGTATACGAGAAATTAAAATGAACATGGTTTGGAAAATCCAGCAGTTAGAAACAAACACTATGATTTGAACACGTTTTACATAAATAAAATTATTTTATTTAGAAAATTATACTACTCTGGTATACATTGTACTAATGCAGATCTCCGACATACTCATATTCCCAACAACGCCTTCACACTGTAACTCAGCTGTATAACAACCGTAGCCGGAAGTGAAATGAACACCTACCGTGAGAGACAAAAAGGGACTTCCTTCCAGAATGGCCAACTTTACACAATGCACTCACCAAATGTACGTTTTGAATCAACAAAACTTATATCAAATGAAAACAAATTCTCCAAATATAAATAATGTATTTAATTCCGTCAATAATTGCCTGAACTTGTATACTTTCAATAACAGGCGAAATTCATAAAATTAAGTTGCAGCTGGTCAGACGAAGACCGAATATTGGTGTTCCCCTCTGACCACAGAGTATCTATATATATAATTTGTCTATGCTTCTGACGCTGCGCGGCGTCGAGGGAAATTATCGATTATATCTTGAGGTTATGCAACCTAAGCACGGGCCGCCACTGATTGTGAGAGCAATGTCCTTTTTAGTAGGTTGTTTATTTTATTGCAAAAATGTGGAACGTCTACATACGTTTGCAGGTGAAACGTCTGGAGAATGACAATAAACTTAAACTTCTGAACTGCGATTTACGAAGATGGGTGGAAACTACATGTGGACATATGAATATTGAAATTCATCCATCCAAAGTTTAATTAAGCTCAGAAAACTGTAAACATGTTTTCAAAATATAACAAAAATTGTAATATTTTTAATAAAAATTAATACTTTAAATTATCAAATTCAGGTTAACATAGTGTTGAAAGATCGTCCAATCTGTGAAAAATTACGGACATTTTTGGAACTGTTAATGAATATTCTGAATTTTTTCCTGAACGATTATTATAGTTTAATGTAGGTAATATTTCTCTCAATGAAAATAATTTTCACAAGTTTTTAAAATAAAAATTTTAAAGTCGGCAGTTTATAAAAATATACGGAACTCTACTCGAACAGCACTCACTTCTACTCGAACAGCACAGGGACCCGAAATTCGTTGGCACTTTTCATATTCGATTAAAGGACACGTGGATCCAAATGTTCCATAGAAAATATCATTTCATTATAAAATAACTCCTTAGCATCATCGCTAAAGTCATGATAATATTTACTTAGAACCATTTTCAAAATGAAAAGGTAGTAATTTGACATATGACCAATATAATAGTATTTCTTTGATCACATTTGTGAACTAGATACACAGCCAAAACCTAATCAAACCAAAAGAAAGCCAATATGATAATAGATAACAAATGTAATAAGAAACACAAATCTCGGCAACTACATAATACAGGCAAAAGCTTACTAATTCTCTATGAAACGCTTACGCGCACACTCGCCCGGCGCATATACCATAAAGAATTATACCTCTTTAGTCTATGCACATACTCTTTGGCGCACATTAATAGTGCTTGCCACTTAACACTTTCCCGCCAAACGTTGTGACGTCATTGCGGACGTCACAGCTTCCCTTCAAAGCCACAAAGAAACTTTCAGTGACATGATTAAAACGCAGTGACATCTCTGTGATTTTCGTTGAAACCGTATAATTTTACATTGTACTGTGGTTGTACCATGGATGAATAGTTTGTGAATGATTATACTGTAATAATTTGTCTTATGCGGCTGCAGAGAGCCAAAAGCCATGTTTTAATAAATCAATTTAAAAAAAATAGAAACCTTATAATACTCTTAGGTTTCGTCAAAACTGCCCCATTTTAAAATTGGGCTGATACATAGATCGCTAGTATAGAATTACATAATTTTTTTTAAATTAATTAAAGTGTCCGCCTTTTGTGAACATTTTTATTTTAAAAATGAAAATTTTCAATCCTTAAATAATGTGTTTTCAAAAGTTATATTTACATAATATAAAATTACATCTTTTTAGTTATAATTTAAGTGTCGTTTCATTTTTCTGGAGGAAAAAGTAAATATTAATACACGTGAAAAATGTTAGTGCGCGCAGGATTTTTTCCGAAAAAATAATTTGTAATATTTCTGAAAGTAGTAGGACCAGAGAAAAAAGAAAAAAAATGTCTCACCTATTTTTAATCCTTTATTTCATGAAAAAAAAATTAAGTTGCTAATAAATGATGTTTTATAGGTGAGGAGTTTCTGTCAGAGAGTGTATAGAGGTTTCTTTCCGGTTTCCGCCTGTCCGAGCCAGTAACGCGGGTTGGCAAGCATGGTGAAGCATCGTCACTTGAAATCGTGCGAAAACCTGTTGAGACTTGTCCGCTGCTTGAGTGCTGCAGGTGGCTGCTTGTCCGGTATTGTTTAGCTGATTGTAGTCAGGGTCGGTTCCAACTTACCTCTGTCGTGTTCGCGTGTTGTTAAAGATGGCATCAATTGAACCTACTCATCCCTTCAGCACCACGCTGCTCTCAAGGAAACGGCCCCATTCTCCCGATTTTCCGGATGGTATGTATTTTTTTGCATAAAATTTCATTTGAACGTTGGAGAGCCCAAAGGTATCGGATTTTAACTCAACGTTGTTTGTATAGAAGGAGCTAGGAATGGTATTGATCATTCGTGCGAGCGTAATAATTGCCATTTTACGTTCGTGTTGGATTCCGAATCGCCTCTACCGACAGATGAAGACAGCGAAAGTACTTACAGCGTGCAACAGGCGGGGACCGGTAAGTCTCTTGTTCAATTAACACGTCCAAGCGAGAAAAAGAAAAACAGTAAATTGGGATGTAATGGCCAAATCAGTCGTTCCTTATGTGTTCCTAATTTGCTGTGTGAAGAGAGAAAAAAAAAAAGAAAGAAAGAAAGAAAGCTGATAGTATAATACAATATGTCATGTTAATTTTCAGTTTCCGCTAAGGATACAAGTGACACTTCCTGGAGTTCGGATGAATCTGTGACCATGGATGTTGAATTTGAAGAATATGATGTTGCATCTATCCATTCGACTGAGAAACTATGGAGCAATTGTGAATCCTCTGGAAGTGATGTTAGCATCTATTTGATTTTTAATTTTACTCCCATTCCAGAAAAACATACATTTTGGTTCAAATTAAAGGTTTTTTTTTATCAAACTGTGGAGTAGATTATTTGTTAAAGTAGCAATCTTTTCAACACCTAAAAATTAATTTCTTCGGTTTCTCCTATTCCTGTTAATTTGAAAGTATTGACACGATTTTCTGTGATGAAATATAGATATTTCGTAATACCAGTTATTACTGTGGTTCTCAATTGATGTTGTGACAAGGTCCTATTAGGTAATTATTTGAAATTGAATGTTAAATATTTCAAGCCCTTGCATGACAAAATTTATTTGTTGTACGTAGTTTGTGGCCCACCCTGATTGCAAATTATTTTGCAGTTTCTTAAAATCCATTATAGGGTAAGCGGTCGTTATGCCTTTTTTAGTTTTTATATATTAAAAAGTAATGTTGGCTACTAATAATTTATTCTTCTTCTAACTTCTGCTACTAATATTTTATTTGATGTGTAGAGTAGGCAGTAAAGGGGGGAAATATTCAGAGTTGAATCTCAATCATTTGGGTGCATCCTTATCAATTGAATCATTTATTTCAGAAACCCGTCAAACGCCAAATTTGTCATGTCTAGAAAATTGAGAAAAAATGTCCCAGTTTTTCAGATTTCAATTTCTTTGTAAATATTAAAGCAGTTAATAAATGAACATTTTCCAGGTAAATATGGAATAAGCGATGTGTCTATTGTCATGAAACAATTATCCACCGCTAAAGCGCATTTTAAATTTTGACATTTGACGGGTTTCTGAAATAAACGATTCAATTCGTTCTGCTACAAAGTTTATTTAGTTTGGGGAATTTCTTGTGGAAGTTTATATAATTGTATTCAATTAAGATTCTGTTTCATGCTGTGTCTGAATTTCACCTCGAGTATAGTGTTGGAATGTTTCAAATGCATTATAAAATTTTGTGATACTTTCTATATGTTTTTTGAGCTTGCCAAATTGGATTCTTTGTCTTAACTGTCTGTATGTAGATCTTTTGAAAATTCACTATTACTTTAATGTGAGAAAAGCATTAATGATTACAGTTGAAGGAGAAGTTTTGCTGCAGTGAAGTTTCATGCTTTCCAGGGATAATGCATTTATACTCTGAATGCAAAAATGGTGTTGCTGACACCTTTTAGTAAACACATTTACCACATTCAACAAAACAACACTTACTAGCGGAAGGATATAAATACTGGCTGAAAGAAGTGAGGCTATTGAAACTGGAGTGCTTATCATTGGTTCTTCCTGGGCTGTGGTTAACTAATACGAGAATGACTCAGGAATCTTAATCAATGGTATTGTTATAGTAATTTCATTCTGATCATTCATCTTGGCAGTTTCATGTTAGTGATGCGTGTTCTGTATTGTTTAATCGTAAGAATGATTTGTTATTCTAGACAAACATTCATTGCAATTCTCTGACCAAAATCTGTATTGTCTTGTTAGGAGGAAGATTTAGTTAGTAAATAATAGATTGCAATCCAGTTGAAGAATGATATTTAGTTTGTTGTCATGCTACTTTTAATGTAGTTGACTGTAGTAAACTGAAGAAAATTCAACCACATTGTCATTAAATAAGCTAGTTTCTAACATGGACTGTTCAGAATTTGGCCAAGAAGTTCATGCTGAGGAGTGATGTTCAGGTGTTGTTTCCAGAATGTTGATATCTAATATACTTTGCATTAAATATAAATCTGAAGCATAGGTTAATAGTTAAATTCTTAGAGATTAGGACTGTTTTGCTGTCAGGTAGATAAGCCAAAGAAAATTATATATTGCGTGTGGCATATGTTCATTGGACTAAAATTGTACCCATGAACATGTTGTATTTTTGTATTGATGATATTGTATTATTCTTTGGGGATGGCTGATTTAATAGTGGTTGAATGTGTCTGCTGTTTTTTATTGAAGTTTTGAAAGTCCTGTGAGGAAGGTTAGCTGTTGGCAGTAGAATGTCAATTGAAGAGTTTTAGCAGTTTTGGAAACAGGTTTAATTCATTAGGGAAGGAGTTTCTTTGGCTCATGGGTGTTTAATTCAGGGCTGTCAGATGAAAAAGCATGCGAATGGTCTTCGCAACTGTATGGGGCACACAGCAATATTGGCTTGCTCGTGTCACAGGCGGGAAGCAAGAGTGAGAAAACTTGCGGCGAGTTGGGTGAAACACACGGGTTGGTATATCAGAAAGTGTTGTTTACAAACATTTACAAACTTTTAATGGAAGTTGACATGTAAAAAGGAAATGCAGTTGCACAAACGTTGATCATTACACCAAGGAAACATTAATGCATGTTTCTACTTAGAGAATGCAGTTTATGAGAACTATTAACAGTAATTACAAATAATTCAAATGAATATAAACCAATATGTTTGGTATATCAAGGTAGATAATATATAACATTTTCAGAAAAACAGCGACATTATTATTGAAAATAAACATTTAAAGAAATACGATGTTCATATCTTTCGGATGATAATTCACATGATAAAAACACATCAATTATAGAGTAATGATGAAGTGTAACACTATTTCTAGATTTCTTGTAACCTAAACTGAGGCCAAAATTTAAATAATGAAGCTTACTATTTAGAATTTTTGCTGATCTTCTCTGACAAAATTTTTGTAGTCTCCTTGGAAGATTTCGTAATGCCTTTTAACAGTACTCTTTTTTTGTTATTAGATACTTTCTGCATGTTAAACAAAGCGCATTTCTTCTGCAATTAATACACAAGAAATTGAAAGCTCACTCAGACTGAAACTTGTTATAAGTCTTCTTGCGACCCGCCAAGACTGCGTACTGTGCATCTGAGAAATCAAGAGTGCGGACTTCCCTTTGCTGCGCAAGCATGCTCTGAGCATGCACATGCTCCATTTGACAGCCCAGGTTTAATCTGTCGACGACTTCCCATAAACAAGTGTACACACAATTCAAACACCAATTACTGTTGAACTCAATGTTGATGTTTGCGTGTAGTAGGTCTTGGTTCTTGTTTCGTAGGTGTGCGATCATTTTCTATTCCAAAATTAAATGGAGTGGGTATAGAAAATGGATGTGGCTTTCAAGAAATTTTGTGTTAGTAGTTCTGTACCAAGAACTTTGAATGCAGTCTACCATAAAATTTTCTTTAGGCATCAAGTTACTTGTCAAAAACTATGGGACAAATTCAAACTCCCCTATTATTAATTCACTCTAATGAATAGAAAACAATATAATTTCTCTAATACTGCCTACCTATGTTGCAGGCTTTGCAAATTCCCCAAACCTCAAACTCGCTTCACCCAACCTCTCTTCGAATCCCAGACTCACTCCAACTAGTTGTGTATTGCATAAAGGACTGACAGATGTAATTCCAATATCACCAAAGATGGCTGTGATTTTATAACAATCTGATCTTTTATGGCTAATTGGGTGGTTATATCCAAAGAAATATTTTTTGGCAGCATATCCTTAAGCAAAAAGTTTGTGTATATAAAAAGTTTCTATATTCTTGTGCTCAAAGTTGATATAATCCCGAGAACACAGGAAATTTTTATGGATATTGTAGAAACTATTTCCTCTAGAAAAAAAATTACCAAAATTATAATCAATTTGTGAAATGGAAGTTTCACGTAGTTTTTATGTGACTGAAATGTGTGTAGAGATTCTATTTCTGTGCAATAAATGAAGTTTGAATAGTTTAAGAGTCATTGAAACTATCTTTAAATCCATTAAATGTTTTTAAAATTTCATGGGAATGCCAGGTAAAATTATCCTCTTATTGGTTACCATGATTACCTACCTCCTCTCCCCAAGCCAAATTGTAAGAAGTGCACCTGAAGAATTGATGTATTTCCATTTGAGAAAAACAAAGACAATTCATGAAAAGTATGCAGGTCTGTGATTTGTGGGGGGGGGGATGTAGAATATATGTAAAGTAATATTCTCTTGATATAAAATTAAAAAATGCTTAAAATTTGGAAAATTGTAAGCAAGAATCCATTTTAATATCATCCTGAACCTCTGGAACACATTGTTAAGTTTCTAAAACTTAACACTAATTCTGGAGTATACCTCCTCGGAAAGGGACACCAATAGGTTTTGTGTTAACTTGCAATGGTTTTACCTTGTAAAGGCGGGGGTAAGAGATTTCAAAGGTGAAAGAAATCTAAACAAAGTTTGGTAGTCGTACTATGTGGTGTGGGTTTGTCCTTGATTTGATTTATATTGTTGTTGAACAGGATATGCTGTATACTGCTACTGCAGCAACTGTGTTAGTGGCTGCCCAGCTCCATGAAGATAGAGACTTGTGGGCTGATAGTTCTAGTTCAGTCTTGGATACTTCAGACAGTGAAGTGCCTCTGGCAGATTACTGGGAATGTGTGCGATGTAAGAGTAAATGCACCCCTTTGACCAGATATTGCGTCAAGTGCTTCCAGGTGAGTGAGAGGAAGAACAATTCACTGTGGTTCCATCAATTTTCTGGTTTCATCTTGCTTTGAAAAAGAATATTATTAATTGTGCAGGTAAGAGTCTTGGGATTGTGTTGTAAAAAAGGGGGGGGGGGAGAAATATGTTAGATGCAGTGATATTCAAACAAATTTGTGTTGTGTGGTTTATTAGCCAGTACTGCATGCGGTTTGATTCTTCATTAGACACTTCATCAGGAACACAGAAGGATAAAAGATGTCTGCTTTTGAATTGGTGAACGGATGAGATTGTTTTATATATTTAGTTTCAGGTCGGCTTTTGCGGTGAAATTTTGTGACTATCAATGACTTGTTGTTGTTGTGTTTGTGCTTAGTAACCAGTTTTTCTTGAATAATGTGCTCTGCAACATTCATTATTTTTCATTTCAGCGTGTAGAAATTGTTGGATTTGCTTGTGTGGAGCTCTCATTTCCCAAATAAAATGCCTGCTGTGCATCACTCGTACAACTGCACTATAGGTTGGCTGAATTATGCCAGAACAGTGAATTTCCTTTTTCTTTTAGCGAAAGAGAATTACAAAAATGTGAAAAGATTACATACCTTTTCATGTTTTTAAAATAGGGTTCGTTCTTTGTGGTGAAGAGTTACCACAGAAATATCAGTTTCACTCTGCAACTTTTGATGGCTGTTAATTTAGCCCCTCAGTTGAGTGATTCTGATTTGTTTTGTTCAAACATAAGTCAGTAGAAAGCGATTTCCAAATCGTAAGGTTGGTATACCATCTGGGGCATAAATTGAGAGCTCTGATGCAATGTACCCTCTTCCTAACTGCACGATATAAAGCCTCTGCAGTCATGCTGTGAATATGGTATTCATCTCTCCTATCACATGCATGAAAATGTACTGCTTGAGGAATGGTACTGTGGGAATTATTTATGTTTTGTGACAAGTTTTAGTTGTGTATGCTTTTCTTATAATTTTGTTATTTTTGATTGTCAATCTGATCTAAAAGATTGTTATTTGGCGAGCCTCATCCTGACCTTGGTCCTTTCCATCTCTTTGAAGAGAAGTGTCTCAACTGCTTGTCTGATCCGTTTAGTTGCGGAAGGGTTACTTTCCTGAACGTCCGAAGCGGACGCACCCGCGTCGGAGGAAGAGGGCTGCATCTTCGCGGCCAGGCACTGCCTTGGCAGACACGCCACCAAACGTGCCGGATTTGGAGCAAGCGCAGTCCTCAGGAAACCAGTCAGCTGAAGAGCAGCCTGTTGGCAAGCTCGAAAAGGGAGACAGTGGCATAAGCTTGGGTGTGTGCGATGAGCAACTGGCACCTGAGAGCGCTATCTCTTCGCAAAGCTCTTCCCAAAGCTCTTCCCAAACGCTGCAGTTGGGGAGCCAGGACTCGGCCCCTCCAGAAGATGCAGATAGAGAGTTATTATCCCCCAAATCTGAGCTCTGTTTTATGTGTGTCAGTAGACCAAAAAATGGTGCTTTTGTTCACAAAACTTCTGTGCATGTTTTGTGCTGTTACCAATGTGCACTAAAAGTGTGGAACGAGACAAAAAGGTGTCCAATGTGTAACAACAGACCGCATAATGTTTTGAAGTTAATTTTTGGTTAAATTTACTATTAATGTGTAACTGCTTTTGGCCTTGTAATAAAAAAACTCAAAAGTTACTGCATCGGCTAGAAATCATCCATAATGTATTGTGGGATTATTTTAGAGATTGAACTGAAATGAAGATTTCCCTTTAAATTTCCTGAGTCCTTTACTTATATGTACATTCAGCACAGGGTATATTAATGGATAATGTTTGTGGATTATTTTATATAATTTATGCGGGAAGTGCAATCAGAGAGTTAGAGAAATGGGTTAAAGAATTGAAAAAATTTGTAATCGGTGTGATATCTGTAAAATCCAGTTTGATTTATAGTATTACAATGGTTCCTCATGTTCTGTAGTTTTTTCTGACTCTTCTTGTGGATATGTTGAGTTGATGTTAAACTTGTTTTTGATAGTAAGATTGTCAGCCGTAGGATTCATTCTTTTGGTAGATATGAGAAGTTTGCAGCCAAAGTCAGGTATGTCAACCTGTGTGCTTCCTTGAGGAAGCAAATTACGTATTTTTCAATGCAATTACGAAGAAAAAGTACTGTGAAATTTCAAGCTGTAAAGAAGTGATGTTTTGAGTGTTGCTCTTCTGTTCAAATGGGACAACAACAGATATCAGCAAATCAACCCGTTTCTGTGGAAATAAAGTGTATATTTTATGTGATATAATAATATGTTCGTATTTTTTTTTTAAATTTCAGGTGATACTGGGTTTTTGTTTTGTTTTCCTTAACTTTCTCTAAAATTGAAAGTTCTGACTTTAGGCTATGAGAGATTGGAAAAATTCTAGGCAATGTGTTGTGGTATATTACAATCTGTCCTGCCAATGGAAAGAATGCAGTACTGCATTGTAATCCCAGAGTGGATATCTTATGAGTTATTCTGTATATTAATGAAAGTTGTACTGGTGTGGTTAGAGAGCAAGGCTCTATTCAAGTTGATTTATTAGTTTAACAATAACGAAACTGGTTGTTGGGGCAAATGTTACATTTTTCATGAATACATTTTCTAAATAATTATTTCATTTGATTAGAAGATTCTGTTCTTTCTAAATGAGAGGTGTGGAGAATTCAGGCTTGATGTGTCAAGGATGTAGTGAATGCAGGAAGGACGACTTTATGTGAAAGAACAGGAAAGTTATTGAAGTAGTCGCCATTTTCCCCTAAAGCATTCCTGAACTTTTGGTTTAGAAAAAAAATTAAAAAATCAATTTCTAATGTATAAATAAAATGTTGCATTTTTTATGTCGATTGGTGAGGAAAGGGATTTTGGTAATTTTAGTTTAAAAAAATTTCATTTAGTATAATTTATGCACCGGTTTCCTGCTGAAGATTCAAGAACTGTGTATGCAAAGTTATTTGGTAAAGACAAACTGCCTGACTGATTTTTGATAGTGTATAGACCCCATAAAAGAAAATTTTCTGAGAATGAATTGAACGAATTGGTGTGCCTTTTCTCTGTAATGCTAATTAACTCTAGAAATTGTGTTTAAGGAAAAAGTAAATTAAATATTTCGCCCTGAGTAATTCAATAGATAGCCCTTTGTGAGGTTTGAAGTTTTTAATTGTGGAATAAGGTAACCTCTTTGACCAAGAAACTCAAACTACAATGTTGGCGTCATGCACGAACCTGATCGTTCGAGCAAGAACTTGGATCTTGAGTCTCGGAATTGCTCCCTCCCCAATTTCGTCCAGGAAAGTTCTGTCCTCGGGTGGGGGTGATCAATCGCTTGAGGATAAACTCTAGATCAATCTCTGCCAACTCTTGGACAGGACTTGCCCAGCTCCTACCCTTTCCGAACAAGTCGCACTCTGCTCGGGATATGGTAGTCGAAGGTGGATTGAAAGGGGCCAGTTTTTTTACTCCTGTGAAATATCTATTTGGGGACGAAAACTCGCTGAACGGTGTGTACTGGATTAAAAATACATTGTTTTATTGGGAGGAAAATCGCCTCACGAACCAAGTAAGATTTCGTTGCCTAATTTTTTGCAGGTGACGCGGCCTACCTATGAAATTGTTTGTATCTGCGAATGGAGCTGCACCAGGAATTTTCGACTTCTGCGGGTGCCTGATTTTTTCTAAGACCATGGTTTATGGTTCTACTTCAAGGAGAAATAATATGCAATACAACGTAAAAACATTTCCTCAAGCGCGCTTATTACGAATTGTAATGTCGGCGCGGTTGTGAGATCCCTCTTAAAGGAATTGGACTTAATGCAAATTGTTAACTTTTCGATGTACTGTATTTGGAGACGATATCGGCTAAGTCTCCAATTCTGTGAAATGTAACGAGTGCCCAAGATCGCACGAATGAGGTTATTTTCAATGTGCTTCTTGAATTGACAAGCATCGTTCAAATTTTTTGAAATCGAAAATCGTTATTTCAAAGTACTCGCGACACGGGTGAAGTCCGCCTTCCAATTGTGCAGTTTTCCCAATAGCAACAATGAATGGACATTTTATTTTCATATTTTATAATAAACCTCGGGAACAGCACAATGATAATGTTGAAACGGTACCTTGGCTGACATTCGCTCATTCATTATTTCACTGTTGACTTCTAATCTAACTTCAGTCCATGAAATAATTAAATGCCGTGATTTGGACGGCAGGATTGCATTAAAAGCACCCTAAACTTCAATTATGAAGATGTAGGAGTGTTCGAAAAAATGAGAATGTGTGCAATTTTCGAAAATTCGGATTTTAATAAAAATCTGATATCTTATTTATTTACACGTGCACTTTGATGAGTTTGAGCTAGAAATTTTATTAGAAAGTGTGGAGCTAGTTTTGAGAAAATTACGAAAATGTGTGAGCCTCTTGTAATGCATTCCCAAAATTAAAAAGATCGGAAATAAGCAAGGCCTAAAGCGAAGCGAGATTATCAGATTTTTTTTCCGGGAAGGGGTGGGGATTGTACGACTTAGGGGCTGTTTGCGGGTTAGTGTTGCACTCTTAATTTTTTTTTTTTGTCTTTGGAACTCGTGAGGGTGGCATTAATGATTTATTAACCCGGGAGTGCTCGCAATAGATGAGATCCAAGCCACGGAAATTTAATGTAATTGAATTATAGCGATGCATTAGTCGTCTGATAGTTCATGTATTCCTTCATTGTACTTTTGTTAGATCACCTGGGCTTTTATTTCTAGCCTTTCGCTGAATAATTTCCCGTGAGCATGTTGAAACTTGATCGCCGCGCTGCGCGATGTGTCATGTATACGTAGGATGCAGTGACGCCAATGCATTGTGAGCTCCTGGCCTGAGCGGTTCGTATCACAGCATTGTCAGCTGTGACTTGACAAGTTCCCATTCAGAAAATGTAATAATTTGCCTTATCTACAATCGATTGTCCCAATTTCTTACCAAAGATAAAGATGTGCAGGAGACGTCTGTAGGGAAATGAAAAAAATACAAAGACTTAATATTTTTGTAAAAAGAATAAAATATATATATTTGTTTAGAACGTGCCAAAATGATTTGTGGAAATTGTATTTAATATTACTTAATAGGAAAATATGTTTAATGATTTTTGCGTGTACTTTGTCAATTTTTACCTTTCTTACCATAACTATTGAGACAAGTATTCTGCAGTGCAAGATTCATTAACAATTGCAGTGGGGATGTGTAAACTGAATAAAATACTATTTCAGTAAATGGACCTTCAGATCATATGTATTCACAAAACGTTGCAGCTCTATCTGAGAGATATATTGCGGGCACCGGCGTGAGTCTACCGATTGTGGGCACTCCCGGGTTAATCAAGGATCAGTAAAAACTATGCGAGTATGGAGAAGTACGATCTGAGCACGTGTTCTACGCTCCAGATTCTATTCCCAACATTCTAACTATAAATAGATGAAAGATAAATAAACGTTAACAAAATAAAATTAATGGGAATTAAATTATAAGAATTATATGTACAAAATTTAAAACTGCGAGATTAGCAACATTTTCGCCCTCCGGTGTACCGTGGAGATAGTAAGGTTAGGTCCTTCGAGGCAAAGAAAAAACATTCGAATCGCGGTCCATTTGCCGAAGTTGTGGCTAGACAGTAAAATACCAGACGAATTGTTCAACTTTTAAGCTATTAATGTATCAGGCTACGTTGAGGGTCGGTGTTCCACACTGAAACAAGGAAAGTTACTTTTTTGGAATATCACGGTAATTAATTATGAAAACGCTAACTTTTGAGTTTAATATTTGAGCAGCGTGATGCGTGATTAAAACATTAAACTCAAATTACAAAAATGGCTCAGGCAACTTTTACGCTGATAGTCATACAAGTAAAAACACTACTGAGTTTCCGTCTTTCTGTCATTTTGTCCTTGGTGTTGACTTTTCATACTAGTATCATTTCAAGACTATGGTCTTGTAAGTAACCAATTGCGCAAAAGTAAAATAATCAACTTTCAGATTCTCTAACAAATCCACTAAAGTCCTTCGGCGCTCGACTGTTCACAATGGCTATGTCTGATTTCGCGGTGACTCAGAATGTAACAATACACTGAGACCTGCGCATGACTCATAATTTTGGAGCTGCACGAGCCCCATTGAGATGGATGGGCCCTGGAGCGATGTACCGGCGGCAACCCTTTCTAAGAGCCTGGTCGCATGGGGAGCACTGACCTGTAGAGTGCGTGTTCCAGGGCAGTACTTGACCTGAATCAATGGGGTTACGCCGGCTTTACTCTGGCAAGTAAGTTGCAGCAACTGCTTGCGGTGCTCTTTACACCTACCAGCGCAAGCTGGAGCAAGCATTTGCTGCAATCCCTATTGGACAATAGTTGCCGAAATACATTGGTGTTGCAACTTGTACTGACTGACAGACGTCCACTGGATTAGGTAAAGTAGCCAGGTGTTTGTATTTCGTGCCTTTGAATGTGGCGTAGCATCGAAGAACTGTGAATAGTTACACAATGTTTTCCCAAAGTTTCTTCCGCAGTTTGCTGCTAAGATAGCTTCCGCGAAATGTTTATTAATCTACAGAATATATTAAGGTTAGTTTTCTCACTGGAAAGGAAATTTGGGTTTTACATTTTCTATTATCTATTCTACTTTTTTTGGCCCTTTATTTTAAAGACTATTTTTTTAGGATAACTGTTTTACATCAATATATGACATGTGATACATAAAAACAACGGGAAACATTGCTGTTTACCACTATGTATGGTATGTCATATAGACCATAATACATACATATAGATACATAACATTTATCCTAAAAAACATTCTGTCTTTAAAATAAAGGACCATAAACAGTGTGATAAATTGAAAAATCAAGAAATAATATTGTAACTTCAAATTTTCTTTTCACCCCACCTTCAGAGGTAGCAAAAACTGCTATTTCCCAGATTACTACATTTCACATTGTGCGATTTCTAAAATAATTGGAAGATAACGCCCTAAGGACTGGCCTACTTTCTATCATTTTGATAAATTTCAGTGTGTCACACTGGGTCACACTATAACTAGAGGTGCTACACAAAGGCACAGACTTTCTCGTAGAATTTTTTTCTAATTCCCTTGGTGTTCACTGGCTAAGTCCCTTGGTCGTGCTCCTTTCTCTGCCTTATCGTCGCCCAAAGTACATTTTTTGGCATTTTCTCAAATTTCGGTTTCCTAATAGTAGAACCGAAATATTACTTAAAAAATAATAAAGAAGAGTAAAACCTCGTCCAAAATAGAATTTTCCATTGAAAAATTTGAAGCCGATTTTAAGAAAATGGCGATTAAGCATTCCTGAGCAAAAGATCGCGTTTTAACTGCCGAGTGTGGAGAAAAGTATCTAAAAATGTCTAAGCAATTTTGTTATGAATAAAACATTTTGTTTAACATGTTATGCCTAGCAATTAGAATTCGTCTTCGAGGATGAAACAAATAACCCTCTTTCCTCGTGACTTGATACTGTGGGAACCATGTTTATGATAAATGTTTTCCATTAAGCTGCAGGGTCGGAGGCGTTCAGCTTAGGTGTTTGTTTAACACCTTACTTGCGATTTTCGGAAACCCATATTGCGAGAGATTTACGCATTAATTGTCATCCTCCAGAACCCTCGAATCTTTTACTTACTATTTTCGCGAATGGCTTCATGCTCTTAACACATCTTCGATGGAGCGTTTGTGAGTGGAACAGCATTTCATGGGGCACTCGTTCTCTATTGTCTTTGGAAATTGTAGCATTACAATACTAACATCCATTGCGATTCTCATGTTCTTACGAGTAGCGTTGAATACTAACGAACGGTGGAGGTTGATAGCGAAGCATTCTACTAACTAATGATTTTTGAATAACGTATGTGTTGCCACCACAGACAGCAAGAGGACTCCACCTTTCTCCGACTTTTCGGAGAAAATTCATCAGACGTCAGACTGTCTCAGTTACCAGCTGAGACATGACCAATAAATGCTTACAGTATTGGAAATAACCATGACTTCATTAAACTGATCGTTACCATTGACGATAATGTGTAAGTAGATTTTAGAGGATACATTTAGATATGAAAAATTTTGTAAGTGGCTTACTAGTGTTCCCTTGGATAGAGCTTTCGCATTGTTGAGGCATGTGTTGTCTGTATTAAACTAAAAATATTGAGATGTATCGAGGACGTGGATATAAGTGGAATAACAAAGGCTAGTGAAGCCATGATCAATTTATATATATATATATGATAACGTATTTTCGAATGTGATAAAAATGAACATTGTAAATTACAGGAACATCAGGTTTTGCTCTTCAGCATTGCAACTACATATATTTGTTAAGGTTGAGCTGATCCAAGAACGAACTGTTACGCACGCAACATAAGGTAAGATTTCAGATTTAGGATTGTTAAGAGGTAGTCTCTTTGTATGCCGAAAAATTTCCTTAATTTTATTTATCTAGATATTAGCACCCAGTGCATCTCTATTTAGGAACTACTTTAAATCAGATTGGACTTAGGAAGTATAACATCCAGAATAGACCCCACCTCCTGTCAGCGCCCGAATTTTTTTGGTGTCAGTTAATGCATGAAATGCAAATAGGTTTCTATTAACGGAGTTGGTGGGAATGACGTCGTTTAGGACAATTCATAGTAATCTGCGAAGTGAATTGTGTTCGCTGAAAGTTGACATCCTGGAGATATATTTTTTTCTGTCCGAATCATAAGCAGATGGACATTTTTGTACTCCATATGCGCCATGGGCTGCAATGGCTCATCAGCAATATCGTTGCCTACGTAGCAACGTTGTAGGTTTTAGGCTTCGACTCCTAGAGGTGCCAGGTTTTCAACGCTATCTGGAAGTAATCAATCATTGTCTGGAGGAGAATTCTAGCGGCCGGCTGCGCTAATTGTTTTTCGTCGTTTCGCCGACCAATACCAGGCGAATGTCAGAGCAATATTCTAACAAGCGGGCGCGATCTTCCCTTCCTTGTCCTTTCCCCCTAGCATACATTTACATGCACTGCATTGCCACGTTGGAAGCTTTAGCTAGAATTGGCTGTGGTGGTGCAAGACCAAGGGACGCATCTGGAGGACAAAATCCCGCAAGCTGACATGTACATCGGCCAGTGGCTGCTGTTGTCCCAACAAACTGGAGGTTACAGCTCCATCAAATGACCGAAATATAATTTCCAAAATTCAGAACGCTAATGTACAATAAAATGCCAGCAACTCATTAAAATAATTTAAAAGTAAGTGTAATAAAAGGTATTGAAACAATACTTGTATAATTAATGCGTAGTATGTCAGCTGTATTTTACCTCCTGCGCGCGTGGTTCTGGTTTTGATTACCAGTGGGCCATCAAGTTTTGCTTTCTCGCTACGGAGTAGAGAGAAAGTTATGAAATGCGCGTAAAAACGGCGAATTTTCGGCAGAGAAACTCATTACAGGGCCCATGAAACGAAAAATGGATAGATCCAGTTGCTTAATTTAGAAAAAAGCAACTGGATCTGTTCTTGGCAACGCTAAAAAGCAACTGGACTTGTCCTCTAACACGTAGTGCAGCTAGAATCCGTTTTGAGGGTCCTTGATATCGAAAAATCGAATGACGGCAAAACGTCTTCCAATCCGTCTGTGAAC
Source organism: Teleogryllus occipitalis (assembly GCA_011170035.1). Lineage (NCBI taxonomy): Eukaryota > Metazoa > Arthropoda > Insecta > Orthoptera > Gryllidae > Teleogryllus > Teleogryllus occipitalis. The sequence continues at coordinate 229,606 of BLKR01001203.1, read as the reverse complement.
ATCACTAGCGGCTAAATCGTTCATTCCATTTTCTCCACAATTGATATTCCCCATTCGATCTGGCTGATGTCGCGGGCCATTGAATTCGACACCGATGTTTTAATTTTTGTGGGTACTTTACACGAAGCCTGTGACAGTTTCAAAAATATGGTGCCATCGATTTTGATTTTTTTTTTTTTTTTGTTGGATAGGGTGAAAGACATTTAAGAAAATGGTGCAGGTCTCCCCTTTGTTAAAAATCCTGATTTTTCGAAAATTGCAAATATTAAAAAATTTTCGACGTTTTCCTACAACTAAAATATTAAAGATATTTTCCTCCTACTGAAATCCGTTTCTTAACGATAGATTTTGAAATAAGTTATGTACGATATTTCGAAAATTGAGTACTTGTTGCATAATTTTGCGTGAAAAAACGGGCGAGAAAGAACGTACTGTTTTCGCACTACTAGTTTGTATTGGTTACGCATTGCGACAATTGGCGGTAATAAAATTCGTACGAAAACGAGGGGTGCTAAAACAGCACATCCTTTCTCGCCCTTAGTAACTGTTACGTAATACTATTTCAACGCAATTTCTGTCTGAATTAATACTCAGTAATTTTTTGTAAAACTCATTACAAATCGTAGAATATTGGGTGCGAAAATAAATATTTTAAAGGAAATATCAACACAAATTCGACGATAAAACTGCGTTTCATACAGCTAAATCGTGTCCCAACAATGAGACTGAATTCACAGAGTAAAGAAAACCCATTTCTCTCGTCGTCGTTCAACAATGAACTTCTCAAATATCCATTGCTGACTTGTCCAACGCAGCGTACGGTGGTAATATTAAATTAATGTTAAATAAAAGTTCGCACAAATTCTTAGTACTAAATTTTTCTGTTACAATTAAATCGTGTTAAGAAAATCTAATGAGGCTAGTTTCAATTAAGGCTTTAGTTAGGCGAATTGCTTGAAGGAAAATGAGGCAATACATTGAGAATACAAATACATTCCTTGCAACGGGCAGAAAATATGGATTATCAAATAAGGTATAAATCATTTCATAAAGGTTTGTTTGTAAACATATAACAAAAGCTCGAACGTAAGAAACGAACTAAGAAATTGCAAATTCTAATTTACGTAGCATTCAACTGCCTCTAAGCACCTCAAAACCGCGGGAAATTCGAAGCGGGCGACCATGACGCCAAATTACACAAAAAAAGAAATTTCGAAAAAGTTAATATGGCCTTATATGAAGATCTGGTTTTTATGAACACATTTCATTAAGAAACAAATTTTATCTTCACAATTGTAGTTGTAGCATATTTTAAACGAGTAAATTTTAAATTTTTGCAATTTTCGAAAATGGACTAAGGAACATGGCACCTGCACCATTCTCTTAAGCTTCCTTTACGCTATCCGAACTCAAAATGTAATACAAAATATGCTGTTTTTATGAAAAGATGTGTGCTGACGGCAGTGCACTTCAAAGACGTGCGGACTTTGGTCTTTTGGTTCGTGCAAAACAGTGTGAAGCCCTAATATAGCTCACGAGGGCACTGTTCACGTAGTTCCGGGACTGCCTACAATTGTACGTCAGATGCAGGCCCGTATTTGCACAACAATACGTTTATTCTTGAGCACCCAAAAGTCACAGGCATAAATATACATGTAGTTATTTAATGGTTGGGTTACAATTAAAATACACTTCACTTAATGCAGGTAATACTCGGTGTGAGACGTTAAAGTGAATTGTGTAAGAAAGCATGCCGTGTGCTTCATACAGAGTTCGAACCAATCTGTCGAGCGAGGACGCTCAGGTACTACTCACATTGCGGTTAGATCGGAATTGAAGTCGCAATGCTCACTGTGAGACAGTGAATGAATTTTGCAAAAGGAAGCATACAGTATGCCTCTTCACGGCGTTCAAGGGACAACACACACACATGCAACTCACATGGCGTTTGAAGCTGAACTAAGTTTTGCAACGGACGAGTTGTCTCACAAGATTCACAGGTGGGGTCAGAATGAAGTATGAGAATCGAGTATTCTATTTGTTCCAGAACGATTAGAAGGTCTGTTGAGAAACGGTTGTAAATTTTACCTGTAGGCCACGCAAGATGTACTGAGAATTGGCGTGACGTCACAGTTCGCGAGCGCACGTGTGATGGTAATATCGCGGAGGGGCGCCTGCCCGCGGCGATTGAGAAGCGTGATCGTTGAATGCTCGTAGCTGTGCTAATCAGGCGGGGTTTGTCCTTGCAAGGCGCGTGGAAAATAAAATGTAGAATTGATTTTAAAGCAATATTCCATTTGCATGTTGGTCCGAACAAAATTGTTCAAAGCAAGTAAAAATTGCCTGTTTGACACAAAATTACGCAAAAAGAATTCATGTTTTCCAAAAATTGAACATGACATTATTTGAAGGTGTTTTGATGAACATATTTCATTACGAAAAATTATCTTCATAATTGTAGTTAAAGGAAGAGGCCGAAAAAAATTGAACTGAGGCAAATTTAGAAAAATCAAGATTTTCAACGAACACGAGACCTACACATCTATTAAGCATCTAATACGCTGAGGTAAAAAATTGTTGTTTTTTTAGAAAATATTGTTTAAACAATATTAAAAATTGCCTGTATTACACGAAAAATTACGCGATAAGTATTCAAATTTTCGAAAAATTGTACATGACCTTGTTTCAAAATCTATCTTTAAGGGTAAAAATATCCATCTAATATTTTAGTAGTTGGCACCTTCAGAAATATGAGAAAAAGTGAAAATGACCTCGGAATTATTGCCGTAACTTGTATTCTCTCAGGCCGACTGGTAAACCACAGCCATCTGCTGTAGGGTAGGGTAGCTGTCCGCTAGGTGGACTAGGCTGAATCCTGATATCAACTACCCCGAAACGATTCAATGTGAAAGTGGAACTTATAAAAGTGACCATGAGTTGGAGAAAAAGTATCGCAAGAAACTCCATATAATGGGTATTAATACACTAGTGTGAAGTTTACGATACTCGCTCGTATCGTAGTATCACACTTGTTTATTAATACCCATCATTATATTATCGTTTCATATTGTACTATTTCGATATCATGGGCACAGTAAATGAGGATTCTGACTGCACAATATATTCGAGAATGTAATTTATTGCGTCAACGAACAAGAAAAATACCCTTTTTCAGTTTCGGTATCACGAAAGGTTTCTGTTGAGAAATCGCCCCTTTTCGCTCCAGCAGTACGTAGTTGTATACGAGAAATTAAAAAAGGAATTCTGTTATTGCCAAATCAAACTGAAGGTTACGTTGTAACTTGTGTCCCGCTTCTTCATCCAGCTGGTAAAACACTCAGGAAAAGAAACGCGGAAGTAATTTGTATTTTTTTCGAGGTTTACTGGTTTGAATGAAAACCACTAAATTTCACATAAGCGGAATTTCATCTCTTTTCAAGGAAACAATCTTCCACATTTACAAACGCACTTTCCTCTGACCTAGCGAATAATATAACTTGTAGTGCTACAACAGCACAAGCTTTCTCGCGTTATTAGAAACGGCTCCGTAATATTAAAATTTTGCATTTTCTGCGCTACTAACACAGCTATCATTTGAAAACGTCCAATTCAACCAAGAAGCGAGCAATACACTGTTGCCAGCGCAGCGTTGTCAAAACTAAGTGCGATCGCTTGGCTAATTATATAAATACAGTAATTAGAATATTTGCAATTGACATCAAAATGATTACGAAAATTCTGGTTGCTCACTCGTGAGTTGTCTTTCCTCGTTAGCTAACCAGTTCCGATAGCGTTTAATTTCATCACCGACTTCTAACAACCACACTTCAGATACGATGAACACTAATGCTTTTCAAAAGAGAGCGTCCATGGTTTCTCGGAAGAAATAAGATATATAAACAAACAAGTCGACACACCGAGCTCATAGTTTGGCAGCTACTGGTAAGCAGTCAATTTGACTGCTATCTGGTGTTTAAAACAAATCGATCAATATAACAAATTTCGAATGGATGGATGTTTTCGAAATTTGCGCGTATACTTTACATCATAAATACATTTAAAGTCAAGTAATCACAATGACCTACTGCTCATTTGAATAAGGATAAATTATTTGAATACGTTATAGCCGTCAAAATAGCGGCGTTGGTCGTTCTAGTGTTAATTTATTACCGCACTTTTTGTACATAGACACCGCCTCAAACGAAGCGCAGGAAAATAAAATTTAAGATAGTATTAGCGTTTTCCATTCGCCGCACTGGTGCGCACTCCGGGAAGCTTTCGTGTTCCATTCGACCGCTAGGGCGCACCAGTGCAAAGAATCGCATGTTCCATTCCCACAATCACACTGAACCAGGGCGCACTCGGGGCGCCCTGAACTGCACTGACGATCGCGTCAGTGCAGTCCAGTGCACAGGGCCATTGTGAGGTTTGGTACGGAAGTTATCCATGCTGATTTGGATTCGTAGTGAAATTGTGAAAGCAATTGAGGATCTACTGTCACGCAGGGATACTTCGAATGATGAAGTATATTATGTTTTGCAAGAAATGTCCTAAAGTAATTTTTGTGACTCGCGAAGTTCGGAAAATCATTTTGTGTTTTCCTAAAATTTAACCTTGAATAACTTCATGTTAATAGATCCAGTGCTATTTAGAAACCAAAGTAGGTATGTCTCAATTTCGAAACGCTAATAAAGTGAAAATAAAAATAGTGACTTACAAAATCATTCAAATATATGTGCCAAGAAATGTTTCTCGCACGCCCATACATATACCTGCGGAAATGCTCATGTTAATATTTTTTTGGTTTTCAATAACTAAACAATTCTGCAGAAATCTTTCGGTTCAAATTCTTGTGCACTAATTCGATCACTGCCAAATCACGAAAAATGAAATTTTGACACACATTTGAAGTTTTCGTAGTTTTTAAATAAAGAAATCACACGTTAATAATTTATGAATTAAGAAGTAATTATTACCAAAAGTCTTCATAAAAATTATAACAATGATCAGAATTCAAAATTATTATTTTTCGAGTTCCATCAGTGTGACACACCAAGAACAATTTCACTGCGTAGTGCACACGCACTGACTCAGTTCCGGAATCCGTTTCATTCCTAGCTGCCCTATACGTGTGTGGGGCAGCACTGTTTCGGAGCGATGACGTTTTTGCCCTGCACTAGGGTGGGTTTCAGTGCAACGAATGGAAAATGCTATATGTTTGTTAGATCTACCACGGTGAAGTACCCCCAAGAAATACTTTAAATGGAAGAAGATCCCAGTTCTTCAAAACGATAAGAAGCAATTTGGCCCTTACGGGCCTCATTTTGTAATAAAAGAAGTTAAATTTAGTAGAGGCACTTATGGAAAAACTTTCGCGGGCATAGTTTTCTTTAAGTTATTGAAGTTATGCGGTTAATGTAACTTTTTCTTTCATTCAATAAGCAGTAATTTTTTACGGGATCAGATAATATTAAATGGCATATAACATACCTCACCGGGCATTCTCAGGAGTACTTTATAAAAAGCTGCTGCGATATTCATAGCAAACGGATGTACTTCCTCTCGACCTACGAGATAAAGTTTCATTCAGATGTTGAATTCAGTGTACTTATGTTAATATAAACTAATAGTTTTATTTACAGCTAAAATGCGCATCGTGTATTGTTGGTACATTTATGTTTAATGCGAAAGAAAGGCAGCAGTCAATATCGCCTTCTGTTATCAGTGCGGCGTTTCAACAATGGGTTACTAGCAACAATGATCGCTAATTCGTATGGGATACACATTTTACCAATTAGCATTGTTGATACCCTAGCAAGAAATGAAAATAGCTAGAAAAATTTAATATAATTCATCAAAATATTCTCGGTTTTTACATACATTACATTACTTTTTATTCCCACATCTTAAGCAATGCGAAATCATCTATCCTTTTCACATTTAACTCAAAGGACGCAATTTAAAATAGGTTTTAAATTTCTAAATGATTCATTTTAAAACTTAAGTTCCAATGTAAGAAACGAGCAAAAAAATATGAAATAATATACACATTCTAACTTACGTAGCATACAACTGGCTACATAGGGTACATTTGGCACTATCCCTAGCATAAGTTTAAAGAAAAAATTGGAGTAGTTTTTGAGAAAATCTTGTTTCAATATCAATTCTCATATCAATTTTGGAGAAAATCGGGTGAAAGGGTTAGCCGCTCGCGTTGTTTACAGACGGACGGACAGACGTTTTACCGTGAACCGATTTTTCAGTATCAAGGACCCATGAAACATGGTTTCTGGCTACATCACGTACACGTGATCCCCCCTACAGGGGGATTTTTTTCTAAATGTAGCAATAGGATTTATCTACTATTTCGTGACAGGGCTCTGTAATAAGAGTTTTTCTGCCGAAAATTCAGTTTTTTTTCGGGGAGCATTACATAACGTTCTCTTCTTAGGAAGGAATTTCTTGAAGAAAAAAAATTGTGGAACTTTGTTTTTAATAAGCAATCTTTGATAATTGTCGTGATCTGACTTCAAATTTCTCAAAAACTTAAAAAAGCTAATGGTGCTGCAACACGGAATAGACTTTCTCGTTCTATCTGTTCAATTGTTCAAAGTTATAATGAATACTAGTTGGACTCGTGCAAAATCTCCGCACATTGTGAATAATTAATCTATAGTTGAAAATCGCTTTGTAGTAGAACCGAGCCTCGAACGTTCAGTCCCTGAACTGTGAGTTACAGCATAGTTAACTGAATGTGCTTCCGCCGCCGACGCTTTAAGGGGAGTACGTTAAAAATTTCGACTACGCAAGTTCATAATAGAAAGCGCTTTTCATCATTGGTCGTATGACTTGAAAAATTAAAGTTAAGTAATTAAGAAAATACAAAATATGTGGATTTGCAGCTTGTTGTATGTTCGTTCAGACTGTAGCCATCACCCAACCCAAAATGTGATGTTGGAAAACCTAATCCGAACGCTCCCAGAAGAGTTGTTCTAAAGAGTTTATTGTTTCGGTGTTTTACCTCGCGGCTTAATGTAGAAAATTGTGCATTTGCAATCTCATACTCCAGATTTATATTACCGTTCTATTCTTATAGATTTATATTAAAATATAATTTCATATTGGAAATCTTACAAGGGCATTATCCCATTTGCATTATCGTATACACTGCACAATACAAAATTATTTTATAAAATGATCGTTGTATAGGGTGCAGCGGCGTAAGATTCATAGGGACTGATAATCATGTCCGGGGGCATGATTGAACGGGTCTGAAAGAACTGCTTAATTAGTGTGTGAAATGTATGCTACTTCAATGAAATTACAAAAACCTCTCCAAATTTTTTCTTTCAATATTCTCATTTGTAATAAGGGACAGTAAAAAATATGGTACGGGTTGCATTTTCGACTATTCGGTTTTTGCGAAAATGCCAAATAGTGAACATTTCAAAACTACAAAATTGGAGTTAGCGATTTTTGCATTAAACAAAGGTGTTGTAAAAAAGCCAGTGCTTTAAAAGGGTCACGTTCAATTTTTTTAAGAAACGAGGTGTATTCGCTTAGTGTCTGAAATTTATGCAATTTCTAAAATATTCTCAAAACCCGAACAAATTTTTTTCATTAAAGTTTCTCGTCGTATTTAACTACGTTCAGTAAATAAATAAAATAGTGCTGTAGACTGGCGCATACTTTCTCGCACTAGTTTTCTAGTCTCGATTAACTTTTGGGTTATGCCTTATTCTCTCTTCCCAGCAGCCATCTTTTGCCGCCCAAAGAACATTTTCCCACATTTTCTCAATATTTCGTCTCCCTAATGCTAGAACTGAAACAATCATGTCTTGACTGTTATAGACGTATACAGGCCGTGTCCGACCCGGATGACCGAAGTGGTTAAATGGCGTATGCGGGTGCAGCGCCATTCGGGGCAAAATGAGGGTTCGAATCCCGAGTGGGGATTTTAATTAGATGAATATGCTGTTGCAGAAAAATATTGAGAATTCGAGAAACTTCATTGAAAGTCATTTGAAGCACTTTTACTCACAAAAACAATCAATACATATAAATAAACCGGAAGAGTCTATGTGATTTCATATTTGCAACTTTACACATTTTTCAACTCTTATTCGATTTCTAAATCATATGTCACGTCAAATGATTTTTTTTTCTTTCTGTGCATCTTTGTGAACCGATTTAAGTAAACTAATGGATCTGTCAACTTGAAATTTAAATATATTTTTACGATTCTAGGTGGTGAATTATAACTCTGGTATTATTTTAACAAAAAAGTTTATTTTGTTTCTTAACACAATCACTGAAAACACTTGATTATTCTTTACAGGTCACACATCTCTTGATTATTTATTTACATTACACTCCTCTTGATTATTTACACTACACTTCTCTTCAGTATTTATTTACACCGTTCAATTCTCTTACACTGTCGCACAGTCCACAGCACTGACCACAGTTCGATGCACTGACCACGGTTCACATCACTGAGCACAATCACTGCACCGCGATGCACTCACTTCACAGCTCAGACTTAAGACTGACTCGCGGTCGCCGGCCGCCCCGTATTTATACTCGGCGGGTGCCGTCGAGAACTTTCCGGACCCCGCGATACGCCCCGCGAACACTCTGGGATATTCTAGTGCAATGGCCGCCGGCAGATGACGCAATTCGCGCATACAGGTAGTTCGTGGTAGTGCAAGCAGGTGACGCAATATTCGTTACAATATTTTAGACACTACCCATGGGACCAATTTAATTTTTCTTTTACCTTGATATTTTTGCAGGTTCCTAATTTTATTACTTCTCTCTCTTATGAATGTTGTTGCAATACGGCGCTTCTGTGGCGTAATGGTATGGATGTCGGCAAGTTAATTGAGAGGATCGGAGTTCGGGTCTGGGAGCGGAAATAAAGTTTTGCTGGTTGAAAATGCTTTTGCAACTTTATGCAATAGTATTATATAGCAGAGCAGTTAGAAATAATGCGAGAGTGTATGTGCTTTTGTAGTACCACTACTTTAATATTGCTCATAATGCATCTAATTGTGCGAAAGCTAAAATTTTCAAAAATATGTGCATGACCTTAATGAAAGATATGGATAAGAAATTTTACTTGAAGGAAAAATCGATATTTTCAATTTTGTAGTAGGAGGAAGCAAAAAAATGCAGATTGAAATTTTCGAAAATTCAGTGTAAACAGGGAAAATTTGACCTATGCCATCTTTTTAAGTGTATTTTACTTCGTTCTTTCAAAAAATGTAAAGACAAAATTTGGAGCCATTTTTGAGAAAATTTTGAAAATGTCCCAGGGAATTCATGTAAAGTTCACCCAAATTTTATCGAATGTTTTTCAAAATCGTAAAGCTTTGAGTCGGGAAGATACATTTTGAAAATAATCCTACGTATGGTTTAGACGCTGTCTAAACCATACGTAGTACCTGTGGTTTCGGTGCACGGTCGTTTTGAAAAAAAAGCACTTCTGTATCAAGGACCCACAATATTTGAAATCTGACTACATAACATGTTAAGAGGGAGAAATTCACTACATTTGAGAACAGGATTTATCTACTTTTTCAGTATCGGGGCTCCACAATACGGGTTTTTCTATCGCAAAATTGCCGTTTTTTGCCGCATAATTGCATAACTATACTACTTACATTACTCCGTGTATACGTACGTATTCGATAATAAGAAATAATGTATGTTGCTAGGGTGTCGAAGTGATATCGTCACATCGGTTTGACAGTACACAATACGCGAGCCTTCGACCTTCCTTTTAGCATACAAGATGACACTCGCGCCTTCATGATGGAGCGCATACCGCTGAATGTCATTGCCCTGAAACGCGATTGGCGCGTAGCGGCTGACGACGAGAACCGATTTGGGATAACTATAATGGGGGTCCGAAGCCTTGGAGTTTAACCTACTATGATTTCACGATTTAGAAACATGAACCAGACATAACGGTGTAAACCGTGCGGCCCTGCCTGACACGATATTCAGGAGCCGCCGTAACCTCCGCGCGGCGCCCGCCCGGCCAGGGGCCGGCCCTTTCCGCGCGACGTGGAAGGCGGCGACGCGTGCAGCCTCGTCAACATGAACGCACCCGCGCCTGCCCCCGCTGCTTCAGGTCCGCGCCGGCCATTGCCGCCCCCCGCTTCCACGAAGAATCCGAGATGCAGCAGGGGATTGACGACTGGGACGCCGACAGCTTCCTCCCCCTATTCGTCGAACTACGTAGTACCAGTTATGGACCTACCGCCACTAGACCTATGCCTGTGAACTGTAACTTCTTGAGACCGGTCATAGAAGAGATCAGCAATGCGGAAGCAATTCGTTGCGGACGACCCGGACACGAAAGATGACGCCGGCGACCTCAGCGTCGCCCCGCGCCGCGCCCGGCGCGCTCCTCTCCGTAACGTCCCGCCTTAGCAGTTGAAGAGGACGGCGCCACGCGTCGTGCAGCACTGGCCACCTCCCGGCGCGCCATTCGCCGCACCCCCCACTTCTACGCGCCGCGAAAGAACACTCGACAATACGCCGAAAGCAGGGATTCTTCAAAAGGTATTCGGCGAATTCCTTTGCATGCTTCGTAGTGCCAAAGCCGAACTCCGGCCTATTACAAAATTCCGGCTTATCTGTGACATGCCAGCATGGACAGATCACTATGCAAACGCACCGCGAGAGTCGTTACACTCTTCGGGCGAAGTGATCCATTTCCTCCACTTTTACAAGTGAATTTACTGATGGTTTTTATCACCTGCCCATATACAGTGCCATCTGCAAATATTTTGTTGTTTAATGTGCTTCTAACTACTATATGTTTGCGGCCTAGCCGACGGGTTGGGTGATGGCCTCCCTATTTACGCAAATAGCCACGCGAGCCGCCATTGCCCACTGATGTACATCACGGGCCTTTGTGTATTAAGACATCCTGCTCCTCGCTGATGGTAGGCGGCAACTTAAGCCAGATGTGTGTGCTTTTCTACAAGCAGGTTTCAACATTATTGTGTCCAAAAGCCACCTCCAGCCGACGACACATCAATATGACTTAATCTCCAAGAGAAAACCGTCAGCTGCTCGCTTTGAGTGCGGTGCCCGCCCGTTGGTTACACAGCGCTTACTTCGCTCGCTCTGACCGGGATGGTATCCTGACTATCAATTGCCACAACCGCTACTTACTCATTAGCGCGAATTGTGCACATCTGGCTCCAGCACGTCATGTACACGTAAGCTTCCGCGGCTCGAGTCGATGATTTCTTGGCTGTCCGGGTGACGCCGCGTAGTGGGCTGAGAGGTCGACGTTTCGCTTGACATATCGCAGGCTTCCTCAATGCCCTGAGGAAGCCTGCGACATGTCAGGCGAAACGTCGGCCTCTCAGCCCACTATGCGGCGTCACCCGGAGAGCCAGGAAGTCTCCAGCACGTCATCCTATGGATAAGAAAATTGTTCCCAAGCCCCAGGCACGTCCCCCCGCCACTGAAATCCAACATCGTGGCGTATTGCGACAATCCTGCGCCTACGTGACGGGCCACGTCGTCGTGCACGTATGGCCGGCGGCATCGTCCTTTATTTTCGAGATCGAAATGCAAGCGGCACTACGGGCACTGTTGGATCTGTAAGATTTTTATGTTACTCTTTGAGCGACAACCAAGCAGTAATGCACCTCCTGTAGTTTTTGAACCGTTGAAGTGATTGCAATGCAATTTTCACAAAAGTGCATGAGGGAATGGGGCTAATTGATACATGTATTCATTTATATTTTATCACTTGTATTTTACGAGATATTGATTTAACTCTTTTTTAATTGAATGTACGTATGAAATTGAAATTGAACTGTACATATTTTTTAGTTTATCATGAGCGTGAGCGTAGAAAGACGGATTCAACGATTTACATATTGTCATATATTACTTAAGCATTTTTTAGTAATTTTGATTGTTTTCGCGACTCATGTTTAGCGTATATTTTGAATGTAACAGTCTGCCACAAAATTACGCAGCGGTCCCCCTGCTAAGTGTGCTCAGGAAAAGGAAAGCTGATAGTATTTGAAGGTACGAATCGTATTTCAAATCCTTCCAAAACTGTTGCAATAGTTTTCCTAGTGTCTTTCCATCCTTCCGCATATGCAGATTTTGAGTCTTTTTTGATTGATGGATTTGAAGAATAGAAAATAACGATTCCTTATTTTCAGAAAATTTTTAAAATAGCTTCAAGCTTCGATGATGCCACATTCAGCTAGTATTAGGCCGTTGAAAATCAAAAAAAAAAAATTTTTTGACACCGATAGTTAGCAGCTGGGCAAAGGGAGGTGTAAAACAACAATAGTTAGCTAAAGAGTTTAAGAAGACTTGAAAAAGTAATTCTTAAGCACCAGTAAGCAATTCTTTTGCAACACTAGTTACTGTATAATCGTGCGTATTTAAGGAGTAATTTCACGTTGTATTAGAAGTTATGTGATGCTGCGGAAAATCGATTGTGAGATTTTACCGGAAATATACTCGTCGACGTCTCTTACTACCGCTAAAAGTATTTTCCAAAATGTTCCAACTCTCGCCCGTAAACTGTTCGTAGGGTTTTCTCCCACATTGAATATTCCCTGATCGATCTGGCCCGACTGTGTAAGTCCTGTTCGGCGCTGGTGTTGTTCACAGAAGGACGGCCGGACGTTTTGAAAAAAAAAGTTTTTTCGGCATCAGGGGACCCCAATACGAGTATTTCTTTTCAAGTCTCGAAATCGATTTTCCACAGCATTACATAACTTTATACTCCGTACATATTTTATTTATTTGTTTGTTTAACGGCAAAAACATTGGAAAAACTCTGTGGAGTATGGAAAAAAGTGTATTCTGTACGTTTTCTTAATTCCGAGTTCCTTCCCTAAGCCATACACAAGTTGAATTCTGAATACTGAAAGAAATGAGTGTTTTTGGCAATAATTGATTGGGAAACATTCAAACCGATGTAATAACAACTATTTGCAAAGGCAAATCAGCTATACATTTGTGCTGTAATCCCTCGTGCCCTTCGTGAAGTAATCAAGTTTCTGCCGGAGAACGATATTTTTAATAACTATATTTCCCACTGAACTCTAGAAGACTTGCACAGACAGTGAAGCAAAACAAGTGCCATCTCAGCAATCGTTCAATGGATCAGGAGAAACGACGAAAAACCTGATAGAGATGGTGGTCATTGACCCAGCAGCTCAGTTGCGATGCTTGTTACAGGTTTAGAATAATACAATCCAAGTGGTAATTCATTCGCTGAATATAATTCTGAAAATCAATATTACTTTCCTTTTTGATGCTCGATATAGTCTTAAATTGTAGGGAATCAGTTATGCAGCAGAAAAGATTGAAGGTGGCATCTGCGAACAGTAGACAGTGTTGGTGGGTGCCCTATTATGAATGCCAACTCAACCACTTACCTACAGTAGCTTCTTGAAGGACCAGTATGTTCATTGGAAGCGAGCGTACACGCTGTTGAATTCCTGTAATGAGGTTCACAATTACAGAGAAGTTGCCATCATTCGTGTCATTCTGTAGACGTTATTTGAAATAGGACATATGATTGAACTAAAAAATCATTACATAAAATAGATTAAGTGCATTCTCGTATGAGAATATTTGAATGACTTATAAGAACACCATAGGTGTTTTATGGAATTGATAGTTACAACAAACGATGATTTGAATTGATGGCTAATAGGAGGAATCACAACACAGAACATTGATCATAATGTTACAATTCTAGGTGGTGAATTAATACTCTGATATTATTTCGACAAAAACGTTTATTTTGTTTCTTAACACAATCACTGAAAATACTTGATTATTCTTTATACGTCACACTTCTCTTGATTATTTATTTACACTACACTTCTCTTGATTATTTATTTACACTGTTCACTTCTCTTACACTGTCGCACAGTCCTAAGCACTGACCACTGTTCGATGCACTGGCCACAGTTCGATGCACTGGCCACAGTGCACTGCACTGACCACAGTTCACGGCGCTGACCACGGTTCACGTCACTGAGCACAATCACTGCACTGCTATTCACCGCGATGCAAACACTTCACAACTCAGCTTCCACTTCAAACATCAGACTGACTCGCGGTTGCCGACCGCTGCGTATTTATACTCGGCGGGTGTCGTCGAGAACTTTCTGGACTTTGCGATACACCCAGAAACCCTCTGGAACTAGCTAGTTGGAGGGCTGCCGGCAGATTACGCAATGTTCGTTACAATAAGTTTCATAAAGCTGAAATAAAGGGCACAACAATGCCGAACACTGTACGCTTAACCTGAATGATTGTTGCATGCAGAACACACCGTTGTGTGTGGACTGGGTGGCGAGGGTGACGTATTCCCCTCGCCGGGGGGTGGAAACACTGCGACAGAGCGCAAGGAGGCGCTGAATGGTGCGAGAGCGCACGGTCACGAGGCTCATTGGATTGAACAAACGCTCTACACTACACACTTTGGATTGCACAATCGCTCTAAATTACATGAATTTATTGTAGTAACTACATTCACACGTAATTCACTATTCACGTTAATGGATGGACACAGTCTCTATGTATGGACACTAAGGAACCGCGGCCTAGCACCGAACACGTACATAGTTCACAGTTAATGAGGTAAAATATATAATTGTGCGTGTACTACACATCGTAATTAGACTGAATCTGTGCCTATGCGCGCAGACAATTTTAAGGCAATTGGCATGAATTATACCATAATGCAGATCAGCGCGACATCACATGTGATACGAGTGCTTGCTGCAGCAGACTGAATAGTTAGTTTGGTCGCGTGGCCGGCAGAGGCAGCGTTTGCGGCAAAATGTTGTTCAACCAATCAGAGTTTGTTTTATTACGCTGCAGTTAGAGTTTAATGGTGCGCCTAAATTATAATTTAAATAAGTTATCTGATTGAGTAGTAAATATAAATTTATGAATTGTAATAATTGTTACGAGGATAAGTTATTGAGTAAGTTGAAAAGGGTAATATTGTTACGAGAAAACGTCGCGCGATGTGGCGATCGGATGATAGTGAGCGCTTCCAAGTATTCTCGAACTGGCTACAGCGGGCAAGAAGCGCGGCTTGTGGGCAAGTATCGGAATTGCGAGCGGGCATCCGTCCGGTGCGAGTTACGCAGTCTGAGTTGATCAATTCGTTGCGTGTTGGAATATAGAACACAGAGCAGAGTACAATACAATTAAACAATTTGTTCGACACTGTCGCTGTTTCATGACAGGGTGTGCGTATTGAATTATGCATATGAAATATATTAACCTTGTTTCAACAAAGATTTTACTGGGGACTTAAAACTTGTTTATTGATTTTAAGCTTTTAATGTCATCTGGCAAAGTTTCGTAAATCAATGTACTACATTGAATGTGAATTTTTTGTAGTGAGCTGTTATACTGACACTCGATGAATATGATTACTACGTCGAGTGTTTTATTTATCGACCGGCGGCATTTGCTAAAACTTCATTTCCACTCTTCACTAAGTCTTTTGGACAAAAACCACTGATTCGTAAATCAAGAGACAAGGTAATGGTATAATATCTAGATTAATAGAGATTTACAATAATCACAGGATTCGAATATGCTTGTTATTCGTCTGGGAGCTATTGGATGTATTCCCCGGAATATTATGACATATCTCAGGCAGGAATGAGTATTCCGAAATATACACAAAAGCAGTATGAAGGCTGACAATTTGAAAGAACTCTGAACGCGTATCATAAGGAACTTAATTTTGTGTTCAATTCATTTAAATGGACGTCGTTCCATTGAATGTTTGAATTAAGAGAAGTTGAATTTCCATGTTCTTTAAATTGAATAATTTCCGTATTCTAGATGTGAAAATAGACACTGACACAATAAAGTTAGAATCCCTTCATATACCTAACTACCTGTAAAACCAGAACGTGGCTTGCCTTAACCAGCAAATCCCGGAACTCTTGTCACCTCTGCTGAAATAACCCCAATCTGTACGCCCTTAACTCCATCCCGAGCCTTCGCCCGCCCGCCCGCCTCTCTCGACCCTTCGCCAGCCCTCCCCCCGCGTTTTCGACAAACGCTCAGACCTCTTAAACGAATCGCACTCGCAATAAACCACAGAACTTCGTTTTCCGCCCAGACGCTGCAAGGTATGTACGATCCAGTTTGCGTACGCATCTGGCATACTATGTTACTCAACGTTTTGTTAATAATTTGTACAATTTTAATTTCCAATTCATTTTATACTTCATGTATTCGGTTCTATTATATAATTCCTGTAATTTTCAGATTAGCTTTGATGATCGATACGCAATCGAAAATATCTTTAGATGAAATAGGGGGGCTCTTATGCATCGTATCCGACTTCAGCCAGTGAGCTTCAGACACTAGATTGCGTTACAATAGTAATATTTATTCTTAAATTCTATTTACATAGCTAACTTATGGCCTAGCTTACAAACAAGATACTTACAAACTAATCTAAATGTACTTTGTCTTACATCCTGACTTAATCTAACAACGAACATTATTTACGGTAAGCAATACAAACGGGGATTTTAAATCCAGCCAGATACCAAAATGTTCACTGCGTTACAAGTCATTGAAACAGTTTCATGAAGTATTTCTTTTAAATATTGTATCTTGTATACATTCGTGTTAGTTTTGGTTGGTTATTGTTGAAAACTTTGTACCTCTCTAAATGTTTCTCAACACTTCTCGCTCTCCATGCTACAAGGCGGCGAACGTCTGGTTTGGCTTTTCAAACGAAGTGCCCGTGCAGTGGTTACGTTGTTCGTGGCGCAAACTAGTGATGCGCAGAACCAGCTAAAATTGGTGCACCGGAGGAACCCACCCACAATGACTAAATATATATTGATAGCTGACAACACCTTTTCTTTCACTAGTTAATTGTATTATTGCAACCTCTGGCCAAGATCAATTAGTAGTCTTCCGGTATTTTAATTTGTTAATGAAAATGTCCAACATTTTACGTTATTTGAAAGGGCTATGTACTGAAATGCAAATTCCCCTTTGGTACCATTTAAAAGAACCTCCAAAAACTTTAACTCATAATTTTCCAACTGCAAAACAATTATATTTACGATCAAGTCATCAAATAGAATTATTGGAATATATTCAACTACTAGCCAATAAAAACAACAAACTGGAATGAGGCATGAAAGTCATTGTTGTAGAATACACAAAAAGTGCAAAACAAGAAGAAATAGCCATTTGCCACGTTAATTTATTGTGGAGTAAAATTCTCGATAAATGGCACTTAGAAGTCAGTATTTATGATTTTATAAAGACTAGAGTTATTGCGAGTGTATTTGGATGACTTAAAAGTGGTCAATCTGAACGTGGTTTCTTAAAAAAAACTAGTTGACGTGGCTACTATTCAGTATGATAACATTGCCACCACACTCTACTCAAGAGATACGTGAACATTAGGCTGTAACCTATTCGATGGCGCGAAGAGACCGTTCACAGCAGAGAGGGTTGGGAACTACAGGCAGTGGCGTTTTCTTTGGGTGTGCAAGTCGTGTGTGAACGCCCAAGGGGAAAAAAAGCATTTTTTGCTTTGAATTTATGTAGATTTTTTCATTTATTCGGGCTTCCATACGATCGGCGTCATAGATCGCCAGCAGCGCGTCTATGCAACGCAGGCAGGGTGCAAGCGCAGCGCAGGACGTTGGCTTATGCCTCCAACATCTTCAGGACGGATCTGGAGGCGGCAGCGCATGCGCGCGACATCCCCTCACTCGAGGACAAAGCGTGCCAAGGCGTTGGATCTCGATTTAACAGCCAGCTGGAGAGCGAATGTCCGTGATAATGATATTCTTTGTTGGGCGATGCAGCCTTTAGCGATACTTATGAAGTTAGTGTTATTTTTTGATAAGGATAGTGAAAAAGTGGAACAATAGTTTTAAATAATTGCCTTACTTCCCTTTCGTTTGAAGAAAAAAACAAGTAATTGATAATGGACGATCGATCATGTCCTAATCTGAAAATATTACAGAATTGAATTTTTAAAACGAGAACCGGACAGGGAAAAGCGTCGAGCATGTCTTTTTAAATATTTTAAAATGTATTATTCCAATCTTTGCAATAAAAAAAACATCCCCATTGTTATTTTGCTACTATCTTTCCATCGTTCTTCCAATAAAATTTAATATAAATAAGGATTTTATTTACATAATTCAATTTTACTCTAAGTATGTAAACGAAAAGAATAGGGTAGGAGTAGGATAGAGTAGGGAGGAGACGCCACTGACAACTTTTATTTATTTATTTATTTTCAAAAATAAATAAATAAATAAAAGTTTTCAGTGGCGTCTCCTCAGTCTGCACCTAGAGCGTTGGCAATGAAGGAAACTGATATCACCCACCCTACTCTTTTCGCTTACATATTTAGAGTAAAATTGACTACAGGCATTCCCAAAAGAAAAAACTCAGTCACTTCTACCAAACTACTGAAAAGAGATTTGATGCCTTAATTTATAACATTTGAGTTTCCTTGCCTCCTCAGGCCTCATTACCCCCTCCAATTATCGACAGGTCCATCCACAAACCAATCCACGTAGGGGAACATACGGAAAGAGTTACGCAACCTGTCACATCAATGAATAAGGACATATCCTCTCAGACAACCACACAGGTACTAATTTGAGTCATGACCAACAAATGTTCTCACTGGAAAACACCCATTCAACTACTCTGTGAAAGATGTATTTAAACCTAACTCGAAATTTGGCGTCGTTCGTACAAAATTAGCAACCGCTCTTTTCAATCCATTGTATGTGGAGATTTCACCATTGATTTTCTGGCGAATCTCGCTAAAATAAGTAGTTTCTCAATTTAATTCATGCTTTTCATTAAGATATTACAGTGAATATACTTTCATGGAAAACTGTTAAATAAAAAAAGCAATAGATTCAATAACTATTGACAAAACCACAACTAGATGTGAAATAACGAATGTTACAGTGACCACTATGCACAAATTTTTACAACTACCACCAACTTGAACACTGACTCACAAAATAATACACGTATGTGTAGATTATTTACTAAAGATAAAATGAAATTATTCACAGACTACTTGATCAGAAATATTTTAAAAAGCAGTACATAAACTAAAAATATAGTTTTTTTTTCTCAAAGTATTAATTTCTGTTGAACGCTTGCTTTCCCCTTAAACTTCACTTCTACTCATAATGATCGCGTAGCGTCACAAGTAGAAAGAGGCTGGGAATCTGCGAAATTGCGACAATATGATGTGACTGATGCGACAATATGACCTCTCCTGACAATATGCAACCTCTCCTTGGTGTCCATCCCGTGGCGCGCTCTGACGCCATTAGAAAGCAGTTTAAAATTTCAAAGCATTTCAGTCGTTCCGAAGAGTTTCATACGAAAAATGTATTGCCTTTCTCTCTGAAAGACCGACCGCGTTTGTTTGTTTTTTTTACAGAAAAAATTAAGTCCAAAGCAGGACTTTTGAAATGTATACCCTTTCCCGTTAACTAGCGCCAAAGAATTGCTGAAATTATATTAATGTTCAGCGTGAACATCAAACAAATTTGAAGCTGAACGCTTCATTGAAAGAGATTTTATGTGGGGAAAAACATATCTCCTCACGGAGCTCAAGGCAACGCCACATGCGTGCGCTCACCTGCTGTCTGTATTCGACCTGAACTGAATTTTATTCTGACGGCAGTTACGTTGCAGAATTCCTGAGCACAGGGCGCGTGGAGAGGGGGATGGAAATGACGAATCGCAATTGCACGTTTAAAGTGTTCTAGAACAAGATCGAAGCTTCTGGCAGTAAAGAATCGGTTGCAACCGGTGCATGTTCAGATCCCCAAGATTTCTGGGAAAGGCCGTGACGTCACCGTCGCTCTCGCAAGTGCGCTCGTGGGCCGTAAGGGAGACACAGTGGCAAGGGAGCGCATCCTGCGAATGTTGTAAGGTCTGTAAACCAGGCAGCGATTCTGTCTTCAAGGAGTATATGGAATAAAATGGGCGTTTGTAATTTTCTACTTTGTATGTTGGCCCGAACAGACATCTTGGCTTTAACATATCCCCACAGAAAAAGTGTAGAGCGTTAGATGCGAACGCGGGGGCCAACCGTGGTCTCATGTCCGATCCAAACGGGAACAATGCGAGATAAGGACGCTATGACCTGTCGGTGGAGAGGCTCCGTCTTGTTGGAAAATTATTTCATCCATGTCCTCTTGAAATTGAGACATCAGGTAGTTCTGCAACGTCTAGATATGTAATTTTCGTTACGGTACAGAATGGTCCATAAACTTTGACGGAATCCAATGGAAATCTCCGTTGGATTTTGTACCTGCATATATGCATTGTGGCGGTTAACGGTACATAGAGAATGTGAAACTAGTGGTGCTAAACAGCGCATACTTTCTCGCCCCCTACTATTGGTTATGTAATACTATGCATACCGCAATTTCTGTCCGAATTTACCCATCTCCGTCTTCATTTTTGATTAAACTCATTACAAATTGTAGAATATTAGGTATGGGCTTCTCGGTCTGTGGTCAGCAGACTGAGAAGGCCTTCCGCGACAAAACGCATATATGAAAGACAGGGACAAACAACCGTGCCGACGGCGGGACTCGAACCCGCGACCCTTCAGACCGAGGCGCTGAGCTGGCACACGCTCTAGCCGCCTTGACCATCCAGGTTGGCGACAATATCACATCAAGCGGATTCAGTTCCTTGCGGCAAAAGAAGGTTGCCGGTTTTACAAGTTCCTCTAACTGAATGTGATGTACACCGTAGTTACCAGTGCAATAAACAAGAATTATTGTTCAGTTCTACAGTAATTATAATATCCTTTCTTTACACACTACAAATAAGTATTTTATTTATTTTGTTTATTTTTCCTCTATGGCGAATTTTGTGCGAATTATCCGAAATTTCAGATTAGTGGGTTTTTACTATACATTCAGAATGTAAATACATTCCTTGCAACACGGACAAAATATGGGTTATTAAATAGGTTTTAAATAATTTCTAAAATATTAATTTCTAAATGTATAAAAAACTCACAAACGAACAAAGAAATATGAAATAATATACAAATTCTAACTTAGATAGCATCCAACTGCCTCCAAACGTCTCTCAAATTACGCTAACAAAGCGCAGGGAATTCGATGTTTGACACAAAATTATACATAATATATTCATATTTTCGAAAAATTGAACATGACCTTATTTGAATGTTTTTCATGAACACATTTCATTAAGAAAAAAATGTATCTTCACAATATTGTAGTTGTAGGAAGACGCAAATTTCTATCAATTTTCAAAATATCCTGGATTTCTACAAACACGAGACCTGTACCCTTCTCTAAAACGTCCTCCTCACTATCCAACAAACTTTGATCAAAAACGTTGGAGCCATTTTATGAAAATGTCGCGGAGGGGTTAATGCAAAGGAAGCCCTAAAATTTAAAATATCGGTTTCAAAGTCAAGGAGCCACGACATCCGTCAGATCGATTGGTGAGAATCAATAATGGAGAAATTCGGCTGAACGGTTTAGCCGCTAGTGTTGTTCACAGACGGACAGAAGGTTTGCCGTCAATCGATTTGTCAGTTTCGAAGGACTCACAAAACATGGATTCTGGCTACACGACGTGTTAGAGAATTTTTTTCTAAATATAGCATTTGGTTTTATCCACTTTTTCGTTACCACTGCCCGGCTACAAGAGATGCTTCTGCAAAAAATTAGCTGCTTTTTCTCGCAGCATTACGTAACTACTGCGTAAGCGGTAGCGAGAAAGTAAAAAGATACTTTGAGCGGAGATAGATGGCAGCTGGAAAGAGGGTTGGGCAAAACCGTCGAGCTAGCCCTGACCAAATTAGGAAACTAACTATTACGAGAAAGTCCGTGCCATTCTGTTGCACCTAGTTTTAAAGTGAGATGTTGATACTGATTCCTGATAAATATGATTAATACTTTGGGTGTTCGAGTTATAGAGAGGTTTTCTCTTAAAATGTTACCACCTTTAACTCATTTTGGCATGAACCACTGAATCGTAAATCAAGAGGTAGGGAAATGGTAGACTGTCTCTTGACAACTGATTGCACAAGACTGGACAAATATAATTATTATGTTTCGGAAGATTTCCAAATGCAAGAGCTGGATGCCCTTGTAGGGGCTTGGAGACGCAACAAATAAAAATAATTGAAATGGTTGATATCGCCCTATTTAATGTTTCTTTATTGCAAAGAATATCCGTGTCCGCAAAGAGAACTTCTTCCGTTTCCAATCGTCAAGGACAAATCGTTCGTATGATACGTTTTCGTACGATAGGAAGAGAATAGGGCCTAAAATCAAACCATGCGGGACCCCATGTGCAATTAGCAATGAATAGGAAAATGTGAGTAATGTAATATTATTGCAGAACTGTATTTCTGCCCTTCATAGTTTAAGGTGCGAACATAACAATTATAGAGCAATACCGCGAATTCCATACTGAAATGATCCATAAAATCGGTCGTGCCACTACTCGCTTCAACTGCAACACTGCTTGATACGGTCGCGACCATGCGACATCTTGCAGCAGGGCCGAGAAAGACGCGAAACGTCGTGCCATATTCCATCTTGAAGATAATAGAGAGTTTGTACACCCTCAAATGCTAAAACACTATCGATCTTCTGTGCATGCGCAGTTCAAATTTCGCATAAATTTTATGCATCTGTGCATGCGCAGAAAATCGATAGCGCTGGCCGCTATAGTGCACAAACTCCATAATACCCTCAGCTGCCACGTCACAAAAATCCAAGTACGAGTATAGTCATGGAACTCCTCAGCTAGTTCCTCGGTTACTGCCGAGACGCCGATGTGATCCACTTAGCGGAATGATGATTAATGATGGGATATGGTATGGAATGATTAATGGAGCATCCGATTAGACGCATATTTGCCGGGGAAACGGCAGTAACCCGAGAAAACACGTTGCGAATCAGCTTTGTGCACCGCAAATTTCACTTGGAAGCGCCTGGGATCGAGCCCGGACACCAGCGGTGGAAGGCGTGCAGTCTGACCACAATACCATGAGACCGCTCTTTATTATTATATTTATAATTCCTATACTTTTCAACTAATGTTGTTATGAGCCGGTAAAGACGAAATCTACTTCAAGTTGCATCCAGCTTCGTAAGGAGCAGATGTAGGGACTGTCTGTGCCTCTACAATACTTTGTGCAAATGTGGGCTGTTCCAAGTAAAGCAATGTCTTGAACTTCCCAGTCTTTTAAAAGACCTTAGAATTAATCCAAGTTTTTACACAAATTTCGCGGAACAAATCCCAGTTCTCTGATAACTTTCTGGACGACCTGTGGTTTTTCGCCCCTCATTCGGCTTATGTCGATTTCCAAACTCTTGTGTTTAAGAAACTCTATTTCCAAACTATGTTTCTCTGCCTCCTTGGTTACGTCGTTTCGGTTGCACGGCACAACCACATCTAGAAGTATACACTTTTTTCTCCAAATCCAGGATAACAATATCCGGTTTGTTTGTCACTATCGTACGAGTAGTTTGATTTTGTTGGTCGTGCTATATTGTTCACAGTCCAACACACTACATAGTGCATGTAGGGAGCGTCCCGGTACCTAAAATTTTAGAAATCAAGCACTGGATGTACACAAAAAAACAATATTCAATATTTTATAGATGGGCGGTGACGAACTAGAAAATCAAACCTGGACACTGATTCAACAACGTATCCGAGTCCTACGCGACTTCCAATCGATTCCGTACTCCAGCCAATGACCATGTTCACCAATGACTCGTTTTGTATAATCGCGCCTGATTCGTACAGACCCCAATACAATTCAAATAGAACTCGTGCGATCATCACTGGAGCACGTGTAAGTGCATGTGATTCTATAAAAATTGTGGGTGTTACTGATAATATACAATAATTTGATTTGATGTTTTGCAGATCCTGGTATTTGCTCATTCACCATGGCGAAATCAAAGTTGACATGTAAAATAGGACCATCTGTTTTGAATTCCGATTTATCGGAGCTTCATCACGAATCGCAGCGTTTATTGGATTCTGGTGCAGATTATTTGCACTTGGATGTAATGGATGGTCATTTCGTACCTAACCTAACCTTCGGTCATCCGGTAGTGAAGTGTTTAAGAAATAAAATAGACAAAGCCTTTTTTGAAACACACATGATGGTATCAAACCCAATGCAGGTATTGTAATGCACTTTTTTGTACACTTCCTTGGGGAAAGGTACACGTTTCAATTAACTGTATTATTTCTTATACTTTTTAGTGGGTGGAACCCATGGCAGACTCGGGAGTGAATCAATACACTTTCCACATAGAACCATGTCAGGAGACAGTTTTGGATGTGTGTCGAAAAGTTAGAGAAAGTGGAATGAAGGTAAGCTTTTCATAATTTCTTCCACATATGTGTGTTGTGCTCTAAAGCACTGTTTAGAAAAGATGATGCTTTTTTATTATGGTTTTTGTTATGAAATTTTGTAATAAAATGCTTTTTTTTTGTTGGATACCGTTTCTGATAATATGAATTCAATCTGGGAAAGGAAAAAAATATTTACCATAAAATATAATAATAATTTTTTATTCGTGATATATTTGATTATATAGTTTTTTATATCATTATTTTACTGTCCAGTCATGGTAAATGTGAATTGAAATGAGTAAAATTGATGTTTTTGTTTCTGCCCTAATGATCAGAAATGAATGGGTAGTGGGGAAAAAACAAACAACAACAACAACAACAACAACAACACACGTGACCATGTTAGATATTGAAAAGGTGAAATGCACGAGGAATTTCATCAAATAGAAGAATGCATTGCCTTCGATGTAAAGGATTTTTTCATTAAATTGAATTCAACCATGCACCTTCATCAGACAAATGCATTCGTTTTTATTGTATGTGTACCACTTCAGAAGTCTTAAGTCTAATCAACTTCTCTCTTTTCCCCTCTTTCTCCCCCTACCCCTTTTTTCTTTTTATCAACCATAGGAACGGAATTTTGGATCCATTTAACATTGACATTTTTTTTTCAGGTCGGCCTGGCATTGAAACCTGGAACTGATGTGACAGCTGTGGAACAATATGTCGATCATGCTGATATGGTGCTTATCATGACAGTTGAGCCAGGTTTCGGAGGTCAGAAATTCATGACAGACATGATGAATAAAGTACGATGGCTCAGGCAGCAATACCCTGAATTGGACATAGAAGTTGATGGAGGAGTTGGTCCAGCAACAATAGCAGCTTGTGCTGAGGTATGAACTGTTGTCCCATTAATGCTGAAATCAGTTTAAATGGTACAAGTTACTTTATAGAACTGCATTGTAGAAATTTACTATCCCAGTATGTTTGGAGGAACAAATTTGTTGGATATGATGACTGAAACAGATTCAGTACAGTCTAAGAATGATTGAACTTCATTAGGCCCTACATGTTGGGATGTAATGAAAAAACTGGCCAACGATGATAAACTTAAATCATTTGGTTTAGTTTAGTAATTTTGATGCAATGTTTTACAACTCAGCCTGTTACGTTTCAAAAGCGAACGTGTTTGAGTCCCTAGCAATTCCTTGTTGAGAAAGTATAATAGGTTCAATGTGTTATCCAATTTAAATAGCGCGACTTGTGACAGATCACCCGCTGAGATGTGGATATTGTTTCCGACTTTAATTTTTGGTATTGAAGCTACTGATTGGTTAAGTGTTCAGCCGAGATCTTTCACAACTTGCGCCATTTAAATCGGACAATAAATGTGGGATAGTGTTGATAGTTTAGGCATCATGCTAAAAGAACTAACTGTTTTGACATCATCAGGATGCAGTAGCAAAGCACCACAAATTTTTATTCTCAAGCTGTGTAGTACAGTTAAGACTGCTGTAGCATACAGTTTCAATATCAGAAGGCTGAGATGTTTAAATTCAGTGATAGGTGGTGGCCTTGATGTGTTTTTTTTAGACATTAAAAAGAACACAAAAATATTACTTTTTCATGAAAGTAAAATAGTTTATAATCACTTAGACTTGTCTTTCAAGGAACGATCAAGTATATTTTTGTATTTTGATGAACCGTCAGAAGAGTTCAACCTTAAGAAGTTCTGCAAAATAATTATTCGGTTTGTTGAAGTAGAGGTGTAGCACATGAAAGAGAGGCTTGGGATGGAGTAATAGTCTGATTATGGAATACCTATTAATGAAAATGCATCATTAACAGCTGCTAGAGGGTTTAACAACCACACAAGTTTTGGGTTCAAGGATGTTGCACTTATTAAAGCTTTTAATAATTAATGTCAAATAATTGAGTAAACATAAGATGAATATATAATAGTAGGTGAAATATTTTAATATTAGATTCTTATTGAATGTCTTGTTCTTATTAACTCCGAAGTGTTGATTTAACTCCTAAGGAAATGTTTTTGTTATTTCAATATCAAAAATTTATATTCTTTACAACAGAGGCTTTCAAACTGTGTTGTGTCCTTCCAGAAGGGATCCTGCAGGGGTTCAGGAAATGTAATATATTTTTCTATATCTTTATATTTTTTTACTTTCTTGATCTCTTTCTTATTTACTTCAGTGACTAAAAGTGTGGCAAGGTTGAAAGCATTGAAAGCCATCAATCCAGAAAAGTAGGTTATGGTAGAATGTTGAGGTGGTGTGAATTACGGTTTCCAATGTTCTGCCCAGATTTGAAGAATTCCTTTAAAGATCACTTCCCATTCTCTTTCAAGATTAAGATGTCATACAATTAAAAGCTGATTAAAAATGTGTTTATAGTTTCTAATGTGAAGAAGTAAAAAAATATATTATTAATTTATGTTTGAAAAATATTTATTTACTTCCACTATTCCTGGTTGATGTGAACCAAAGGAACTCTTCGAGTATTTACATAGTAAATTTTACTTATAGTAAAGGGAACTGTAGATCAAAAAAGTTTGAAAACCTTTGCTTTATAGAAATGTATATGTATGTACTCTATATACTCCTTCTTTTGCAGGCTGGTGCTAATATGATTGTGTCTGGTACTGCAGTTATTGGAGCTAAAGATCCTAAAGCAGTGATTTCCCAAATGAGGGATACAGTTAATAGTTCTCTACAACAATTACAAAATAAAAGTTCTTGAGTTCTGTGGTAAATATAAAATTGTATAACAGCATTCCATTTGTTAAGATATGCACACAAAGAAATATATTTTTATGATACATAATAAACTTTAGTTTCTTTTATAATAAGAATATCGCTTACCTTTGCAACGTACTTAACTGATTGACTTTTTTGAGGTTTGGATTTTTTCATTCTTTGATTTTCAAAATGTGCCATCTCTGCTACAAAGAATTTCAGTACAACAGTTCTTCGCATAACAAGAATATCAGAAAAGTTGCTGTTCCATAATGCAAAACATAAATGGTAAATGGAAATATTTAATGGGGGGGGGGGGGCAGCCTCTTCCTTGGAGCCTTGCTGTGGTAAGTGATGTCAGCTGTGTCATAAGCATAGTTATGAGTAGGGGCGGATTTTAATGAAATGTCAATTTTTTTTTTCCTTTTCACTTAAGAACAAAGCTGTTTAATATAGAAATTAATTTATGTTATGACAAAAGGAAATGACCCATTATTGTAGGTCATTACTTTGCATTTTTTTGTTGATTTAGACTTATAAGTAATTTTTTAGCTTTTTTCATCAATTTTAATGCATTTTTTGCTGATTTCATTGATGTCCTTTTTAATGATACTTACTTCAAATAATATTTATGAGATGCAACAAATATTCTTCTCAGAATTACTCAGTAGCCTATTCGATTTGTACGCTGAGAAATTGTTTTGACAGCCATTGTGATTCTGGTGACGTATATCAGTGTCATTGCCAGTTTGGCTGATTTCAGGATAACTAAACAGAGATTTCGGGGTAAATAACAGTCCAAACCAAAAGTTTGCAAGCTGAGTTCACTTGAACGAATGGAAGAAGCCTTGATTACATCAGTAACATATCCAACAGCTTGAGTTGCTCTTCCAACCTGGTTTAGATAAGATTTTAATGTCATTTTTCTTTGGTTTTAGGCCATTTTTAAAGCCTTTTAAGAGCATATTATTGATCATTTTCGGTGATGTTTTAGGTCATCAAAATCCTCCCCCTAGTTATGAGAATTCAGTTGGTGCATGCAGACTGAGAATAGGCGGAATAAAACAAACATTTACATTCTTCAGTTAAAATTGAAAGTGTTTCATTGTTTTTGGATATTTCTGGAGTTTCTGAGAATCAAGTGAAACCACTCTAGTGGCACCACTCTAAAGGCCAGAGGCTGCATAGTTTTCTTTCAGTTTCTGCACACTGGAAGTTAGTAACCTAGATCTTTTTTGTTTTCCTGATTTCCTGGGTATCTATTGAAACCTTTGATACTTTTCACATGGCCAGATGCAGCATAGTTTTCTTTCAGTTTCCACACACATTGGAAATAAGTCAACAGATATTGAAAGATATTTAGCAAATGAAAAGATTACAGGATTTAGGTGCATGTTTATTACTATCTAAATCTATATTCTAAAGAAGAATCATTTATATTGTTTAGTCATTGAATATCCAGAGGAATAACAATAAAAAATTTAAAGCCCATGTTATGATTGTCCAGAAGATCATAGTGTCAAAGTGTAGTTATTACAAGACCTGTAAAATGGCTAAAGTTCAGCGTAATCACAATTGTCATTACAAACACTCCAAGCACTTTTCTGACATATCCCTTTTGTGGTGGCCTCTGGAATACTTGTGCCTCCTAATTTTCTGCGGGCTTTCTAAAAAGCTCCTGCTGAGGCTGCCTCAGTGGTGCCGGGCACTGTTTTGGAGCCATGAACCTGCCAGGTGTTCAGGTGACATCATTTCCTTCCCGATAGTGATCTGCTTGCGGCAGATTATTTAAATTGCCAATGCATACTGTTGTTGAGTTACAGCATTTAACTTCAAGCAGAGTGGTTTTGCCAAGTTCTCCCCAACGAAATAATCGGGAATAAGAGGTGCCTATATGGTCTATGGACACCTTTTACATTTAGGCAAATATAGACACTTGAGGAATGGGGTATGTAGATAAGTGTAAATGGAACATTGAGATTTTGTTCTGTTTCTCCTGCAATATTTTATTTTCCAAATGTTCTCAATCATTAGTTTTGTATTTTCCATTGCCGAAAACTATTATATTATCTTGGTCTGCAATGAAATTGTATCTTGAATGAAATGAATCATTTTCAGGAGTTTTGAGTTTGCTGAATATGAAAATCATATTGCAATAGCCTGATAAACGCTTGTTTCAAAGATGGTTCTGTGGTTACACTTTGTGAAGATACTGTAATTTTGAAGTCATTGTGAACCCTTTGTCTATTGCACAATACCAAGTCAATGCCAATTTGTACATTACGTTTAATTCCAATGTCGTGAACAGACTGTTAAAAAATGGTCAGTAGAGAAAAGTATATAAATTATAGTTCTCAGGATACCTCAAATTTGGTGGTTAATGCAAAGTTTTCAGCTACATTTATGGGCATTTATAGCACAGAAGCATTCAAAAACATCATTGGTAAAGAAAGTTTAATCTTCTTTGGAAGCAACCTTGTAGATCAGGACAAGGACAGGACATCAACCATTATATGTATATTTATTGTGCGTCACCCATATGCATGCTCAGCCTAAAACAAGAGGGGGGACCAAATACATTTCTGGGCCCCTTTCCTGTTAAACTTACATTACATATGACACATTGTACTGGTAAATAAATAAAACATACACCAAGAAGAATAAAATTAAAACTTTTGTAATACATTGAATTAATTTTGTGTTAAACCACTTACTGGGTTGCTAGATGATGAAGAGAGCCTCTTTAAAATATGCTCTGTATCGATTGCCACAAGTTGTTAGCTTAAAAATGCAAAAATCAGAAATCATTCATATATAATAGCCCTATGTAATCCCCTTTATAGTGTGGCAATACACCTTCACAGCTAGAAAATGCCATGCCATGAATCTAATGAAGAGAACCTTCAAACCATTACTGCTATTTTTTACGTAACTCAGTCTCTATGAGGCATGTTAAAAAAGAAAAAGAATGAAATACAACAGAACTAATATTCCATCTGCGAAAGGATGAGTTCCACACAGGGAAAACTTGTGCAGGATCTATCAGACAATTATGATTTGGAATTAAAAAGGAAGATTTCAAAAGGTTTTGGACATATGTCTGCTGTAGTAGGCAACTAATGAAGGTGTAATTGTGCTGTAAAATGCACGTACAATTTAGCCATAAGATAATCAGCATTTCTTTGTCTCATACCATTGAAGGGAGTGTTGGAGCTAGATGCCAGCAAAGTTTTTGTACCATATTTGTTTAGCTAAGGGGTTACTGATAAGGGATTCTAATTATTTGAACCTTCACTACAAAAGTATGATTAGAATACACACCATGTTATCCACTCAAATGGTGCTCTTAAAAGGGCAAATAGTGGAAAGTTTTAGTGTAGTTTTTGATATTTGGTCCCTATGTATTTTTGTGGTTGCTTATCATGCATATCAGGTTTGCCCACAAAAATTTTGCCTGGAAACAAGTTTGTTAAGCAAAAAATATGTGAAAGTCACACTTGAGCTATTCTACATCAAAGCCCAAAATTTTACCGTCATATTTTTAATTGTTTTCTAATTTTTTCTACTTCTTATACGGATCAAATAAGTTAACACGTGTATTTTAATTTTTTTCTGACTTTATTATTTTCAGAAATATTGCATGATGCAATTCGCTAAAAATGAC
The DNA here is from genome assembly GCA_011170035.1 of Teleogryllus occipitalis. Lineage (NCBI taxonomy): Eukaryota > Metazoa > Arthropoda > Insecta > Orthoptera > Gryllidae > Teleogryllus > Teleogryllus occipitalis. The sequence continues at coordinate 198,748 of BLKR01001203.1, read as the reverse complement.
GTGCATCATAACTTAAAAATATCACATATTAATACACTAATTATATAAACTCTGTTCAAATTTCATTCAAAACTTAAAAACATGTTTAATTTTTTAGATTTTGCAAAATATTTAATTTCCTAAATTTTCTACATTTTCAAAAAATTTTGAAAATTGAATATTTTTGTAAACTTGATGAGCTAAAAATTTAAAAAAAGTATCAATAAATGCACTAGAGTATTGTTGACAGCTCCAGAAAAAACAAAAGTGGAATCTCATTAACTTTAAGATATATTAATTTCTTACGAACCAGTGTGCAGTAGATTGCTGCAACAGACGCATTTCTTGTGTTACTGGTGGTGGGTTTCTTTGGATAAAGCAGTAATTTAAGTACTTCATGAGATAATACAATTTAAAGATTGTGTTTCGTTATTACATGATGGATTCCTGAGTCATGTTATGACTGATATTTTGAAATTTTCTGTTCCCTCATTACGCAATCTAAATATTTGTATTCACTTATCTTTGAATTCCTGAACTTTTGACACAGTGCACAGTTCTAATGCCTTACTGAATTTACTTTCAGGTTTGGACAAAATTTCATTTTCTTCATCCAACTTTTTAGCCACTTTTATGACGTGTTTGATTGCTGTGAAGTGTTGTTTAATTTTATTGTATCTCCAACTTTCAAAAATTGTCAAAATTTGAATTTTCAATGCCTTGTGACTTGTTGAATGAAAGGAATTGATAAGTTTCTTAATATTATCTTTGTCTGATTTTTCAATTGATGGCAAGGATATGTAGCGTGAAAAAAATTATCAGTGGTAGCACTTCGTACTCTCTGAAATTTCTCATGGGGACACTGTTTTTGTAGCATTTTTCTTTTCTTTTGGGGGGTATCTCTTATTGCAATTAAACTCTTGTTTATCTACTCTACATTCATTTTGCTAACACTTGATGAATTATCTGATAGCTTAAATTGTCGTTTCCCTGATTTCCACTCTTTTCACTATATTCATTGGACTTTCCACTATTTTTGTTAATGCCACGGGAGCCACTGATCTCGACGTTCTCTTCAGTAACAAAAAGCGTTTTTGGAAGCCAACTCCCTTTTTTCCGACATCACCAATTCGCCAATCTAATGACTCCTCTAAGTAAGTTTCACTAGTAAATTGTGGTTTATGCAACTTCCAGATTTTCCGTTTTTAAAATCGTGATCAGAAAGATTAAATTGATTGAAATATCTGTCGTATCTCATACGGTGATCGCCACTCAAGGTGCAGTGTACGCACGATTCACAGAACAATCTAGGTTTTTTCTCTTTGTAAGATGTGTATTGCGACTGTTGCTCAGAAAATTTTACTCAAATCCCTTGACAATTTGTCTGTTGTATTTCACGAGCATGGTCAGGAGAGCACCCCATCCGTAGAATGCAAAGGGACTCGGCAGTAAAATTAGTTTCGCTGACATGGCAAAAAGCAGTAGTAGAATTAATTTTGCTGACACCCATCCCTTCTGGGGACAGAGTGAACATATGAGTTCAATATTTCTTGAAACCCTAATCAGGCAGAGGTCATTGTTTTCAGCACTTGTATTAAAGACTGATGAAACACAATTTGTTAGTGTGGGGGGTAAGAAGTGTGCGCCTGCATACTTACAATAGTATTTTTTTTAGATCTGTACATGTTGAGTGCTCACTTTTTTCTTGCTGTTTTGTAGAAAATTGAATAAGAAATATGCCTTTCTTTTTTTCAAATTTTTATCTGCGCAAGTTCATTTAGAAAGTTTCATTTTTTTAAATAATTAATTTTTAAAGAAATATTTAGTTTTTGAGAAAATAATTTATTGAGGAATAAATTAGGCGTATCAAAGTATTAAATGAAACAAACCAGGAATTTTTATGTTAAGTACATTCGGAGCATCAATCAATCATATTTTGCTGAGTATGCATATATTCCAAAATTTAATACAGGGATAACTGCACAAACAACTTTCAGGTAAATAAAGAAAAATGTCTCTTTGTTTTGATGTCCAGATTTCATAAAAAAATATCATATGTCAAAAAAGGCCGCGTCGATTCTTGTGCGATTTGATGTGGAATGGCTCTTATTTGAATTTGTTTCGCTGTCACCCATCCATTCTGGGGGCAGAGTGAACATCTGAAATACTAATAACTCTTGAAACCCTAATCAGGTAGATGGTTATTCTTTTTATAGTTCTTCATCACTTGGATCAAACTCAATTCATTAGTGCATGGGTAGGCAGAGTGCGGCCCCATACTTACAATTGGTTTTTTAGAACTGTGTGTGGAGTGCCTCATTTTTTCTTAGTGTATTTTATAGAAAATTGAACAAGGAATACCCATGTATTTTTTTACAATTTTCATCTCATCAAGTTTACATAGAAATTTTCATTCAAAAAAAAAGCGTTTTTAGATGAATTTTTTTTGAAAATGTATTTACAGAGGAATAAAAAAAACATTTCAAAGCATTAAATGAAACGAATGAGGAATTTTTATATAAAGGAATATATATATATATATATATATATATATATATATATATATATATATATATATATATATATACAGGAATTTTTATATTTAAAAAATATTTTTTATATATAATATACAATAAAGTATGCACTTTGCGTAGATGGTCACTGCAAAGAAAACAAAACAAAAAGAACACAACCACAAAATGTATAGGCGTCACCTCGACTGCCTGAATACTTCAATAGTTACTATTCACAATTCTTTTGCTTCTACCTCTTTCTGAATTACTTTCGTGTACCTCATTCAACTCTTGCTATTCTTAAGTGTTCTCCGTGCACGGCCCTTTAAATGATTCTCTACAATTATTCTACCATAGACTGTTCACAGGTGTCAGCCTTAAGCTGCACATTTACTACAATGCTGTGAACTCAAAAGAACGAACGTGACACACACGTTACTTAAATTGGACCCTTTACAAATTATAACAACTAATTATCCCCTGACATAATACAATGAAAGCATGACTTTCAAATAAGATCACTTTTACACTACATGAAAAATCATAATTCACTCTAGGAAAATTGTACAAGGTATGGCATTCGAACGAATTTGCTAGTGCGTACAGCGAATGAAATCTAAACTGCCGCTCATACGTTCGGAATATTTCTCCCAGTTTCTTATTTGGAACTTTCACCTATTTTTAGGACGCTTCGCCTGGTATTTTAAAGCTACACGATTTCCCAACAGATTGCCGCATAGAAGTTGCCAGTTCTTTACCTCGACATCTCCTTCCCGCTCGCCATCAGTTAACCTTGGGATTTTCGGTCGCTCGCAGTCCTCGCCGCGCCACTTGACTGGTTCGATGTTCCACGGTTCTCCTTCCTTCTCCCGACCACTTCCTTCTCCCGATCTCCGGATTCCGCCACTCGTCCAAATTCCAGACCACTTCTCTCGATCTCCGGGCTCGTATCATCCACGTATTTGGTCCAAGTCCTTCTCGCCTACGCTTGGGTCTTCACTGGAGTCGTCCTTCTTCTGCGTGCCGCGTACCCGTTGTTCGCGCTTCCAGCTTTGAATAACTCACGTTATTGAATTGGATACTTCTAGCACTCAGCAAAGTTAAATGCTGGATTTCGTTTAAAGTCTTTCTGCGCGAATTTATTTCAAGTATTGAGATATACAAAATTTCTCTACTTTAATATCTTGCAAAGATCTTAGCGTCCGGCTTGCTGGGTCAATGGGTCACGATATATTATAATCCTTATTACCTTTATAATGGATTATAGGATCCGCTGACTATACAGCGCAGCTGGGAATCTGAAATAGAATGATTCTATATTTCTAGTTCATTTCTGTTTGGATTGACTAAATGAAAGATCACTTTCTTTTCTAAAGAACAAAATTTAACAAAGTTTATTGTTACCTTTTTAGCAAACAATTTAGTGAATTTAATAAATGATTTGATGTTAGGCCTTTGATCAAGATATCTTTGAATTTACAGTTTTATACCGCGGTTAACTTATCTATTCTTCGTTGATGTCCCTCGTAGACTTCTCAGTCGAAATATCTTGCGAGCTTGCCGTAGTCCAAAGTCCCAAGAAATCATCTTCTGCCCCTATCCAAGCTGGTCTCAAACTATCAAAATTATCAGTCCCGATTACGTCCTATGACATAGTCCCGAAATCTATTACTCGATTACCACTCCCGACAAAGTCCCAATTTATGCATCAATATTACTTCCACATGCAATATCTGCACTACACTCGCTCCCTCTCACGAACCTACGATCAGTTCAGACACGCGATGCCGGTCAGAATGAAATCTTCCTGCATGATTTCACCCCTCGAAGACTTCGTATCCTTTTTTTTTTTTTTTTTCATAACATTTGACCGTCCTTCTCTCACCCAGCCAATCCATTCGTTCGTTATATTTTGGTGTAGCTGACCTTTCGATCGTCTAAACTTCTTCGCCCAATCCCAAATTTTCTACTTTCGGCATCTAGCCACCTCATAATGCATTTACAAAAAACAAAAACTACATTGTTTATTCACGGTCGTTGCTAAGCCCATGCTCTCGTGATATTTCCTAATGCATATTCCACCATATAGTCTACAAATAAATGTTAATTTATTTTCATGTGACATATCGGTATGTCACAGTATGAAACTATTTCAGATTCAAGCAATCACATCGCTTGCTTTCTCGCGTAATGTTAGTGCTAACACTGTACATGCACTTCACTTCTGAATTCTATCAAACTTATTAACGCGTTTCTCAAATCAGTTTTAACTAAGCAAGTTAAAATATACTCCAGCTCTAACCAGTGACTATCGCCGAAGAATTAGGTTGATTCGCCGTCGCTGTCAAAATCGAAAAAGAGGTCTCCCGAAGCGCGTCGCGGGATTTATGTGACTCCGCCTGGGGAAATTTCTGGAGGGGTGAATTTTCTCCTCCTTCGCGCCCTCTCAAAGAAAACATCCGTAACTTCGGACATCAGAGTGCGAAAATCTGCGAGTAGATGTCGCTTTCTCGGACCATCGCTCCGCCGCGTACCCTATTTCTCTGTGTTCTGGGCTTTTCTCGTGACTTGTGGTGGCGTTACGGGTTTGTAGAATCCCGTGACGTCACAATATATACACATACATACTTACATACATACGTGAAATGTGCAAGTCTCATTTTCGTTGAACTTTCTGAATTTTCGAAAATTACTAAACTTTGTAGTAATCCAGGAACAATGTACTGTTGTAGCTCAGTTTTTACTTTCTCGTACGTATATACGGAGTGATGTACGTGGAAGAAAGTTATGTAATGCTGCGGAAAATCGATTTCGAGATTTCAATGGACTTAACATGTTTTGGGACCCCCTGATACCGAAAAAGTGTTTTTTCAAAGCATCTATCCGGCCGGCCGTAAGTAACACAAGCCCCTAAATTATGCACAGGATTTTTTCCAAAATGGATATTCGCGGATCTGGCTCCACTCGAAGCTCTGCGATTTAGAAAAACCTTCTTTAAATTTTGGGGGTACTTTGTAGCCGACATTATCAAAATGTTGTCGAAAATGTTTTGTTTTACATTTTAAGAATAGAGTGAAATACACTTTTCGGAAATTACAAAAGATTGAAATTTTTTCGGCGTCTTTCTACAACTACAAGATTAAAGATTGTTTCCTTCAAATAAAATTTGTTCTCCATAATTAGTTATTTTATTAAGGTCACGTACATTAAAAAAATAGTGTTCGGATAATATTGCATGAAATATGTGCAATTTTTAAAAATATCAAAAACAAACATTTTTAAAAACAGCTCCAAATTGTATCTTTAAACTCTTGGTAGGGATAGAGTTAAATGTACTGTATAAAATGACTTAAACGCCACTTTGCTCTGTTTTGGTTATTCAAAAATTACACAATTGTAATGTTATTGAAATCTCTCTTACGTCGTTAATTACCGGTGATTTGTATACATGACTGCATTTATGAGTACACGTGCTTTAAATGGTGTCTTTTAAAGTTTCTCGAAAACTCAAATGGTTTCTGTGAAAATTAGCTCAAATTTCAGCATTTTCAGAAGCGCTCAAACGCCATTTTTTCTGTAAACTTTTTGTACGGACAGCTCTAAATACACTGTTTAAGAAGACAAAAATCATTTTCCTTTTTTATTTATTTATTTATTTTTTGTTAAAAGATTACGCAAATGTATTTTTTTCAGCGATTTGTATACATTATTGCATTTGTGAGTGGAAGTGCTTCAAATTTCGCATTTACAGTAACGCTTCAAAGAAATTTTCTTCAAAACTGCTCCAAATTGTTCAACGAAAATATCCTTTTAGGGCAAGGTTTTACTCTTCTATAATATTCTTAAAGTAATATTTCGGTTCTACAATGAGGAAACGGAAAAATTGCGAAAATTGCAATAAAAAATGTACTTTGGGCGGCGATAGATGGCAGTTGACAAGAGGATGGGGCAAGACCGAAATGCTACCCCAGACCAAAGACATTAGAAAACTAACTAGTTTGAGAAAGTCTGTGCCATTCTGTAGCTCCACTAGTTTTTATGTGATGAATTCAATGGACAAGTATTTGTAAACATGCTTATGTACCAATGAGAATTTACCGCTATTGTGAGGACCTTGTTTTGGAATATTTAAATTTTGTTGATGGATGCCGGTTGGCGTTACACCAGACTGGGCACGCGTATGTAGGAGCGGGCGTAAAATAGAATATATGTACATCAGAAGAGTGGAATGGTAGCATGCTGGTCGAAGTATATCAATTTTAAGGCGTCTGTTGACTTTAGTCACTTTGGCGGTAATGTGTTCTTTCCTCGTCAATACGGTATCCATTAGGACGCCTAGATAACGGACGGGTGCGTTTATAGACCGCCGTTTTGTTATTGACGTGTCGAATCGTAAAGCAAGTAAGAAGACTGTGAAACAGTGAAATGTTGAACCTTTCTAAACCCAAGTGATAGATTTGCCCTACAACTCTTATCGCCTGTTTACAAATCAATTCGATACTGATAAATAAAATTCTTGCAATTTTGAAAATTCCAGAGGTTAAATGAAAATCAGACCTGTGCCTTTTTAATAAGCGAACGCAATTCTCTGTGATCGAGCTAAAGTACAAAATCCCGTTTCTAATTCTTAGGGCCTATTACAAAGTGTACAAAACCCACATCTCTGACTGCATTGTATCGGCTATAGAGGCACAATGTAATGAACAAATGAAATGATCTTCGCAATCATTCATTCCCAAAACATTTTAGATCAATTTTATGATTGTACAAAATAGTACTTGCATGCGTAGCTGAATTACCATGCGTTTCCTGGGTATTTATAATGTATTAGATAGGAAGAGGAATTAAGTCTATTCCCGCTCTGCGGCGGAGCCTACTTCTAGTACCTGTTCTCTTGTATCCCCGCCCCGCCCCGCCTCCTCTCTGCCCTACGTCTGTCTGGAAATACCCGGTCTAACTTTCTCACTAAAGAAGATTTATAATTTTTCCAATTGGAGTTCCAGCCCCCCCCCCCACCCCAAACTTCACTTTATAAGAAAAAAATAATAAACTTAAACTAAAAATCTAAAATACTTGCATTGAAGTTATTCTTCTAGTGGAATTCATATCTTATACCAATACTTTCATTCAATTGCCATACGGTAAAGCTTACTCTTTTTTTATATTTTTTCCTCTCGCTTGTTTATAAAGAAAAGTTAAAAATTGATCTATAACGCAATGTCAAGGAAATTGGCGTTTAAATATAATTAAAGTGATTTTATTAAATTTAAACACGCGTTTTATTGACGCTGATAAAGGACGCTGGCGAAGAGAGGTACCATTAACATATCACAGGTAATTTTACAACACTTTGCCAGAAGACATTAAACGATTAAATTCAATAGAAAAGATTAAATCCAAAGTGAAATCGTTTAACAAAAGTTTCTTTTATTATGTGAAACAACCTCTTTTGTTATTTTTTCAACAGCGTTGGCACGTTCATTTCCAACAAATACCTATTTCCCGTCACTTTCACTTCAATTATATTTCTTTCCAAACTTTCATAATTTTAAATTACCATTCCTTCACCACCCAAGGTTCACTCTCCTCTATACTAAAACACTTGCCAACAAAAATTCATCTATGTGTCAAAGTTTTAGCATAATACGTAAATCATTCTAGAGTAGCTCGATGGGTGAAAACCAAAGTGGTGTAAGTGACATTTTATTAATTCTGAGAAAAACATGTTTATAACAGGCTATATTTCAGTGCCAATGTAAATTTGTTTTTAATAAGCAATTGAAATGGGATGGCTTTAACAATGTAACACGATTTTACAGTGATATTGAATTAAATATTTTCCTCAGAATTTATAAAATGTCATTTATACTATTCTGGTTTTCACCCATTCAATTGGTCTTAGTCAAAATGATTAATCAACAGAAATTATAAACATAATTATTCTAATTGCGAAACATTATACAGCACATACATTAATTTGAAGGTTCTGAACATGCAAGATAAAAAAGTACCAACAGAATTCCGATAGTATTCACAAGGTCTACCTGGGATTAGCAGTTTATTCGTAATCATTCTCCTGGCTTAATACACTGTCACTCGTATTATCAACAGCATTTCGAAATTATTTGTATCGACGCATACAACTTTTCGTTATTAATGATAGCGGAATACAATAAATAACTCATGGAAACTATAACCTCTACATAATGAAAATACACAATCCAGCCAGCTGATGCTGCTACTCAGCTGACCACCGGAAGAATATGTTTGGGGAGCGATGCGGTTTTCGGCGACTAATTTGTTATAGAACTGTTATTAAAATCGTCTATGCCCTGAACGCTCTGTAGACCAATGCTTTGCTAGCGATGGTCCGGGCTGCTCGTGGCCAGGGTCCGCCGCACGTGGGAAGACCGCCATTTTAACCAAGTCTTTGCTACCAGCTCGGTGCTGTGTCTACGTGTGAAGGGGCTCTTAGTGGCTGGTTGCTGCGATCGGTAGTTTTCTGTGGTTCTTCCGATTTTTACCAAGCAAATACGTAACGTACTCAAATGGGCCACGTGCGCTTTCTTTCCTCATCCTTGTTCGATTCTCTCCCCCTCACTCACTTACATGCACTAGATACCACTTATGATTGGAGACAAGTCGGGAGCTTAGAGCTTTGTCTTGCTTGGGGCAGTGCCGTGCAGGGGGAAATAAATGGAGAGGGAAATCAACAAGCCGCCTTGTAAATCGGCGCCGGATGTCACCATCCAGCGGGGGAAGAACACTTCCTTCTATTACGCTGGTAGGATTAATGATCGTAGCAGTTGTCATGTGTAAGGACCTAGAACTCTAAATTATCTTAAGCCTACCCTGGAAATAAGGTATGTGAAGTCGTAAAAAGCTCGCATTTATTTCGTATGACAAAAGCTATAAAATGTTTGCGAGGCCGGTGTTGGCGTGCGGGGGTGCGTGTCGCGCGTGCGTGGAGGGCAGAGGAGCTTCAGGTGGCGTCGGGGCCGGGGCCGGGAGCGGAGCCGTCGGGCGCGGCGGCGGCGGCGGAGGCGTCGGTGGGGCGTGGCGCGGAGGCGAAGGTGGAAGGGCGCGCGCCCTCCTTGTGCGGGGTGCGGCGGCGTCGCGGCGGCGCCGTCAGAGGGGTAGGCGGCGGGACTGTACCTGCGCAGCGGGCACACGCAACACCTACGGGCGCTGCAAGACGCACTGCCTCTAATTGCGTTTTCCGTTCGTTGCACCGAAACCCACCCTAGTGCAAGGCAAAAAGTCAGCGCTTCGCAACAGCGCTGCCCCACACGCGGGAAGGGCAGCTACGAATGAAACGGATTCCGGAACTGAGTTAGTGCGTGTGCGGTATGCAGTGAAATTGTTCTTGGTCTGTCACACTGATGGAACTCGAAAAATAATTATTTTGAATTCTGTTCATTGCTATAATTTTTATGAACGTCTTTTGATAATTCTTACTTTTTAATTCATAAATTATTAACGTGTGGTTTCTTTATTTAAAAACTACGAAAACTTAAAATGCGTAAGTGTCGAAATTTCATTTTTTGTGATTTGGCAGTGATCGATACAGTACTCAAGATTTTGAAAATTCTTCTGCAGAATTGTTTGGTTATTGAAAACCACAAAAATATTAACATAAGCATTTCCGCTGGTATATGTATGGGCGTGCGAGAAACATTTCTTGACACATATATATGAATGATTTTGTAAGAGTCACTATTTTTATTTTCACTTTATTAGCGTTTCGAAATTGAGACATACCTACTTTTGTTTCTAAATGGCACGTGATTTGTTAACATGAAGTTATTCAAGGTTAAATTTTAGGAAAACAAACTGATATTCCGAACTTCGCGAGTCACAAAAATTATTTTAAGACGTTTCTTGCAAAACATAATATACTCCATCATTCGAAGTATCCCTGCGTGACAGTAGATCCTCAATTGAATCGTTTATTTCAGAAACCTGTCAAACGCCAAAATCTAAAAAGCGCTTTAGCGGTGGAGAATTTTTACATGAGGGTAGACATATCTTTTAGTGTATATTTTACCTGAAAAATATTCATTTATTCACTGCTTTAATATTAAAAAATATTTTAAAATCAGAATATTAGAACACTTTTTCTCAGTTTTCTCGTAATGAGAAAGTTAGCGTTTGACGTGTTTCTGAAATACACGATTCAATTGCCTTCACAATTTCACCACGAATCCAAATCAGCATGGATAACTTCCGTACCTAACCTCACAATGGCCCTGTGCACTGGACTGCACTGACGCGATCGCCAGTGCAGTTTAGGGCGCCACGAGTGCGCCCTGGTTCGGCGCGATTGTGCGAATGGAACATGCGCTTCTTTGCACTGGTGCGCCTTAGCGGTCGAATGGAACACGAAAGCTGCACTGAGTGTGTACTGGGTGCGCACCAGTGCGGCGAATGGAAAACGCTATAAGTGTCGGATAGTGATGACGGGTACACGAGGGAGAGGGTGCAATTCTACATTTTATTTAATTTTTTTTTAAAAAAATTGTTGCGTCTACTATTTGACGCAACGCGTCTCCAAGCCCTTTAAGGGGCGTTGAGCGCTTTGCGCTGGGGAGTAATCCTCCATTAAATTTGTGCGCTGGGAAGTAATCCTCCATTAACTTTTTATTATGTTATATCACATCACGTCAGTTGTCAGGAGAACCGCCAGGTAGCATCTCCGCGTACGTGCCTCCTGCTACGCGCTCCTGCGTCATTACCCAGCGGTCATTGTTTTGCTCAAAACTATTACACTGCCGGTCGCAGCTAATCAAAATGCATATTTCCAATAATTACACAATTAACAATTAAAAAAAAAATTCTTAGAAGGTGAGTTGACTCAAAGGGAAATTGACTCTTCCCCCTGAAAGAATATCTGGATCCGCCCCTGACTCCGACTCGGATGTAGAACGATGCAATATATTCTCGGAAGTCAAAATAATTTTGGTTGTTTTTAAAATAGAATTATGCATTTACTTAGGGTAAAAGCCAACACACCAGACATAAACTAAACGTGTCGTTTTGATATTATAGGTAAACTTATTTGCAGTTTTACTGCCATTAACAATGTGGATGCAATTTAAAAAACCAGTGTACATTTATATTATTGTAGGTACCAGTCGACCCTAGACCTAATCCTATTTGGCCCCTCAAAACACACATACTTTTTCCAACTTCATTTATCCCTAATAAACATTCTAAGTGCATTGTATATTCATAACAAAGTTGGTAATGAAAAGATATTTTCTCAATCACTTTCAGGCTGTCATGCTTTATCACCATTTATAGCCATAACTTAAAAAGTTATAATTAAACTTTACGAAAATATTAGTACCTATTGAATTTGACAATAAAAAAATCAGTGAAGACAACCTTGCTTAACTAGCAGGTAAGATAGTCCATTTCAAAAGACTAACTTGCAGACAATACTTTCTAGGGATAAACCCTTGTCTAAAGAGAAAAGGTCAACTAAAATTAATCAGCTAATAAACATGTTCATAACTAGGAATACACCTTTTAAAAACAGTAGCAATAGAATACTTTCCTTATTGTGATTGCAAAATAATAATTACTCAATTCATTTCTATACCCTTTCTATTTACAGAGCAAAAAGGAAGAAAAACGGTATTGAAGTTGTGTTTAAAAATGTACTTGTAATGCTAGTTGTCTCTCAAACATTGACTGGGAAAATAGAACTGTTAACCATAACTTAAAAAGTTATAATTAAAATTCAAGAGATTTCCTCAAGCAAATTCTGCTATGGTAGTTCTTTAGTTGATTATTATAAAATCAACTCCAGAACGTAGCGTCTCAGCAGCCACATTAAGGAGTATTAGTTCCTTCCTTATAACAAAACTGCACGAGACCTTTAATAATCTTGGTATTGCTAGGATTAAACGACATCCTGAAAGATTCGCTGTAGATGTACCGCGTAAAAAAACGGCCTTAAGGGCGTGTCTTTTGGCCGGGCTATGCAATGCCAATTGGTGCCCGACGCATAGGATATAGTCGTACTGTCTTCGATTACGAACGCGTGGCGAGAAATCTTTCAACGTTGGAGGGAAAATTGCGTTGCGGAAGCCGATGGTTATGTTGGGAGTCTGCTAAAACTTCAGCGCATTCATAGTGTTTCTTTTTCTACGCGGTTCACCTCTAGCGTGATTGCAGATAAAAAAAACTGGTCTACTTGTTTAACGTACGTTTACACTAGAGAAGAGATGAGCGGCTGCGAAGTGTCCTGAGGGTGCTAAATCCCGCGGTGTTGAGTGTGGTTGATCCGAAGAAAAATTACTCCGTCGATTACGAGGCACACCTTCTGAGATCCCCTTTCCGAGAGGACCCTGTCACTACCGGTCGAAGCGATTGCCGCCCTGAAACGTGTACATGCATTAGTACATGGTTAGGAACATTATCTCCAGACATCGGATGTTTAGGGAAAAGCCTATCTTTTTCTAGAGAACTTATTTAAAGGCTGATAATATATGTCCACGAATCATGACAAATGATGATATATGATGAAGTTTTATAATGCTTATTTTTGCTTCTTTTAGCATAAATGCCTATTTTTTGCATAAATGCCTTTTTTAGGACTTTTTGCCTTTTATTTATTATATTTATATACAATGCTACAATCGGCGATGGTCCAACGTGACCATACTTTACGAAATCTTAAATTCACATCTTGAAATTTAAAATTACGAGAGAATTCCTGAAAGTATACCAACTGATTTTTCTCCATTTCCCTATTTCATAAATACCAGACATGATCCAGAGAACATGGACGATTGACAATACACCGAGGAAACCGAAATTTTTAGTGGAAATTAATATAAATTCCCAGAAGGTTTCAGTGTTGCTAGTGTTGAACTGCTAAAATATATGCCAGTCACATCGTTCAGGTATCCTTCTCCGCATTCAAACTGATTTGTCTCCCAGTCGTCGCAAATTTGAAATTGTGATCCTTGAAAAGTTACTGGTAATTTGTAAATATTACTGGTTAATGGAAACTATTAAGAATAAAATATAGAAGAGTTGTAAATATTAAATCTAGTTTTACATTAAAATATACGAACTGGTTTTGTGCATTTAAGTTTAAAAAATAATATAGACAAAAATTACAATTTTTCCATTTTATTGTGAATGTAACTTATGAGAGTGCCTTTTTTAACCTTATTCTTGACCTTTTCAGTGCCATTTTAGGCGCCTAAAAGACGATTTTTTTGTGCCTAATCATCCGATGTCTAATTATCTCCATCCTTAATACAATTACGTGCGTTGTGTGTGCTGTTCGTTACGAAACGTTTAAGTACAAGCGTCACGAGCAAAAGGATTCCATGTGTAATATTCAATCTTAAGCTTCTCATTACTGTGAGTTCGCATTGACGTTGTAGCGCTTGCAACGTGAAACATATTACCGCGCTTTAGTGCTGACACATGTTCATCTCGTTGTGGAGCGTAATGTGTTGCAAATCAAGCACGAGTTGCGTAAGTTCAGTGAATTAACTGATGAAACTGTCTCCATCACTAGCTCAGTTCGCAAGAACTGCACGAGGATCTATACCCATACAACTATATACGTAGCACGTGTGCATAGGCTGAAAGATGGTGGCTTCTGAACCGCGTCTCTGTCTTACAGCGTGCTGTGGTTCACCGATCACAAAGGAAGGCGTATTGAATGATTAGTGATTCCGGGCGCATCAACTGCTAAGGCCATTAGTCACATAAATGTAGCGTATGTTTTTTTCGCTGGATGCAGCTGTGATCTTTCTCCGCTGGATGGCGAGATCCGGTGCCGACTTATGCGTCGGCTAGCAAGGTTTTCTCCAACCAGGCATCTCCCACCAGCGGGCACCGTCCCAGCCGGGACAAGGTCTAAGCTCCCGACTAGTTTCCCGTCATGTGTGGTAGTGTAGTGCATATAAGTGTGTGTAAGTAAGGGGCAGAATAGAACAAGGAAGAGGAAGGAAATAACGCGCGCGGTTCTTGACTCATTAGGGTATCGCCTCGGCATTCGCCTGGTATTGATCGGAGGAACCTCAGAAAACTATGGATCAGAGCAGCCGGCCGCTAGAACTCTCCAAACAGCGACCGAATTCGACCAAGCTGTCTAGCCCGTTTCCTCTACCTGCTACCCTCGGGAGGCATTGCAGTGACATCAATTGATGCCCTGAGCCAGTGCATGTTCAACATACACAGGCAGCATTATTTGGCAAGATCGAACCTCGTGTTGATTGTCCGCGGAGGGTTCAAGTGCGATGGAAAATTAATGTTCAGGCACCCATTCTTGGTGATCGAGCAGTCAGTTTGTACGTGCTCCTTTCGAACGTGTTCAGAACTGCTGGCAGCTGTGCCCCTGGCGCTTCGGCTCAGGACGTGATTCCACGAAGATGCTGCAGCGATGTGCGGGCGTACCCGACTGTTTTACAGACTGGGCTAGTTTTGTCCTGGAGGTCCCCATCGCGTCAACTCCAAGAGCACAGAACCTTGCCGCATTAATTTTTTTCAAGGAATTGCGTCAAGGAACGCGGGAGAGCAGCGCCACCGGCCGACGCGCTCGAGGCCGTCGCGCGGTACATGTCGATCACTTCTTGGCTGTCGGGGTGACGCCGCGTAGTGGGCTGAGAGGTCGACGTTTCGCCTGACATGTCGCAGGCTTCCTCAGGGTATTGGCATCGCGATGTTGTGCGTCGGGTGTTATATATTGTCCGGCCTGACCGGCCGGGTGGGGTGGGTGCGCCGTGATTGGCGCCGGACAGCCAAGAAGTAATCGACGCGAGCCGCGGAAGCTTACGTGTAGATGTCGATCATTCAAACGCCGCCGGCATGTGGGGAGTGCGGAGGAGCATCGCGTCCTGTGACCGTCCGGGGCACTCGCCGCGGTCGGTCACCGTGTATGGCGGGCAAGATAAATAGCTTATACTTCGGTTTCAATAACGTGGCGCGTCAAGGCCTGTCTTCACGATGGAATATGGCACGGCTAAACATCGCATGGTCGCAACCGTATCAAGCAGTGTTGCAGATGAAGCGACATATGGCAGCACTACCGAGAAAGACGCGAAAAGCCGTGCCATATTCCATCGTGAAGACAGGCCTTGACGCGCCACGTTATAAACGAGTACGCGGGCACTGTCCGAAGCAACTGGTGCGAGATTTTTAAGTAAGGGTTGTATTGCTTCGGAGTAGCGGTACCTCACTGGATTCCTGGCCAATGACTGTCGATTGGAGAAGTTAAATGACTGTTATTGCCCCAAATTTAGCTATATTAATTACCATTTCTACCGGAAAGCAGGGAAACGACCCATTTAATGAAATAATCCATAAATCAAATCTCAAATTGTCGATTTAGAGTAAAATTAAACATTTGAATAAAATATATCTTTATTTTGTAATCGTGTTTACTTAAGAGAGCAATAATTGCATTAACTTCTTACATTTATGTAAGGAGGTTTAAAAGACGAAGATTCTTGTGTATTAAAAGAACTATTCGGCTGTAAACAAGACTTGTAAACTATAGAGACTTAATATTATTGCCGTTCACAATAAATAACCGAATGATTTGATAAATGCACACAAAACGAAAACAAGGGAAGAATTCGCCATTTAAACACATTCCTGCTCCTTGGCCAAAATGTTTACACCATGCGGAATGTAAAAAGAAAATAAACATGAAATGGTAATACATATTAAAGAATATAATCATAATTCAAATCTACGCTGTTTGATGGGGCAAATCAGACAAACTTAATTTCGATCGAATATAAAGTAATAAAATTGAATGTCTGGCTGTGATTTCTAAATATCTGCCCTTTCACAAGCTCATGTACTCATTTATATGATATAAACCCCATTTAAGTTTTTTAAATTTTTGTGTGGCTTAATCTTGTCTCTGCCTGGCTTAATCTTGGAAACGGCTAATCCTTCAATTTCGATGGGGTTTTAACTGAAAGTTAGAGAATTTGTTGGTCAGAATTTACTGTACTTTTTAAATCATTATTTTGAATTTTACTTTTTAATTCATAGTAAATAATTAATTGAAATAAATCATTATTTTGAATCTTTTATGCAAATCTACAGTTTTATTCCCATATTAATGAAATGTATTCTTGACTATCAAAACAAGACAAGTTACTTTTTCTAAGAAATTTCTTAAAAAAATAACCCATCGTCCTTTTTCGCCGCTTAAACCAGAATTTAAATGGACTCTTTCAGTATTTCGCGAAAACGGTGAAGACATTCATCAAAGAGATTCAGAATATTCTGAATGTCACTAAATGCGTCATAGTGCTAAATGCATTTTGATTTATTCCGATGGCACAATTAGGTTCCGAGTGAAGTCAAAATTGAAAATTACTTCTGGAGAGGGGCAAGGTGAGGGTGGGCCGGACGTAGGGCAGGGAGAATGCGAATCACAGGAGCGGGCCGTCGCAGGGGTGTAAATAATATTTCAGTTTTACACAGTGTATGGAATGCATTCAATATGCGTCCGACAAACGATTGTTTAATAAATGCGCAGGCATCGTGGTTTCTTAAGTTTCAAAATAAATTAATTGAAAATAAATATAATGTATATAAAAAATATAAATATAACAATATGATAATTTTTTTTTAAAGTTTGCGGTGATCACAAGTCGTGATTTCAATTTGGTGAAGGTTAAGTCTGGATTGATGGTTCCGGGTATATCAACTGCTATGGTCAGTAGTCCCGTTACTGTAGTGAATGTTTTATCGCAGGAGCTGACGTGTTCCTTTCCGTCAGATGGTGAGTCGACCTACAGGTCAGCGTGCTGGTGATGCTCCTCAGGTATCTTCCCCAGCGGGACACCGTCCCCAACGGGGACAAGGTTTGAGCTCTCGAAATGCATGGTAGTGAAATGGGTAGCGAGAGAATAAGAGAAAGAAAAGATAGCGTACGGTCCGGAGTCCGTTTGTGAAACTACTGGCCCGGCATTCGCCTAAAGTTTATCGCAGAAATCATGGAAAACTTACGATCGAAGCAACCAGCTGCTAGAAATCTCCTTCATACAGCAGCTAAAATCGGTATAGCTATGTAGCCAAGTCCGAAAATCCGCTACCGCTGGGACTCGAACCCTAGGACCTCCCAGTCAGAGCCATTCCAGGGAAAGCGACAATACAGGCTCTGAGCTAAGCTCAGCCGATGCTAAGTTTTGACACTCATTTCATTTTGTTCTTCTAATACGCGTATTGTACCCGTATTGTAAATACATATTTAATTTAAATGAAACTACAATTTTTGATGAATTTTGTGCTCTACATTTTCTCTCTCAAAGGGAATTGAACCTTCCTAAGTTTTAAAGCTTCCATCCGCCCTCTCACTCTGACGGAGTCACCAAGGGTCGCGGTGGGCGGCCGCCCTAGCAACATTGGTAGGAGCAGGGCCTTCCTTGATGGTAATATGTAGAGACCGGATTTTTATGTAAATACATATTTTTTCTCTTTCTACTTATGGTTACCAAAATTTTAATCTTGGCGAATCGTCGCTCTCTTAAGACAATATCCAATATTTTCGTTACATATTTTTACATATTTAGTACTTTATTACAGATTTTACTATTTTTACAAAATATTTTTTTTATTCTATCGAATGTCTTCAGTTTTCATAAAAAGAAGTATTTAAAAAAAATAGCATTTTTTCCCTGCATTATTGGTGAAATCTAAGAGTGACGCCGCGTTTCGTGACCTTTAACCTTAATTACCAACAAAACGTTGGCGATCGCCGACTTGTAACAGTGATGAGAATGTTGCACGCTGCAGTGATTGTTTTCTGGTCTGAGATATCGCCAGTTTGTAGAGATGGTTGCTATTGCGTCTAGGCTGGCTGAAGGTGTACATAATATTACATAAATGCTTTGTCCTGCTGCTACCCGGTCCTCGATTACCGTAGATGAAGCTTTTACTACTGATGGAAAGTTGTATGGTGCAAAGTATGTATCAACTTGTGCTCTCCAAATGATTTTTAAATAGTTTGTATTATTTTTAATATTTTTTTAGAAAATTTATTGTAAATGTAATTTCGTATTATGTAAAAGTGTTTTATAATGAAGAGTATTTTAATATTACATATTATGTCCGATTTTATATATTTATTACGTATTCTTACGATTTTCAATATATATTTATGTACCTATTCTTACGTTTCATTCTACATATTTTTCCGGTCTCTAGTAATATGTGCATACTTTCGTCGCAATCTCGAAAACTGAAATGCTGGGAGAACAGTAACTGTTCAGGGTGCACTTTAGTTGCACTTTCACCCGACATAAAAAAAAACACACCCGAAGTTCGCATTAAAAAAAGCGCCCAATAATAATCGCTCCCAACACGCGTCACAAAACAAACAGTAGAGGAGAAGCAAACAAAAAGACGTTTATTCAGAGAATATATTACACTCATTGCTGACTACAGAAATTAATTTAATTTTTGGACAAGTACTAACAGAAATGCTTATAAGGTTTTAAATCAATACTGCACCTTATATTTATATGTTTTTAAACCGAAAAATTGTTAACTTTCAAGTAATAACAGTGTGTAACTTATTGTATTGCCATAGAACCTCGTGGAGAGGAAGACAGGCGCCGCGTAGCAGGATTAGTGCAGGCAGAAATGCCGGTATGAGACAGTAAGAAGAGTTAGAGTAGACGGTAGGTTGGGGTCGGAGGCACCCCGAGGTATTGTGGGAACTTTCAGAAAGCCATGGAAAGGAATGCCCAAAATGAGCGGCGGCGCGGCAGTCACATGGTGGGATTCGCCGCGAGAACGCAAAATAATGTTGCGTGTTACGTGGTTTGAAGGTATATAAGCGAGAGCGCAAGGCGCTTGTGTGGGTTTTTGAGCTGTGTGGAAACCTCGTGCGACTGCACAAAGAGGCCACTGACCATCACGAGGCGTATGCGACACCGCGCCACGCCCAGGACGAATAACAATAGCAGTCGACGTGCCCGAACCCATGAATCCAAATCCACACCCTGCCCCTTTTGCGGCGCGACGAGTCCTTTACCTTGGCGGACTACACTGTGGCCCCCGAGGCCACTGACCAGCACGAGGCGTATGGGACAGCACGCCACGCCCAGGACAAATGACAATAGCAGTCGACGTGCCCGAACGCATGAATCCAAATCCATACCCTGCCCCTTTTGCGGCGCGACGAGTCCTTTACCTTGGCGGACTACACTGAGGCCCCCGAGGCCACTGACCAGCACGAGGCGTATGGGACAGCACGCCACGCCCAGGACAAATGACAATAGCAGTCGACGTGCCCGAACCCATGAATCCAAATCCATACCCTGCCCCTTTTGCGGCGCGACGAGTCCTTTACCTTGGCGGACTACACTGAGGCCCCCGAGGCCACTGACCAGCACGAGGCGTATGGGACAGCACGCCACGCCCAGGACAAATGACAATAGCAGTCGACGTGCCCGAACGCATGAATCCAAATCCATACCCTGCCCCTTTTGCGGCGCGACGAGTCCTTTACCTTGGCGGACTACACTGAGGCCCCCGAGGCCACTGACCAGCACGAGGCGTATGGACAGACGCCACCTTTGATGCGGCGCGAGCCCCTTTGCGCGAGTCTCTTTACTTTAGCCACTTGCACGAGGCGGACTGCCACACTCGACGCCCGAACCCATGAATCCAAATCCATACCTGCCCCTTTGCGGCGGCGAGTCCTTTACCTTACCTTTGCCGGACTACACCGAGGCCCCCGAGGCCACTGACCAGCACGAGGCGTATGGGACAGCACGCCACGCCCAGGACAAATGACAATAGCAGTCGACGTGCCCGAACCCATGAATCCAAATCCATACCCTGCCCCTTTTGCGGCGCGGCGAGTCCTTTACCTTGCCGGACTACACCGGAGGCCCCCGAGGCCACTGACCAGCACGAGGCGTATGGGACAGCACGCCACGCCCAGGACAAATGACAATAGCAGTCGACGTGCCCGAACGCATGAATCCAAATCCATACCCTGCCCCTTTTGCGGCGCGACGAGTCCTTTACCTTGCCGGACTACACCGAGGCCCCCGAGGCCACTGACCAGCACGAGGCGCATGCGGCCGCGCGGCAGCGGGCGCCAGCGTGCCACGCCCGTGCCGTACGCCGCCACGGCCGCCGCCACCGCGGGCTCCACGTCGGGGCACTCGCGCGTCTCGCCGTAGTAGTAGAAGCAGCCGTCGCTGCGCCGCTCCAGCTTCTTGATTAGCCCCGTCGTCGGCCACTTCTCCACGCCCGTGGCGAACGTGTGCCGCAGGTACTCCTGGAGGCAGCGCCGCGCACCCGCGCCGGGGCTTGTGTCATCCACGAAAATCGTATGTCTACACATGTTTTCTACGTGCATTTCTTCAGAGGCGATGAAAACTATGTAGACTACTTACTTAATATTTGACAGCAAATAATCCAAAAAGTGTTTTAATGAGAAGTAATAGTAGTACCCCTTTACATTTGTAACTATTTTCGATGTAGTAACGTAAACGTAGTATATAAACAAAAATTTTACATTCGTTCTATTAGTCAGATTTGTATATAACTTTTAAGTGGTAAAAAAGGAGAGCAAATCTTTTACAATAGAACAAAAATTTAAAGAAAAAGGTGAAAAGACAAAAAATATTTAAAAAATCTTTGTTAATAAAAACTAAAAAAAATTAAAAAACAACAATAAAACAGTACCATCATATAACGAAACTTGATATGGATCATATAACTCTAAAACAATTATTTTGTTTCAAGAACACTGAAAGATAGAACAGAATTTCATTAAAAATAACACTTCATTAGTATTGCATCAAAATCATTCAAAAATCTGTATCATAGAGTTTCTTTCTAATAACAATAATGTACCTTGTAAATTTTGGTTGCTTTTACTTGTTACACCAAGGATTTAGGCTTGTAATGCAAATGTATTCTATCTTTCTGTATTTTGAAAAGCGATGAAACAGTGCGCATTTTCCGGACCTCAAGTTCACAAATCTTCAACTTCCCCCCTCTCGCTCGACAAAACAAAATACATTATCTTTGTCTGCATAGATTAAGCCGTTTGTCTACACATTGTTTACCTCTAGACGCAGACTATGGAACTTTACGCGTTGTACCTAGGACAGGGCGCTGGGCATGGTTGCCTTTAGGCTTAATGTGAACTGGAGCATTCCACAATTGAGATTTTTTGACGATGCATTCCAAAAAAGAATCCTTATTTTTTTTTCTTTTTCATATGTGTGAGTGATGCAGTGAAACCTATCTTAAGCAATCACTGATGGTTTCGAAGAAAAACTGTCAAAAGTACAGGCGACCGCCTAATTGAGATAATGAGAATATGGAAAAAAAAAGATCCCATCTATTTTGTTTGAGGGAAATGAAGTATGAGTTCTTCGTTAGCACTTTTTTAATTACATTTAAAAGTATTTTAATGGATAAGTCACAAAACTTTTTTTGGAGGGACAAATTAGTGTTACTTTGCACAGCATAAGTGACTCAAACTATTGACGTGATTCACTGATAAATTGTTTATGGCTTCGTCTTTTGTAAAATAACTATCAACCTAGAAATGTGAATTGAATGGGCTAAACTAACGGATGCCGTTCTTTCCCCAATCTCTGTCGTACCTTATGAATGACCCTGGTTAGTAATGCCAGTGGATGCGAGGGAGAGTACACATTCAAACGTAAAATTCACACTCACTTTTTTCGTTTTTGAGAAATAATGGCGGTTGAATTTCTACAAAATAATGTGTTTTTAAAGAATAATTGAAGTCCTTTATATACATTCTTCATAGAGAGCAGGCAAAATAATGTGACTTTTTAGCCAAGCGAAGTTTCTCTTTTTTTATTCGTTTATTTCTTCTCATTCGACCTCGGGTCTTTCGAGGGATTTCAGTTTTACTTGCTGACATTTTTGGATTTGGGCATTCCTTGACAAATTGATGTGTAATTTCTCGGACTTATTAAATTAATTTTGTCTTAGCCGCTATTGAATGTTAATTTCGATGGGGAATAAAGTGGTAGTATATTGGTGTGTGTGTTCCACTACATGTTACACAGATTACTAAACTGCCTCACTAAACCTCATTTTCTGCAAGAACTGAACACTATTCAACACATTGCTATGGCAAACGGTTACCACACAGCTCTTGTAAACAACATATTACACCGCAAAATATACAAACGGAAACTGAAAATGTACTCTACACTCTCTAATGTAACACTAACACCAGACAAGTACACTTGCTTACCATAGTTTGAAAGATTTTCAGAAAACGTCGTACTCAATATACACAAAGCCGGTATCAAAGTTCCATTCAAAACACAAAATTCTCTCAGAAAAATCCTATCCCCTAAAACACACAGATCTTCTAGAAAAAAAGCGGTGTCTACGCACTACATTGCCACGATTGCGAAGCAAAATATATAGGTCAAACAGGCAGAACTTTCAATACAAGAATAAAAGAACATATACACGCTTGGAAACATAACACCTGCAAATCTCACTTTGCCAATCATTTACTTCAGACAGGCCACATATTCAATACACACGCCGACATTCACATACTGGAAATAGAAAATCAATATCATACCAGATTAACATTGGAAAACCTTCACATCTATCTCAATAGTAACCTACTGAATGTAAACATAAACTACAACCCCTCCCCTCTGCTAAAATTACTATTTGACACCACCCTCACACCACACTCTTCGGGGGTGATACAACACAGCACACCGCACCCAGGCCATTAACCCTCCTCCCCCACCCGACAGCCGGTACTTAAGCTGCTAGGCCCGCCCGAACCCGCGTAGTCGTTTTTGTGACTTCCAGACAGCAGGTAAGAAACAGCTCAACTTACTTTTTTGTATTTTCTCTCTCAAAATTGTATATGTATATTTCATTCATTTCTTGTTTAGATTTAAAAAATTACTATATTACAAAAAGATCTAACTCTCCGCCCCTTTCTTTCTTTCTTTCTTCCATTATTTAATTCTTACCATTCAATTTCTTAAGATGTTTTTAAATTATGTAACTATGTTAATTCTAATTTTATTTATATTTTTCTTGTATCAGAAAACTGATGATGGCTAACCATCAAAAGCTGCTATTATTGAAATAAATAGTAATGTTGACAATGACGCCTTCAATCACTTCAATCATTTCAATAAAGTGGAAGGATTGACCTGACGAGGAATAGGA
This sequence comes from Teleogryllus occipitalis, assembly GCA_011170035.1. Classification (NCBI taxonomy): domain Eukaryota; kingdom Metazoa; phylum Arthropoda; class Insecta; order Orthoptera; family Gryllidae; genus Teleogryllus; species Teleogryllus occipitalis. Next base: position 175,049 of record BLKR01001203.1, on the reverse strand, counting down.
AGGGGAAAGGGAAAGATTGTATGCGAAATTATTATTTTAGAGTTTTAAGCACATCTTTGGGAGATTGGGATTTGGTTCGACTTATGAGCGGAACGAGTTGAAGGGGGAGAAGAATAGGAATTATTTGCTAATTTGTTGTACGTTCTGGAATGGTATCGATTTGAAGTTTTCTGTGACTGATGATTAGGTATAAACCACGGAGCTTCAATTGACTTCCTGAGGACTTTATTTTAGACTATTTGCATTTTTGTATGGTTTGGGGGCTGCGTTTCCCCATACCGAGCAAGAATAATTTAGTGTTGGTAGGCTAATAAATAGATCTATGTAGTAGAGTCTGGCATTTGATATTAATCATTGAGTGTTAATTTATGTATGGGTAAAGTTTTCATATTTTGGCATAGGATTTATTGATTGCTCTGTGATCATGGAATTTCCAGGAAAGCTTTTTGTCCAACAATACTCCAAGATACATTATGGTTCGCGTTTCCAAGGTATTTCGTTGTCATCTATTTTTAGATAAGGACGGTCTCGCTGTCTGCTTAGAGAGAATATTTCAGTCTTGCATTTTTGTGGATTGCAATTCTCCATTTTTTGACCATTGTGTTAACATGTTAAGATTATTCTGGACTCTTTTGTATGCCAGGTTAATAATATCTGTACTTGCTGTGTACAGTGTCGTATCGCCAGCAAAAACAAAAGTTTACACGTTAGAAAATTTTGGATCTAAATAAAATAGAGGGAACAGAAGCCTGTGGAACTCCGGTTGTGATATCACGAGGAGTAGAAAATGCATGATTAATTTTAACCTTAAATTTTCTATCAGTGATAAAGCCTTTTATGATATTCTGAATATACTTAGGGACTCCGAGTTGTCTTTTTTAAATAACAAACCGATATGCCAAACTCAATCGTATGCTTCTATCATACGGGTCTGAAATCGAACTGAATACATTGTATTGTTTCCGTCCCATTTGTTAAGTCTCTTTAGTAGCAGTAGCCTCTCGAAGATTTTTGAAATTGAAGACAGGAGACTTACTGGTCTGTAACGTTCAGGTCGTCGAGGATCTTCTCGTGTCTTGCGGAAAGGAAGGACTATTGCAATTTTCCAGGCAGTAGGGAAATAGTTAAATCATTAGATAACAATGAAATATTACGGTTAATCCTGCTACAGAGTCATTGTTGAGATCTTGAAGCAACGTATTGATGATTTCATATAAACCTGGTAATTTTCGTTGTTTTAAATGTTTTATTATATTGGCTGTTTTAGAGGGTGAAATAAATTTTATTTTCGTTCCTCCTGTAATTAAATACTGTTTCAAGAAGTTTTCTATTTATTTGTTATGTTCTAATATTGTTGGAGGGTGAGGCCTGAAGACATTTTGTAAATGATCTGCAATAGCTTTGGCCTAATCATTTGAATACAGTATTCTCATGTTGACTTTTAATTGGGATATTTCATTTGTATCCCTGGTGAGTCCTTTTGTTGTTGTCATCTAGATATGTGATAAACAGAACTGGAATCAATTTCATTTATAAACTGTCGAGATGAAGCGTAGTGGTGATTATCTAACCTGTTTTTGACTAACGTTGACAATTTATTTAATTTATGCTTTTACATCTGGTCTTCGAGTTAATTGTCATTTTCTTCGGAAATCACTTTTGAATTTAATTAAATCAATAATTTTTAGGGATAATGGTGAGGAGAATAATTTACTTGTAGTATTATGATTGTTGGAACATATCTTAGATAATATTGGTTGGATTAGAGATTTAAAAATTGCCGAATTAAACTTTTCAAGATCGGAGACAATATCTGAAGTGGAAATAACAGAAAATGGATATTTTTTCATTTCGAATCACGGAAAACATCCAATGTTTCAGCAAATATGAGTTTAGCACCTTTCTCAGTCTATTACGAGATACCTGGTATGACTGGATCCTTGATATTGCTCTTATCTCACGATAACATCGAGGAAAAGCTGAAAACTTATTTTTTATATGAACGCTCTGATGTACTGCTAGTGTAAAAGAAACAGTTTGTGAGGACCTGTCTGCAAGACACTCATCGATTTGCTTACCTCCAAAAACTTGGTGATGACACTAAAATGTATTCATTGCTATGTAAATGTCCACACTTACTTCTGCGTGAATTATTTTTTTCGTTTAGTTAACTAAATATGCTCAACAATTCCATGAAAAATCGTTGATTCTCTCTACGTTAAAAGCACGCGTGGAATTAAAACTCCACAAGTACCAATCATAATTCAGAAAAAAATCAAAATCGTTTAATTAAGACACCATAACACTGACTCGGCCATCAAACACGAGAAAAATATACTGCACGGATTACGTACCTGCATCATCTACATACAAACAATGAATGAATATAAATTGGGGAAGTAAACGTTAAGCTAGATGACTAATGGAATAGCATAAAATATTCAACATTAATCAATTAAAGGTATTACATAAAAATCATTTGATCGTAGCATTACAAATGTAAACTAGTGGTGCTACAAAATGGCACAGACTTTCTCGTAGAAAAGCTTCATAATTTCTTTGGAGTGAATTGGCTGTTCGATCTTACCTCATCCTCTTGCCAGCTGCCATCTATCGCCCCCAAAATACATTTTTTGACATTTTCTCAATTTTTGGTTTCCTTATTAGAGAACCAAATTTTACTTTAAGAAAATTAAACAAGAGTAAAAACTTGTCCTAAATGGCAATCTTCATTGAAGAACTTAGAGACGCTTTTAAGAAAACGGCGTTTAAGCGTTATTGTAAATAAAAAATTCGCAGCTCTTTTCACAACAATCTATTGAGTTTTCGAAAACCTTCATTTGGCGTCATTTGAAGCACATTCACTCACAAATGAAATGTATGCAAATGGCTGAAAATTTGCATATTAACATCGTGAGGGATATTTAAAAGAATAACATTTGTGTAATTTTTGAAAAAACAAAAGAATACACCAAATTCAATTTTAGGTCATATTAAACAATGCAATTAGCACTATCTGTTGGAAAAGTTTGAAGAAAAAGTTTGGCGATATTTTTGAGAAAATGGCATTTAAGCATTTCTGAAAATGCGGAATTTCGAGCTCATTTCACAAATAACAGTTGGGCTTTCGACAAATTTTGTATGATGATATTTAAAACGCATATATATATATATATATATATATATATATATATATATATATATATATACGACGTGGGAGTCAAGACGAAAAATATTTTTTTTTTAATTTGAAAACCAAAAGGCTAGGTTAATATGTTTGCCGGCGTCATCTTATAGGAGAATTAAACAATATCGTTATACGAAATATTTTAGGAAAAATTTGGAGACGCTTTTGAGAGTCTTGTTTTTGTATTTCTTTTAATCGCAAAGATTGCACGCCATATGAGAAATCAATCATATCGTTCAAAAATTTGAAATTCGCGCCAAATATGATAAAAAATGTATACTTATTCATATATTCTCTCTCATACTGTCTTTACTTTTCCATGAAGTAATGTTTTCATGGCTTTGTCAGCTTCTTCTACCATTTCATCGGAACACGTACAATCTGTCGTTTGATATATTTTACTTGCTCGTATACATACGTATATACGGAGTAGTATACGTAGTATAGGGAAAGTTATGTAATGTTGCGGAAAATCGATTTCGTGATTTCAACAGAAATACAGGTTTTGGGGTCCCATGATAACGAAAAAGTGTTTCTTATTCAAAACTGTCTGTCCGTCAATCTGTGAGCACTACTAGCGCCTAAACCATGCGTACAATCTTTCCCACATTGAAGAAACCCGTGTCTATCTGGTTCTAGTTGAAGCTTTAAATTTTGAAAAATATTCTTTAAAATTTGGGGGTACTTTACATCAAGCCCCCAGACATTTCCAATATTTACCAAAAACTGCTCCAAATTTTTCACTAAATTTCGTATAAGAATAAAGCAAAATACACTTATAAAGATGGCAAAAGTCCGATTTTCACGGTTAACTCTAAATTTTCGAAAATTGCGAAAGTTAAAATTTTTTTCGTCATCTTCACAACTATAAAATAAAGGTAAGAGATTTTACCTTCAAATAAAATATGTTGTCCATAATTAGTTTTTTCATTTAGATTGTGATCTTTTTGAAACTTTAGTAGTTTTTGTACAATAGTGCGTGAAATATTTGCAATTTAAATAAATTACATAAGATTTTCTCAAAACGGCAAAATTTTTTTTGTTTAAATTTTTTGTAGGGGTAGTGCTAAACAAACGCCACAACATGACATAAACGCCATATTGCTCTATTCGTTTGTTTTTTTAAATACAAAAATGTAATTTGTTTGACTTGTCTCCCACGTTGGTAATATTTACTTTAGCGGCAATTTCTTTACATTCTTGTACTTATGAGTACACATGCTTTAAATAATGTCATATAAAGTTTCTCGAAAAATCAACAGTTTTCTGTTAAAACGAGCTCAAATTTCCGCATTCATTTTGGTGTATTATTTTGTTGTTGTTTTTTTCTTCAAAAATTACAGAAATGTAATTTTTTTGAAGTATCTCTCGCGCAGATAATATGCTCATTTCGATCCATTTGTATACATTTATGAGTAAAAGTGCTTCAAATGAGTTTAAATGAAGTTTTTCGAATACTCAATAGATCCTGTGAAAAATAGCTTCAATTTTCGCATTTACAGTCATGCTCAATAGCCATTTTCTTGAAAACGGTTTCAAATTCTTCAATGAAAATTTCAATTTAGAATGAGGTATTACTCTTGTTTAATATTTTTGAAGGTATATTTCGATTGTCCTTTTAGGAGACCGAACAGTTAAGAAAATTAAAAAAAAAAATTCTTTGAGCGACGTTAAATGGCAGCTAGCAAGAGGATGGGGCAAGACCGTAAAGCCAGTCCGTACCAAGGAAATTATAAAACTTCTTAAAGGCGTCTGTGCAATTCTGTAGCACTTCTAGTTTACTTTCTGGTATACGTACGTATAAACGGAGTAATATACGTCGTATAGAGAAAAATATGTAATGGTGCGGAAAATCGATTTGGTGATTTCAACGGAAATACACGTTTTGTTGTTCCCTGATACCGAAAAAGTGTTTTTTTTTTCTTCCCAAAACGTCCGTCCGTCCGGTGTATGTGAAATACACTCGCAGCTAAACTACGCGTTCGATATGTTCCAAACTGAATAAACCCTTGTCGATGTGGCCTGAGCCGAAGCTCAGGCCAATCGACAAGGAAGCCATGAAAAAAAAAATGCTTTGGGCGGCGATAGATGGCAGCAGGTTTTTACAAGTAGAAGTCGGCAGAATGAGGTTTCATTTACGAAATTCGGTTTTTCAATCTCTAACTTCTGAATTATTCCTCTCGTTCTCCAAATCTCGATTTGTCAAAATATTCGATTACTTAAATATCTCCTACTCCACTGATTTGTTAAAGCAAGAACAGAAGAAGCAGAACTTGATACTATTTATTTTGATATTTTTACCTTTCCCCTGGAAGCTGTATTCGAGAACTCAAGTATTGGAATCACCTCAACAATACGAACACGGATTTTTGGTCGTTAAATCCATGTTTATGGTTCTTCTGAGCTACAACTTTGCACACACGTCAGGATTAAAGTATATTATTGATGTTCCAAGAATAGCTAATATTGTGCCGACTAGCACGGAAATACTTGCAATTTGTACCCGAAAATCGAGATGGAGAGCGAATGTATGAATGTGTATCGCATAAATGTGTCAGTTTAGAAGCTGAAACCATGGATGAATAATGGGTGTTAATCTATGCTGAAACTAGGTAAACATGTCAGAAGCAAAGATCTAGTTGTGCCTTTAAGATATTTTAATTGTGGCGATTCTTCGTGGAACCTCTGTAAAATTTTCAAAATTGTTTGAGAATTGGTTCCAGTTGTATTTGCTTGCAGTATTTTGGTTCGAGTACTGGAAAGTGCCTTTATAATTATGGTGTTGTTCTAATTTTCATTAAAACCTCTGACATTTTGAAAATTGAAAAAAATATTTTTTGAAACACATGAATCTCAATATTTAAGCCAGAGATTTCTTTCTCAATCTTTGCAATCCATGAAGATCTTTGAAATCTTTGTGATACTCATTTACAAAACTATGAGTTGGGGTTGGGTAATAACATTTAAGAGGAAGAAAGGTTCCAGTATGTCGCGAATGCCCATTAATTTTCATTTATTCTTATCGAGGTACCCTGAGACGTGCTTGGAATATCGCCGAAGAAAGTAGGGTAAACTCACGTGACTACTTGTATGCCATCCTTCAAAGCGATATTCATTTGGTCCAGAAGCTGTGAGCTTCCAGCGTAGCTCCTAGGTGGCATCGTGGCATCCGTTGCGCCCGCTCTCTAGCGAGAGCCATGGCAATCGTTGACTAAGCGGGCAAGTGCGTAAGGAATGCGAAGTGCGATAAACACGCTCCGAGGGTGCAAAAAGTGAGAGTGCATTAGCGGACGTTTCACTTCTCATGTGGAGGCATCGAATGGAATCAAGGCTAGTCAATCTACATTGGTCTAATTACGGGGCCTGAAATAATTAAAATCTGCTGCATAACTTTTCTAAACAATACGAGACTATATTGATCACTAGGGGCGGCTTTTGATGACCTAAAACATCGCAAAAATTGATCAATAAAATGCTCTTAAAATGCCCCAAAACCAAAGAAAAATGACGTAAAAAATCTGATCAAAACCAGGTCGGTTGAACAACTTAAGCCGCTAGATACGTTACTGATGTAATCGAGGCTTCTTCCCTTCTTTCAAGTGAACTCAACTTGCTAACTTTTGCTTTGGACTGTTCTTTGCCAGGAAATCTCGGTCTTTAATTATCACGAAATCGGCCGAACCGGCAATGGCGGTGATATACGTCACAAGAATTACTTGCAATGGCTGTCAAAACAATTTCTAAGCGAACAAATAGAATAGGCTACTGAGTAATTCTGTGAAGAACACTTGTTTCATCCCATAAAAAGATTATTTGAAGCAAGTACCATTAAAAATGACATTAAAATCGATGGAAGCGGCAGAAATGCATTAAAAATGAGGGGAAAAGGGGGGAAAAGGACTTATTAGTCGAAATCGACAAAAAATGCGCAACAATGACCTATAAAATGGGTCATTTCCTTTTGTCATAACATAAAATAAATTTCTATACTAAACGGCATTGTTCTAGAGTGAAAAAAAGACATTTCATTAAAATCCGCCCCCTATTGTTCACCAAAACATTTATTTTCATTAATATTATAATTGCATTAGTGTTCAATTGTGAAAGACAAAATATGCCTTTAAGAAGTTTTGTATTTCAACTTCTCGGTCTTCGACACACATCTCTATCAGGTTCATTGTTCAGTTTGCCGTGATCCATAGAGCGAATGCTGAGATGGCTTCTTGTTTGCTCCTAGACATAAATGTATCGTCAGTTTGCGCACTTTTTGTTGAGCTGCCCTTCCTTTGCTTCCTTTTGTAAAGCAATAGAATTTTGGCAACGGTAGAAATATACATTGTAGTCATTTTGAAAATGGTTCGTATTCATCCAATTAATTGAAAATAATTGATAGGATAGGTGCTAACGCTCTATAAATTATATTAATCTCTAGTGCAGTTAACAGTCAGCAGTCTAAAGTTAAAAAACATTAGTTTGATTAGTTGCATTGTTAGACATATCGAGGATCGATTTATTATCGATTAACATCCCGTATGAGAGAGACTATTATTCGTGCTTATTTGGCAACACTCACGCCTCTTAAGAAGCTTCCTTCCAACAGACTTCTCTCCCACGACATAGCATCTGATCATTATTAGAAATAATGGGGACGATGGAGATTTAGGAGGGAAATTTACTGTAACTTTATTATAAATTACATCACTTCATCCAGAATGATGACGTAATGCAAAGGTCACTGAGCATCACCGCTTCGAATTTCTTCTGTTCAGTGTCTCCACATTAGATTTGATTAAAATGCACAATTTTGTATTTTGTTTCGGAAATTAGTTTGTATTTATTAATTCAGTTTTTTTCTCTTTTTTTCTTCACCGAGCTCTCAAAGTCATCTGATGCAAAAGAAGTAATTTTCCTCTCCTATTTTGACTTTCTCGCCTAACTTCGTAGGAAGAGAAAGTATTGAAATGGTGCGTAGGACATCGGCAAAAAAACTTATTGCTGGGCTCTAGAAACGACAAATTGAATAATTTAACTCATAAATGTAAATTACTTCCTCTATCACATTGTGTAATAAGAATCCCATAATTTATGGGTCCTTGACAGCAAAAAATCGGGACAAGCTCTAACCTCCCGAATGGTATCCCGATTGGTGTGGTAGTAGTGAGTGTGTGTGTGGATGTGGGTGTGAGTAGGGCTGAGGAAAGGTCAAGATAGAGGAAGGAAAGATGGTCTATAGCCCATTAGGATCGTGCTCTAGCATTCTCCTCGTGTTGATCGGAGAAACAACGGAATGCTACTGATCAGAGCAGCTGACCACTAGAATTCTTCTCCAGACAGCGGCTGTCTTGAACCTAGCGATCTATCCAGTGTTGAAAATCCTACCACCGTAGGGACTCGAACGCTATACTGCTGTTTTCACAGAGCTGCGTTTGTAGGATATCAGCTGTTACGGTGTCATCCAATCGAAAGAATGAACGCCACCATTCTGACGTCACTGTGGTGACGTGTAAGATCCCGATTGGACAATATCGTAAGAGCTGATGATTTTGCGACTTTGATGCCGCTGAAATGTCAGCGGCAGCAAAGTAAAAACCGCAGTATAGGAGCTCCCGGCCACAGCCCCGTCGGGCGGTATGAATGCAATGAATTCACCTCCTCGTCGACGTAGTCGGCGAGGGCGAGGCGGTAGCTGTTCTCGATGGGCACCGTCCACCATGAGGGCGGCGGCGGCGTGCGCCGGAAGCGTCGCACGCGCTCGCGGAACTGCCTCTCGGCGCGGTCCATGGCCGCCTCCGCGTCCGCCCCCGGCCCCGCCCCCGGCCCTGCCCCCGGCCCCGCCTCCCCGCTGGGCTCGCGTGCCGCCGCCAGCCTTGCAGCTAAGCCCCGGGCGCCCGGCTCTGCGGCCACGCTGCTTCTCCTGCCAACGCCAACCACGCACTGCGGACAAGGCTGCCGGGGGATGCATCTCGCATTTATTATTATTATTATTATTATTATTATTATTATTATTATTATTATTATTATTAGCATCATCCTTCGTTTTCTCAGCAATTTTTGCTGGTAAAAATGCTCACCTTCCCCAGAGTTGTTTTGGGGACAGGTTCGGTCACAGAAGAAGAACTTCATCTTATATCTCGACTTAAGATAAAAATTTTCTTACGATATGGGCTGTTTGCAACAAAACTGCGCGCTGTCCCATGTTCAGAACGTTTTTGGGTAGTTTAAGTTCTGTTAAGTTTTTAAGGACGTTTTTGCTGACCAGGCCTTCCGCCGATATCACGAGTGGGTATATTTTGGTAAAATTATTATTATTATTATTATTATTATTATTATTATTATTATTATTATTATTATTATTATTATTATTATTATTATTATTATTATTATTATTGGGGCGATAACCGACGAGTAGCCGACACGGTTGAAGTTCGTAAAACGAGGCGTTAGTCCACGTTTATAACCAATCAAAAATCCCTTATTTGTGATATCGGCCATGTTCGTTGAAAACTTCTTGTAATATTGTTTTTTATAATAAAACTATCATATAACCAAGAAATAGCATACATTGGAATAAGTGTACTGATATGCCATCTTTATCTGCAGCTAATTTGCTTCTTTCGAGTTAATGGAAGGCGGATTGTATTAGTTATTTACGCACCAAGGGCGTTATATAGGGACCAATGACCAAGCAGCGACAAAAAGCTTTGATCCGATTACTTTTTGTCGCCGGAAATCATAAGAACAAGTTAACGCCCGTGCTACCTACACGATTTTATTTTTATCTAATTTTAAATATTCATATATTCATATTTACTTATTTACTAATTAACTCGACTCATTTGTCATTTTATATTTCCCTCCCATAATTCCCTTTCATAAATCCCTCCGTAAGATACCATGTAGCAGCATTCAATTGTTCATATTTCCCTGGTAACCATGAACCTCTCGGTCCAGGTAAATTATGCAGTAAATATCGAGTTCCTTATCGAAGGCAATAACAAACAATAACGTATCTGTAAAAATAAAATACCTAACGGACGCTGGACGTTGAGAGTGGTTTTCGTTCTATTTGGTTGTGTTAATTTTATACAACAGTACAGTATTTCCAAAAATAAAGGAACATTTTCACACAGTACTTATTTATAGAAATAACTATTTAATTTATACATTACAGTGAAACCTGATGTTAGCGGTAGCCAATGTTCCTGCAAATATTAGCCGTTAATAGAGATGGCCGATTACACAAGTTTATAATGTTCATGGAGACGGTACATTAAATCTAATTTTGCTGATTGTTCTGAAATTAAGTTTGTTCTCTTTAACATTATTAACTACTATTCATGACAAAATACACTTTAAACAAGGTATTTTTATTTCAGGATCATTTGACTCCTCTCTGCTAATATCAAAAATTCCCCTTCACTTGCCACTCATTCTATTATAATAATATACTTGAAGTTGGGATTTCATATCATCTAGTATTTTTTTATAACTTTACAGCGGGGTCGTCTGACGGAGTTACGAAGTGGCCTTTAGATAGGAATCGCGCACGCAGTGTGTTCGGCGAGTCGTTACCAATACTCACAGAAGGATATAACTAGTGAACAAACCTAATCAAATCAACTCTAGTTACTTGAAACAGAAATTAATCCCCTTGTGAGATAAGCGATTCGAGAAGTCATTATTCGACGTTATCTATCAATGCGTTCCGTCTTGGCAGGAATTAAATAAACAGTTCTATCTACTACTTTTGTACTTCTTACTATAATGCAGTTCAAAATCGCTTGAAATGACCGCCTAATAAATGTAAATCTTCGAAATGTGCCTGACCGTTTCTGCAGGTGTCCGTTGCAAAGAGCGAGTTTCACTCGTGACTTATAGGAAAATCAATCGATTGTAGGAATAAAGTCGTTAGTGTAGATGACCGCTTAATGGAGTTAGCTGCTTGTTTGATTTACTGTACTTGTAATAGGTATAGTTGACCATAAGAAGCGTGCTCCTTTCGCCTTTGAGACGACACTCTCCTTCCACCTCTATTTCCAAGTTCCAGATTTTCCTGTTGGGATGCCTTATGGAGGCGGTGGGTCGCCGTAGCGGTGCATTGTTTCCGTTGTTTATATAACTTTTTACGAGAACTTCTACCAGAAATTGTGATAATTAAATCAGGAGCGAACGTTTAAAATCTTAATTTAAAAGTACATTTATTGTTAGTAATATTAATATAATTCTCAAATATCTCAATTTGAAGCAGGTTTGTAAATTAAACACATTTTGTAACTTTTACCTTTTCAAGGGAGCATGGGACTCCCTCAGGAGCAGCCCTTGTGGGATACGTAACGCTTTTACTTTTCGGAATAAACAAGCCGCGACTAAACAACAGCAACTCTGCCCACAACTTCGCGAGTAAAAGAGTCGCTAACAAAACCTGTCAGTTTCTGATTTTCTTTACCATATGGGTTTGTAGTAAATCGTATTCTGTATGTCTATGCACACGTGATGCAGTTTAGCTAAACCCGTGAAGGTGTTCATTCATTATTACATGCGATAATTCTAAATGGGTATAACGTGGTTACTGTGGACGCCTTCGGGATAAGGGTAAACGGGAAACGCGCAAACGAGGACTGGTAACACAGTCACTTGTTTTGGCCCCTTCTCACCGCACTAACTCGTTATCTTGAGTAACTAAAAATGTATACCGTTTGAGGAGTTAGTCAAGACGCACTTTCCTTATTTGCTGGAGAACTTAGTGGCAGGTTTTGCCCGAGCGTTGTTTCATTTAGCACTTCACTAGGACTGCGTGTGATGGTGCTAGGGCCCTCCATTATATGGCCACGTCCCGCATATTCCAAGGAACACTAAATTTTCGCGTTTTATCAAAGTCATGTAAACGGTTTAGACACTACCATTGACCAAGGACGGACGGACGGACGGACGTTTTGCCGTAATTTTTCGTTATAAAGAATCCACAAAACGTGGATCTGACTACACACTTTTCTATACGCTACGTTACATAGCATACAATTTACACTTAAAGACGTGGTAACTAAGTAATTCCTAGGCGTTTTAGGATCCTCTGAGTTCCCCAGAGGATTAAGAAATTCCTTTTCTGCACTTACTAACAGCAATGCTAACTTTTTTCATCGTAATTTACAAATTGGGGGTATTGCTTAATAGAATTCCTGTGAGCAATTGACAAGATACAGATCTGTTCAAAATTATTAGACTCACGACAAAAAAATGGAAGTTCTGACTTAGTGATGTAATAGCAGACTCCCAGAGCACTGGAAATAATTTTTAAGTATTAACCTGCCATCTTCTAATAACATAACTTTTATTAAGCGGACGTATCGCATATGAACATTAGGTAGCAGTACTTTCGCTATTCGCAAATGTCTTCCGCGGACGATATTACAAGTGTTGGTTTGTGTACATCGACACTCCATATTGTGACCTGTCGTTTTTTTAAGTGAGACATTCGCCTACTTTGCGTGTTGTGATCAGTTTAATGGTTTGTTCACGTGGAGTCTTATTGCAATTATATGATTTTGAAGGATTATACGTTAACAGTGCGAAATGGAAAGGAGGAAGGGTATTTCTCCTCGTTAAGTGTTAGTTGTTAAGTCTTCTGGAAGAAGATATCTATAGAAGCATATTGCTAAGAGATTCGCAACAAGTCAAAGATTCGTTAGTAGAGTTAGTATTGGAATGAGAGAAAACGAAACATCAACAAAGTAGGAGAGTAGGAAGATGTGGGTGACTTCCAAAGCTGTTCTCGAGCCATAAGAAAAACAGAATTATGAACAGAAAAGCTACTTCTAAAGAATGAAGATGGAGCACGTGTTCTCCCAATAAGTGTGAGAAGAATTCTCTGTAAGGAGGGCATAATATCTTGACGCCCCAGAAAAAAAGCCAAAATTACATCTTCAACGGCAAAGAATCGTGTTGAATGGCGCGAGAGCAACGCTTCACGCTAGACTGAAAAAAAGTTTCAGTGATGAATCATGATTCACTATATCTGACGAATGTTCCTGATATTTCGACATCGCTCTGATGAGGCATTCAAATTCGAATCTGTTCAACCAACTATTAAACATCTTACATCGATTTTGGTGCGGGACGTAATGGGTCCTGCTAGACTATTTAGTAGAGGGAACGATGAAACAGTCCAATACTTAATAGTTCTTAAGGAAGAACTACTGCCACAGGTAGTAACCTGGTTTAATGAAAGCAGAAACGAGTTTGTGCACGGCGGCGCAGCCTGTCACGAAGCACAAACCGTTACGAAATGCTTCATGAAAAAAAGATAGTGTACTTCCTTGGCCGGGAACAGTCCTGACCAGAGCTCCATAGAAAACCTACGGAGCTTCATAAAGGATATGCTGAAGAACATCTCAACCAAACCACCTCAACAGTTGATTGAGGAAATCAATTCATTATGGCACACTAGCGTTGAAGCTCAAGTGCCTGAAACATGTGGAAAGTCTGAACTCCTTAAAAGAATAAAGAAACCCGTATTAAATTCTAATTTTTGTGATTATTCTTGAAAAACAATTAGTACATATTATGTTAAATTATACCTATTCAATTTAAATCTATGTTTAATTTATTGAATGTGAGATCTTTGTTTCAATTGTTGCAAGTGTGTGAGACAGCTCATTAAAATTAATTCGGTGTAGATTTATACACGGCTCGCAGAGTATTGTTGTTTGGTAAATAAAATTCTTTGAAAAGTGAATATTGAGTGTACCAATTTGAACAGGTCTGTAGTCAGTAGATCGTCTCGCGACATGATTCCTCACACACATGTCTTGAGGACAATGACTCTGGGTCTTAGCAGAGCTCCAGAGGTTCCAACCACCGCTGGCTAGCGTTGGACACTGTGAAGTTAGGCTGCCAGGAAAATGACTAATTGGTATTTTACCACCTTTTCCTCTCCTGCTTTCAGAAGGCTGGACCCATCCTCGTGGCGATCAGTGACGTCGACCACTTGGAGCCCTTCCCGGCTTTTTATTACCAGTTCAGGTGTTTCTATCGCTATACTGCTCTTCCTTAAATATACAGTACGTCCTCTCCGGGCCTTCCCCTACCAAGAGTTGATTAATTTGCAGCGGAAATCGATCACAATTGGAGTGTTGTTGACCAGACTTCAGAAGACTACACTGAGGTGACAAAAGTCATGGGATACCTCCTAATATCGTGTCGGACTTCCTTTTGGTCGGCGAAGTGCAGCAACTCGACGTGGCATGGCCTCAACAAGTTGCCGAAAGACCCCTGCAGAAATATTGAGCCTCCATAGCCGTTCATAATTGCGAAAGTGTTGCGGGTGCAGGATTTTGTTCGCGAAGTGACCTCTCGATTATGTCCCATAAATGTTCGATGGGATTCGTGTCGGGCGATGTGGGCAGTCAAATCATTCGCTCCAATTGTCGAGAATGTTCTTCAAACCAGTCGCAAACAATTATAGCCCAGTGACCTTGCGGATTGTCATCCTTAAAAATTCCATCGTTGTTATGGGAATATGGAAGTCCATGAATGGCTGCAAATGGTCTCTACCAGCTTGCCGACAGTGCCTTGTTGACAACTTGGATCCATGGCATCGTGGGGGTCTGCGCCACACTCGAACCCTTTCATCAGCTCTTAGCAACTGAAATCGTAATCCGACCAAGCCACGGTTTCCCGTCGTCTAGAGTCCAATCGATATGGTCGCGTTTGGGACCTAGGGTCATTTGGGCATGTTCTCATACAACGATTGATTTTTAATTGATGACAATGCGCCATGTCACTGGGCTACAATTGTTCGCGACTGGTTTGAAGAACATTCTGGACAATTCGAGCGAATGATTTTGTCACCCAGATCGCCCGACTTGAATCCAATTGAGCAATTTTGGGACATAATCACGTGATCAGTTTGTGCACAAAATCGAGCCCCGGCAACACTTTCGCAATACGCTGGACGGCTGTAGGCACCATGACTAAATATTTCTGCAGAGACTTGACGACTTGATGAGTCCATGCTACGTCGAGTTGCTGCACTTCGACCGAGGGAAAAGAGATTCGACACGACATTAGAAGGTACCCCAGGCCTTTGTCATCTCTGTGTGTAAATCCCAGCTCTACTGATGGCGTTCATGACGTATTGAGTGTTCTCAAGAAAATGGAGGTTTGTTACTGAAAGAGTACTATTGGGAGTACTAAAACTGGAAACGGTTTCATTTTACACAAGAGAAGAAAAGATAAGTATTTTAAACTGCAGTTAAAAATTAGTAAAAAAACTCTAAAAAGGTCTTGACTTCAAAAAGGCAAATTAAAACTTAGTCAAAATGTTTAATTTTTCATATTTTGTGCTCAGATACAAAAACTTTTTATAATCGTACGTTAAAAGGCACTTTCCGAAATACTCGATTTCTAGTAATGGTAAACAATTGTTTCTTAAAAAAATGAAACTCCCCCAATTAAGCGACCCTCTCTAAAAACGTTTTTCACGTAACCAGGAGTGGTCGCTTAATTCAGGTTTCTCTGCATCCTCCTTTTGTAGTTCACTCCCTGTAATGTTGTTCGCGGCCAGATCCCTTTACAATATAAATTGAACAAAAACATTTCAAAGCATTGAGTATCGTCTTCTTTAACGGATTAACCAGAATCGAGTTGCTTGTAGCATTTGTTTAAGGTTATCAATTTCTGGTTTCATGCCTGGTTCATTGATCACATGTGCTAATAAAATCAAGAGGTGATTGTAGATTCCGACAATTAGATGGACACAGATCTATGAAAGAATATTATTTGATTAACGTACTATCTTATCTCTAAACAGAAATACAAAGCATTCCGCATGATAAAAGTGAAGTATGATGAATGTGATAATTTGAGGAATGGATACGTGAATTTTGATTACATTGATATGACGAAATTCATATAGTCACTCAAAAATTAATGCGTCAAAAATCGTAATTTTTTTTTAATTTGCCACTACCAACTCATGGCGTTAAGAAGTATATTAATTGTTATTACTTTTAGTTAATTAAATTGTGTGTTCTTTGGAGATGAATGCTTCATTAAAAATTCACTTCATATCATGGTGTGTGAATTGAGAACAATAGACCTTTGGGGGAAAATACAGTAATCGACGAAAGATGACGTTAGGTAACGAAATACGTTTTAGATATATTGGTACATTATGTTAAATTTATTGAATAGTTCCTCGTCAGGTAAGTGAGATTAATAGTAGTCGGTGTTTTAGTCCTTGATGTAGATAGGTTAGGCTATATTTATGATGGAAAACTATTCTAGAATGCTAGTCATAGATATTTTAAAGCCGTAGAATATATTGCACCAAAGCGAATAACAGTTGTCCAGAGCCGAAGAAATGAAATTTAGATTGCCATATCTCGTACTAACTTGTGCTGCGGATGGGTAGAGAAGTGTTTTGCAACAGTCCCATGACAGTATGTTTGTTGGCTGTCCCAATTTCTTGACAGTAAACTCGTTCGGAGCATAGTTTTTATCCTGGACAATGGGTGGGAATGTCCTAACCAATTCTTCCGAGTTTGACTGAACTCCATTTATACCTTACACCTTGTTGGAAGTGGAGAGTGACGATTTTATTTTCTAAACAAATGATTATTTCCGTTGTTGGTTGCATGATCCAGCGCTGTTCCTTATTTGTGGCCGTGTGAATAACTATCTTTGTCGGGCGGTCATTTTAGCAATGTCGCATTTTTGTGGGAGGAAATATGCTTATAAGCACGAATGTTTAGAGGTTTCTGGAGGAAGATTAAGCGACCATACTCAATTTTTTTAAAAAATGTATGCTTTCCTAAGCAGCAATCTTAAGAATATTCTAGTAACGACATTCGCTCATTCGATCATTTTATATGTATAAAACATTTATAGTACTTTGGAAAGGTAAAATTAATTATTACTGTTTCGTTTTGCGGTCGTAATACATTTTTATTGTGTTGAGACAAATATAAAAATCCTCAATCTCTGAGACAAATATGTCACCAGCTCTGACTAAACAGTCACTGATTATGTTAAGTCTCTTATCAAACGTTATGCGAAATATTTTGTTTGATTATGTACTTCAATCTTTCATTTTTCTTTTGCTGAATCGAATTTATTTTTGTTCCCCGTTTTGGTTACATTATGTGTAACATGTTTAAGGCTGTGTAGATGCATCATGTTCTTAAAATTGTCTTAATTTAGACCAATAAGGAATGCAGACAAGTTATCTGTAAATATATTTAGTGGTAATTTCTTTATTACAACGTAAATGCACGTTGAGATTAGTGACGATTTAATTTTTTAAACAAATGATTATTTCTCGAACTCTCCGTGTAGTTACATTTGTATGTTTTCAGGAAAATGCTCCAAATTAATGTTTTCATTAAATATACTTATTGCCAGGAATGAGATGCTTGAAATCTCAAAATGCCATGTCATACATGTACATGTACTACATTCCCAATGTTTTAAGCATGTTTTATCGGAGATCTGTAGTGCTGGAAAACACCAAAAATGTGGTTAATTGATTGTAGCCTGACAGTGAGAAGCTGTCACAAAACTATTCTCCGACCTACGATACAAATTAATGTGATTAAAGGCATTTTCAAGAAATTACTTTTTGATGTATACTTTTTCATCAAAGAAGTATCACAATTCCTAACTAATTACATTACAAATTATAGGAGCACTTTTCCATTCTACTGACATTTCTGATAAAATAACTACTCTGTTACGTATCTGACTCGTAAGCTATTGGTTTAGCAGATATCGCGAAGTGTGATTTCAAGCATTTTGATAATATGCTTAACCTTACCTAATTTAGAAATACACTTGTTCAAGGTTCATATTTTAGTTACCCTTTAGTTAGTAATTTCTGTAATGAGTTCCTTTGAATTAATGGCATGCTCTTGAATATTGTACACGTACCATTTTCTTCAGGATAATGTTTCTTCAGTAATGGAGATCCAATAGGCACTAGGATGTGTCTAACAAACTCACTTCATGCAATATGATGTTCTGCATTTTATACAGTTACAATCGTAATCATCTTGCTGTTTCTTTGTGAGTCCAATTTACATAAATTTGGAAATTTAAAAAAACTCCTTTGCTTCGTGACTTTCCACATTTTTTTCGGAAATTCCAAAATAATTTTAATTTTACACATTGTGACGCATGTAGGTACCCTCATGCTTTAGCATAGCTATTGCAGTAGAAGGTGCCTCGCGTCGGGGTCATCATACCGTTCCGTTTTAACGCATACGTTCATTTCTCGTCCAGAATACAGATTAAATCATATTAGCGGGAGGATTTGCATTAAGCTTCTTTCTGCATCGTAGTAAATTCATAACAGAGTCATCTGAGTGATACTAAATTGCTGAATATCTATGAGAGGACCGGTTGAGGTGGCTCAGGACTTCCTTCAACTGATGTCACTGCAGTGTCTCTGACCGGGAGGATCTAGAGTTCGTGTCCTGAAGGTGGCAGGATTTTCCACATTAGCCAGGCCGAGTTCAGCCGCTATCTGGAGGAGAATTCTAATGGCCGGTTGCTCTGATCGGAAGGTTTCGTGGTTTCTCCAATCGACACCAGGTGAATGCCAGAGCAGTACCCAAAAAAACGGACTACGGACCGCTCGTGATCTTTCCTTCCTCACGCTTGCCATACATTCACCCTTGCTTACACACACTTACACTAATGCACATGTCGGGAGACCAGTCGAGAGCTTAGAGCTTCTTCTGTGTAAGGGATGAAAGATCAGCCAGTGGGAGATACCTGGATGAGAAAAATTTCGCAAGGCGACCTGTAGGTCTGCACTGGATTTCATCATCTAACGAGGGAAAAACACCGCCACCTCTAGTGATAAAAATGCCCTACACTTACGGGACTACTGTCCTTAGCTGTTGACGTGCTCGGAATAACGAAACTATCTATGGAGAGCACTCGACATTGTAGCTATCTAGCGTATCAGACACGTTTTATGAAGTTAATAACTTCCTTAGTGGCTGACGTACTCCCGATAAAGCTTTAAATGCTGACGTAATCCCGATAAATTTGGTCTCTCAAGTCCTTCTTCAACGCAACGCTCTTCAAATTATGTCGCTGAGGCGATCTCTATGTCTTACCCCCTTTTGTCAAAACCAGCGAGTGGAAGTCGATTATCCAAACGCAAGGTGCTCCCGCAGATAACTAGTGAAAGCGCAGAAATTGGGGAACCGCATGAACGCAGCCAGTAACAAATGGAATGAAGAGCCCCATGCTTTCCGACAGGAGGCGTGGCAGCTGCAACTTAGGGCCGAGGGCTACAATGACTGGCGTGGTGTGGCTGCTTGATGTCCGTCAGAAAACTCTACCGTCCGGCTGCTCGGGTCGGTAGTCTTCCTTGGTTTCTCAGATCAATGCCAGGAGAATGCTGGAGCAGTACGATATGAAAAGGGCAACGGACCGTGCGTGATCTTTCCTTCCTTTTCCTAACCTCTCCACTTACACACACACACACACACACACACACACACACACAATGTTCTACACTACCACACAAGTGGGGAGTCTAGTGGAGAGCTTAGACCTTGTCCCATCTAGAATAGTGCCCGTTGGGGAGATACCTGGAGGAGGGAAACCCCTGCAAGCCTACGTGTAGATCGGCGTCTGATGGGGAATGAATACCGTCATCCCGAGACATAACAAGCACCTCACCTTCGGCACTAACAATCATGGTGGTTGACATGCCCGGGAACACGAAATAGCGAACTAATAAAGAAGGTGTATGCACCTCTTAATGGGCAGGCGCGGGCGCTCTTACCTTGCGGACGCCTCTGGGGCCCAGCGAGCAGCGGTGCCTGCGAAGCGAGCAGCAGCAGCCGCACGGCGTCCGTCGCCTGGCCACGCCCCTGCATTCTTGCGCACGTCAGCCAACACTACCCCCTTTACATTTATTTATTTAGTCAAAAAACAGTCAAAAACTGTATGTGACGTATGGGGGAGAAAATCATCTGCACACGCTTTCTTCAGTTTCAGAATCCTTTCCCAACAATTTAACTATGAATAGTTGAAAGATGAAAAAATAATAGAAATAATAATAATAATAACAATTATTATTATTATTATTATTATTATTATTATAAATTTAAAAAAGCGAGAGATTAACATTTCAAAAACTAGATATTTTCGTTGCCGAATTATAGAAAACTTATTTGTAACGGTAAATAAACGTACAGATTTTATTTTTCTGTATTGCTAACAAAATAGAAACTCACCCTAAGCTCTACTACAACTACAAGTAAAAGGAAAGCTCAACAAAATGTGCGCATAGTGAAGCTACATTTACGTACAGAAGCAAATCAAGGGGCCATCTCAGCATTTGCTCAATGGATCAGGGAAACTGGACAAAAACCCGATCGAGATGGGGGTCTTTGACCCGTAAGCTGAAGTACATTACTTGTTACAGGCTTTTAAATCTTTTTTTTTTAATAATACAATCCAAATGTAAACTAATTCATTGTACTATATCTGGGTTTTGTTAAAGTAAACATTATTTTTCTTTTTGGCGATCAGTATAGTCTCTAATTGTATAGAAACAGTTTTGCAGCAGAAAAGATTTTACTTTTAACTTAAATTTGTGTACCAATTTTAATTGTTTAATTTCATCTGGTAATGCGTTGTAAAGTAACGTACATGTATTGTATGTGGATATCCTGTAGTGAGCTGTTGATACTGACACTTGATGAACATGATTTCTACGTCGAGTGTTGTAACTATAAATATCAGTATTACATGAAAATATGTTCCCACCGTTAAGTAAGTGTTTTCCCGCCTGCCTACTCGTATGTCACATGTACTTAAAAAACACGTGAAACACAAAAGCAAATTGTACAGAAAAGAAGGAACTTTTATTGTAAATTCAGAATTCGACGAAAATGGGACTTACGGCGTACTTTTATGCGTTCCTTGTTTTATCCATGAAAAATAAAATTAAAGAACAATTTGGAGCGGTGTTTAAGAATTCTTTTTATAAATTGCATTATATTGAAATAGAAATTCCGCGAAAATATTCGTTTCTTTTTTTTTCAGAAAAAGGACATGGCCTTTTTTAAAGAACTGATTTCTTTGTACGGATTTCATAAAAGACAAAAATCTGTATGTTCAATAATGTACAAGTGCAATGATACTTTTTTGCAATTTTCGAAAATACAGAGACTTCTCCGGAAATAGTATCAAAACTTTATAGAGACCTCTGATACATACAAGAAGAAAATTACAAGACAAAATTTGGAGCTGTTTTTGAGAAAATAATTGTTTAAAAATTGGGTAAATTTCACGCAAAATTACGCGAAAATTTTCATATTTTCGAAAAATTGTACATTATGTTATTTCAAGATGTGTTATTGAAGAACAGATTCCATTAAATACAAAAATTCTCTCTTCAATATTGTAGTTGTAGGAAAGCGCTGCCAAAAATTTAAACGTGTGTAATATTCCAAAATTCAGGGATTTCAACGAAAATGAAAACCAGGGTTTTTACGCTATCCGAGGACAAAGTCAAAAAGAAAGTTTGGAGCTATTTTTGAGAAAACTTTGAAAAGGTAATTGAGGCTTCATGTAAAGTATCTCCAAAAATAAAAATATCTATTTCAAACAGATAGGCACTTTAGTTCTTTAGATCGATCAGGGATTACCAATTTTGGAGAAAATAATCTGAACTGTTTAGGCGCTAGCATTGGCCACAAAAAAAAAAAAAAAACGGAGACGAATGAACAGGCGAACTGACGGTCTGACGGACGATCAGACGGACTGACGGTCGGACGGACTGCCGGGCGGACGGACTGCTGGGCGGACGGACTGCCGGGCGGACGGACTGCCGGGTGGACGGACTGCCGGGTGGATGGACTGACGGGCGGACGGACTGACGGGCGGACGCACTGACAGACGAAGGGACGGACGGACGGACGGACGAGGGACGGACGGACGGACGGACGGTGGGAGGGAGGGAGGGACGGACGGACGGAGGGACGGGTGGACGGATGGTGGGAGGGAGGGATGGACGGTGGAAGGGACGGGTGGACGGACGGACGGTGAGAGGGACAGAGGGACGGACGGACGGACGGACGGACTGACTGTGGGAGGGAGGCTGGTATAGCTAGCGATCCTGCTGGACGCAAAATAAAACTACAGATAGCTGAAGTCAACGCCGTCTGAAATTAACGCCCACATCCGTGAAGTGAACGCAGTTTTGCTTTCCAAAGGGAGTTGCTGAAGTACACTGAATTGTTTATGAAGTTTAATTTTTAAGAACAGGTTAAGCATTTAAAAAATAAAGTTCTTGATATTTTCTTTATAAGAGGTCCAAAACTCGTCAAAACAAAATATCAGCATCACATTTAGTGCAATAAAAACCTCTAGCCCTAGTAGATAAAAGGGTGTAGAAATTAAATATGGAATTAGTGGAAATGAATGTCAAGCTGTATGTTTGTGCTTTTGTATGAAAGTTATAGAGTTGCATTCTTGAGAAAAATACAAAAAGTGTGTGGAAGTCCAGAAGAAGCCCTGAGAAAAAGTTTATTGCTTTGAAAATGTTCAATATAGCTTCAAACTTATGTCTGTTCTGCCACTTTTAATAAATACCTGTCAAAATGTGAAGCAGTTTTAATGACTTAATTACTGGAAACTCAATTACTGATCAAAATATTGCTACTTCGCAATTACACAAACTCTCAGAAATCAATTTTGCGAGTGGTTATTGTGAAGTGAAGAAGATAGTTCCGGAAACATTCGTGAGAGTAAGAATTTACATTTTTTAAGTTCACCAGCGGAGAAGTACTTCAGCAAGGAAAAAGTAAGACAAAATATTTAAATTCCATCATTTGAGATGTTAATATTTTATTAGTTAGAAAAAATAGAAAATAGTTTAGATGTAATTTTGAAAATAATTTGTAGTACTATGAAATAATCAGGATCACTCTAGTTTTTATTTGCCCGTCTAGATACAAATTTTCTTCTCTCAATAAACCCTTCTGCATGCATTCAAAATTTCGTTTTTAATTTGTGAAATTTTGGTACCTATTTAGTTTAGCAGTTTCTAGACGTTTTCATGAAAATTAAAGAAATACTTATTCCTCAAGACATTATTAAATTTCAGCAGACAACATTAATTAGATTTAAATAATTTCTTTTCTTAAAAATAGTTGAAAATTGTATCTGGCCTGTTGTATATGTAGGTATATTCGAGAGGAAATTATATCGACTGATATACTATAGGATGTAGAGTTCAACTATGCATTGATAATACTATAACTCGATGGTGATCATTGAAATGAAACTGATAGCCTGTATATTCCAGATTCGAAAGTAAAATTGTCAGTTAACCATGAGATCTGACGGATTAATTCGTAAGAGCTGCATGCACGAGCGAGTAGCGTTGGTATAGGGGAGTCCGTGCGATTAAATGTGTCAGCAAGCACGTGACGTTGCGGCTGTTGTTTTTTTTTTGTGGGCGATATCCGGTGGCGGCGCAAGAATTTATTCATATCTGTGCATTGCGTAGTGCACTTCATATTCAGAACTCTGAGAACGTCCGTCTTCGCTCGAATATTTATCATATTTAGAACCCACTGCATCGACTACTTGAATAACTATCTGAGCTGAGTTCTCTACTTCAGGGCTGAATTTACCTTCAACCAACACTATTGGTACTACAGAATGGCATAGACTCTCTCGTACTAGTTTGTTTTCTAATTTCTTTGGTCTGGAGTAGCTTTTCGATTTTGTCTCACCCTTTTCCCAGCTGCCATCTTTCGCCGCCCAAAGTACATTTTGGTCCCACAATGGTAGCACTGGCGTGTCTTTAAGAATATGACAAAAGAGTAAAACCTCGTCTAATACTCGTAGGGAAATTTCCCTTCAAAGATTTGGAACCGTTTTTGAGAAAATGTCATTTAAACGTTTCTGTAAATTCGAAATTGGAATCTCTTTCTCAGAATACTTATGAGTTTTGGAAATCATTTGAAGCGCTTTGACTCACAAATGCAATAATGTGTACAAATTGCTGATGATATATTATTAATGGCGTGAGAGATATTTAAAAGAACTATATTTGTGAAATTTTTGAAAAACAAAATAATGCATCAAAGTAGCATTGATATCATGTTGTTTAACCCATTTAGCACTATACGTTCAAAAAACGTAAAGAAATATTATGGAGCAGTTTTCAAGAAAATAGCGTTTCATCGCTTCTGAAAGTGCGGAATTTTGGGCTCATTTTCACGGAACTCTTTTGAGTTTGTACATGATTTGAAGCATATATACTCATAAAGGCAATAATGGAAATCAGAAATCGCCGCTGATGTAAATATTTACGACGTGAGAGTAATGAACAAAAATACATTTAAAACACATATTTTTTTTAAAAAGAAAAGAATACCGAAATATAGTTTTAATATCATATTTTGCAGAACATTTAGCGCTATCCCAACCAAAGGTTTTAAGAAACAATTTGGAGCCGGTTTTTTGATAAATTCTCGTTTTTGATATTTTTAATATTACACTTAATTCATCCAATATTGTGCGAAAACTACTATTAAAAAAATAAAATGTACATGGCCTTAATGAAAGAACTTATTACGGAGGACAAATTTCATTTGAAGGTAAAAATCTCTATCTTCAATTTTTGTAGTTGTAAGAAGGCCCCGAAAAAATTGCAAGCTTTTACAATTTTCGAAATTGTAGAGCCAGAGAATGTCGAATTTATGCCACCTTCATAGGTGTATTTCACTCCATTCTTAGAAAAAAAAATTAAAAATTTGGATCCATTTTTTGGGGAAATTTTTAAAATCCCAGGAGCTTCATGAAATGTGCCCCAAAAATAAAGAATGTTATTCAGAATCGCAAACCTTTCGGTGAGGCCAAATCGACCGGAGAGTGTTCAATTTGGAGACAATCCTACTCACAGTTTAGGCGCTAGTGTTCAAAGACGGCAGACAGATATTCAGGATGACGCGGACAGACAGAGGCGGGCAGACCGTCAGGCAGTCTGACGGGCAAACTGGCAGTCAGGCTGACAGGCAGAATGACAGGCCGACTGGCAAGCATGTGGTAGGGCAGACAGCAGCAGATATATGCAGACAGGCAGTTGTACAGACAGGCAGATACAGATATATGCAGATAGACAGGCAGTTGTACAGACAGGCAGATACAGATATATGCAGATAGACAGGCATAGACAGGCAGATATACAGACAGGCAGATATACAGACAGGCAGATATACAGACAGGCAGATATACAGACAGGCAGATATACAGACAGGCAGATATACAGACAGGCAGATATACAGACAGGCAGATATACAGACAGGCAGTTGGACAGACAGGCAGATATACAGACAGGCAGATATACAGACAGGCAGATATACAGACAGGCAGATATACAGACAGGCAGATATACAGACAGGCAGATATGCAGTCAGACAGGCAGATATGCAGTCAGACAGGCAGATATGCAGTCAGACAGGCAGATATGCAGTCAGACAGGCAGATATGCAGTCAGACAGGCAGATATGCAGTCAGACAGGCAGATATGCAGTCAGACAGGCAGATATGCAGTCAGACAGGCAGATATGCAGAACTACAGGCAGATATGCAGAACTACAGGCAGATATGCAGAACGACAGGCAGATATGCAGAACGACAGGCAGATAAGCAGACAGACAGGCAGGCAGGCAGGCAGACAGACAGGCAGGCAGACAGACAGGCAGATAGGCAGACAGACAGACAGACAGATAGACAGACAGGCAGATAGACAGACAGGCAGATAGACAGACAGTAAAAGCAGATAGACAGACGGAAATTTTTGAAAAAAAAACAAACATTTTTTCAGTATGAAGGTCTCGCTATTAGTAAAATCTGGCTGTATATTAACATTTTGGAGGAAATAATTTACTACATATTAGAGCAAAATTTATCCACTTTTTCAGTAACAGGGCTCCACAATTCGAGTTTTTCTGTCAAAAAATCGCCGTTTTTGCCACAGCATTACATAACTTTCTGTATACTACGTAGGATTACCCGGTATAAAACGTACATATACGATAAAGTAAAAAACCTGACTAGGGCTCCCATCCACGCGGAGCCCGCGCGCTCCGAATAAAATCGAAAAAAATGAAAACTTGTTCGTATTTATAATTTTTTATATTAATATACACGTTTTATAATTAATGTATTTAAATGGAAATATAATATATGTTGAAACTTATAAGCAATTTGTTAATTTTCGTTTGCATTTGTGCAAAAAATTGTTTTCGTGTACAGTTAATTAGATTTTTAGTAAATTTGGCGGAGGAGTGCCCCAATATTATTTTGTGCTTCGGGTCACGCGGAATAAAAATCCGGCCCCGACGTGGTCGGGCGCGTCAGAGGAAAAGGTTAGCTTGCAAAGCGGTCCTTAGGCAGCAGCGGAGCCTCATTGCGAGCCGCCCGCCGGCAAGGCAAGCCACCGACCGTGGCCTTGCTTCCTCAATCGATATGCTGCATTTCAATCGGCTCATCGCATGTGGGCTGGCAGGCAGGAAGGATCGGGTTGTTCCCGTAATGACAACACCGTTACCAACGGTGTGTAGAGAAAGCACTGGCAACCTTGTGTAGCAGAAAAAAGAACGAATGGCGGTTAGGAACAGTGGCGCTCCGAAGGGTGCTGGAGGGTGGGAACTTGAGACGCTTCAGCCCCCCCTCGAAGCTAAAGACACACTTTCTCAAAATACTTTTTACTAATTTTCTGAAATACGAAAGAAATTCAATTTTTTTCATTGAATAACACGATATACATAAATCGGCTGGTCACTCGGTAAATCGCCTGGCAACTCGCACACCACACACACACACACAAACACACAAACACACACACACACACACAAACACACACACACATGCGTCGCGAATCGCTACACACTATGCAGTTGATACTCGTATTTGATGCTACATGAAGAAATCGTGTTCTTGCGACCACCGAATCCAACGGAATATGAATTTGGGGAATGCATGATTGCGGATGAGAACGCGACTACATTGCTGGACAAACAAGATAACGTATGTAAAATAGTTACTTCCGCAGACTGACAAGAGGCAGCAGGGATGTGTGGAGAAGAAAATTACGACGAAAACAATGTCTCTATCTCCACCAATGTCTGAATGAAATGAGGCAGACAGTAGGAATATTGCGCCTTGGTGTTCAGAACAGGTCAGTTGATTTTAATAAATATTTTGAGTTTTAGATGTATATTAACGGAATACTCAGAGAAATTTTAGAAGCTGACCTTAATCTAGACCGTTTTTACTTTATTATTATTATTATTATTATTATTATTATTATTATTATTATTATTATTATTATTATTATTATTATTATTATACATTGTTTTACTCAGTATTCACAGGATTTTTATTTCACTTTGTGTCTGGTTAATAACCAAGACACAGGTCAATTCATGTTTCGTCGCAATTTAGGTGTTTTCGACCAATCCTGCATGTGTTAAAGATGATCGATTTTTGCATAATTTTATAGGTATATTTTGGTATTTGTGTATATATATATATATATATATATATATATATATATATATATATAGAGAGAGAGAGAGAGAGAGAGAGAGAGAGAGAGAGGTATTTATTACTATTATTATTATTGTGATGATGATGATGATACCATTTGCGAATGAACGTGTGTCCCCATCTGCCGTTCCCAGCGGCCCCTGACAAAACTTCCGCTGGCGAAGCCGCGCGCGCGTCACGCGCATCCGCCGCGCGGCCGGCCGCATGTGCAAAGCAGCGCCGGAAGCGCATTGACTGGCAAAGCGAGGACGTCGCCGGCCCCAGCCCACCCCGCGAGGGAACGAAACGCGAGCGCATTGCGTCAGGGGCGGTGGCGGCTGCCGAATTGGCAATCACGATGGCGTAGGTTGTCTTGGTTTCTGGTGGAGTGTCGTAGACGACCACCCGGATCATGAGTCTCGCGGCGTCGCTCATGTCGTTAGTCTGAAGGTGAAGGCCATGAAAAGGCAATGCTCAGCTCCTGGTAGTCGAGTCCGCCCGGCTATCCACCAGTTGGGCCTATGGCGCGTCGACCTTTGGGCAGGATTCGGAGCACTCCGGATCCCACGTATTGAAAACTGATACAACCTGTCAGATTGTCCGGGTTCCGGCGATACTCATGTCGATAGCTTGACGGTACAGGCAGTGGAGAGATGAGATGAAGGCTCCGAGCCATCTGGACCTCAGATCAGATGGCCCCCAGTTGGGCTCTAGGCTTCGTGACAGTGGTCCGATACTCTGGGCAAAGAGGAGGGAACTTGTTCCCGGAACATGTGAGTGGTGCATTGTTTTGACTCCGGTACTAGCCTGGATTGCTAGGAGTTCTGACCCAGGCATTGTATGGCAAAGTTACCGTGAGGGTCAACCGTGTTCTGGCGGGACCCAGATACCAGTCCAAAGACGTACTTGTACGCTTGCGAGAGGTGAGGATAAGAAGCTAGCGTCTAGGTGTCCACTTCGGGGTTAATTCCCCCTGGTAAAGACAAGTGCGTGATAGGCGCGCGGTAGACACGTACACACACTAGTACACACTAGTTCAGCGCGTTGTCTGGAGTGGAATTCGTGCTGTCTGTTGCTCTTATCGGTTTCCATACTTTCTGTGATCAATGCCAGACGAATGTCGGGGCAATACCTTGACAGTCACGGACCGCACGCGATTTTTTCTTTGATTGATTGACTTTCCGTGTTTCCGGGCACGTCACCGGCATTGGTCATTAGTCCCGTAAGTGTAGTGCATGTTTTTCTCGGGAGATGGCGGTGATCTTCCCCCGCTGGATGGCGAGATCCGGCGCCGACCTAACATCGGCTGGCGGGATTTCCCCCAACCAGACCAGTACTCTCCCACCAGTGGGGCTCCGCTGGTTTTTTTTACCGTCCCTTCTTACACTGTTTTCCCTAGTTTTTTTATTTAGCCAACAGCCGGTTAGACTAAAAATAAAGGATTACTTCCTGATGAGACGTATATTCGACCATACACTAGACATAAACACGCTTGCGGGCTCCTCTGCTCTCGAGTCAGCAGAACGCGAGGCTCTCCGCGACAACACATACTCGAGATACATGGGACAAACATCCACGTCCCCCAAGGCAGGGCTCGAACCCGCGACTCTTCGGAAGGAAGCGCTGAGTCGGTACACGCTCTTAGCCGCCGGCAATCCAAAATGGCTCCTTCATCCATACGAGGAAAAAATTTAAAGAAAAAAATGGAGCGGTTTTTGAGAAAAAATTGTTTAAAATAATTTTAAAATTGTCTATATTTCGCGCAAAATTACTATCACATAATTTATGTATTTATTTCTTGTTTACGTTAAAAAATTGTTTCCACTATGATCCATTTAAGGTTTTAAACCAAATGAAGAACACAATCTCCTAATTGCACTAGGATGAGGAAATATTACGAACCCTAAATGTTTGAAATATTTTAAGAATATGCTATATGATAAAAAAACGTACAAGACAATAGTGAAGTGAACTGTACTGATATGCACTTGTTTTCTTGGTAAGAAGTTTTGTTTCGCGTAAAACAACAGGTTTGCCAAATTGTGAATTTAAGGTATCGATTTGAAGTAAGATGTCTAAATTAAAGCAAAACCATCATGATGACTGTTACTACTACTTGTATTAAAAGATAACTTTAACCTAACATTTTCTAAAACATCACTAATTTCATTTTTATTATATACACTATCTGATATTGTAGCGCCTCCAAGTTTTAATACTTTTTTATAATGATAAACGCTGAGTTTCAATTCATTATCCACCACAACTGAATTGATAATTTTAGGGACAGAATTACAATCAATATTTTGAAAAAGAATACTGTCTTTTTTATTAATAATCGTCCAAAATCAAAAACTCGTTTGCTTCTCAGTTCATCAAAAGTACTAAAGATCTATCTATTTAGCGGGTGTTTCGACAGTCTTGGCCGTTTTCCGCATCCCAATTTTCACGCATCTTTATCACATACGTTTTCTCCTCTATTTCTCTTTTTTGCATGGCTTCAGTTATTACCATGTTACATGTTCTTCTGGACCTTCCCCTGTATCTTCTCCGATTGAGTATCCATTCCCAATTTTTTTTGTTGAAGTCTATCTGATTCCAGCCTCATATGTCCATACCATTTTAGTTTTATTTCGATCGTCTCGTTCAAGGTTGTTTGCACTTTCATTTTATTTCTTATTTCATAATTTCTTATTTTATCTAACAGAGAAAGTTTGCAACATCTTCGTCAGAACATCATTTCTGTTGCTTGACGTTTATCTCTCATATTTTTTGTTAGTGTCCACACTTCTGCCCCGTAGAGTATCGTACTCATTAGGAAGGAGCTATTCATGCGTTTCTTTGTCTTTAATGGAATAATCGAGTTCCACAGCTCTGGATTCAACTGGCTTATGGCTATTTTTCCTCTTATATTTTTATTCTTCACATCTTGTTCGTCTCTACCATCTGCTGTTAGCGTGACTTACAAATACTTGTATTGTGTATTACCTTTAAATATTCCAATGCAAGTCTCTAAATCATGGGGCATACCCCCCTCACCATATATTGAGTCTTTTATACGTTTATTTCCATTCCCCATTTTTCATACTCTTCTACTAATTTTCTAAACATATAAGTTACATCATCTTCATCTTCAGCCATTATCGTCTGCAAAAAGTAGACTTAATTCTGTTTCATTACCTATTTTCACACCCATACTTCTACACTTCCTTTTCCGTTCTTTTAGGGCTTTATCAATGTATATCTTAAACAGGATTGGAGATATACAGCAGCCTTGCCGTAATCTTTTGTTTACTGGGAAGTCGTCTAATATAATAGAATTATTAGAAGGACATTTTCCCACTTTTACTTGACTTTGTTATCTCTATAAAGTTGTTTGACTGCATTTATGTATGTTGTTGATTTCACTTTTTCTTCCATTGCCCCCATACTTCTTTTACTGGTACATTATCGTAAACCATTTTAAGATCTATGAAAATGATGTGAAGTTCTCTTCCTCACTCAATTGTTTTTCTATCAGTTGTTTGAGACAGAAAATATTGTTAATACAGGATCTTCCTCGTCTGAAACCACTTTGCTCTTCTGAGTCTGACATTTGCATTTCAATTCTATTCTTTAGCAAATGTTCATATAGTATAACCAAAGATGAAGCCACACTTATCCCTCTATAATTATTACAATATATTTACTTACTATTTCATTTAATCTTGCAATGTTTTCTTTTGCACCTTTTTCAATAGCAGCAAGCTGATACTGATCTTCTAAACACAATTTATTTCCTTGAAGACTTTCTCTGTAGGAAGTGTGTGGACGATTCGAGTAAGCAGGACAATTGGGCAACAAAGAAGGCATAGCTCCACGAGACAGCCATGTATGTTTTAAAGGAAGACTGATTTTTAGTCCATTATCGGAATAGAACCCTGAATTCTTCTCAATTTCTCACGTTCGCAAATGCAATTTACAAAGCTCAAAATAAACACTAAACTTAGCAACTTACACATTTCATTTTTTACCATAATTCCCTCACCTGGGGACCCTGCCCTTATTCACTATGACTCTCACTATTTCGACAAAAGACCACATCTACATAACCCCAACTCGAAAGTTACACGTGCTACTCAACGTACACAACTGGACCGCCTCAACTCGAGCAAGTCGGCCTTCCCTAGCCGCCATATTGGCTTTAAAACACTCCGGTGTGCAGGCCTTGCATGTTTAGGTAGTGTTTGATTAGCTGTGGTGGAATATAATTTGAAGAACGCGCGATACATGAATTTAGATGACGAAAGTGCTTCATAGATGGCGTGGGCGTGCACGAAAGTGACAGATCCTCCCGGATATCAAAGAGTCTATGCAATGTTTTTAAAAGCAACGGTCTTGTCCGTTGGTTCGTCATTTAATTGCATGTTCTTTGACTTTCTCTGTGAAAGCTGTGTCGGCCTATAAGATACCGATAATCCGTCCGCGATGCACTCACGTGCTCTCAAGGTAGTTTTATTACTCTTCTCCAGCTGATTCTGTAGATTCTGCTTGAGCGCGGAAAATGAATTGCGTGAGAAAATGGGATAATTTCATATTTCTAGGATGTGAGTCAAAATAATGTTGTGTGTGTTATTTGTCATGCTGTATATGTCAACTTAATTCAATTTTCCGTCTAGGGTTTTCTTTGATTCATTAATTGTACAAAATTATAATGTTTAACGTGTGTTAACACTATCAATTTTTTGCATTCGACTCACTTGACCAAATGACAGTGTCATACTTTTTTTCTATTTTTTTCTTTCAGAATTTAAGTGCCTCTGAGTAATCTGAAGAAAATTATGGATAATAATTCTTTTTTGGGTAATAACCCTGGAGCAGTGAGATTTGGAAATTTTATCAATTATTATTCTTTCCATCCTCCAGAATACAGAATAAGCTCAATTTTTGATGATGTTTGGAGAGGAGGTGATGCGTTAATCTTGGATATTGGCTGTAATACTGGAGTAGGTATTTCAGCACATTTCTGTCAAATCTGCTTTATTCTTCCAAATGCTTGTATTTGATAAATGTACTATGGGATGGATAAAAATTGAACTCTATTTTATGATTTATTCCATACTTTTTTTGTTTCAGGATTTGACACAGAAATTATATGAATATCTTCTGAGCACCAAAGCAAAAACTTTGGGAAGTGAAGAATGTTCCAATGTGGCCAGTAATTGCTCCATTGTGGGCCTAGATATTGATGAAATATTAATAAAGAGAGCGAGAGAAAGCAATAAATTCCCAAATAATGTGTTCTATGAGTGTTCAGATATTATGTCTGATGAATGTGATATAAAAGTTTTAGAAATTATGCAAAAATTCAAAAAAAAGAGTTTTGATGCAATTTTGTGTTTTTCCATATCAATGTGGATTCATCTCAATAATGGAGATGAAGGTTTAAAGAAATTTATTAATAAAATATGTTCATGGACTGATTGTGTTATTATTGAACCTCAGCCTTGGAAATGTTACACTTCAGCAGTTAGAAGGTTGAAAAAGGCTGGTGGCAGTTTTCCTTTTTCTCCTTTTTCAGACTTGGCACTTGCTAGAAATGTTGAAGTTGACATAAATGATATTTTTAATATAAATAAATTTGTAAAAGATTTTGAAACAACACCAAGCAATTGGTCTAGGAAAACCTATTTGTATCGCAGACAAAAATAAATGTATTTTAAGAGTAATAAATTATTTCTGATTGAATATTACTTTTCTTCTTGACTCATTGACAATAATTCCTTTACTACCACTAAGAATCACCAATTAATATAAATAATTACAGGAAAAATAAAATTTTGCTTTTCATGTAAGGTAATACAAAGAAAAATATAAATGATTGATAATTCTGGGTTTTCAATATAACTGAAGCTGCAGACACATTTATTTGATTTCTTGAAGTACACGAATTAGATATTTTTATTGTTAATATTTTTCAAAAATTATTTCCTATTTATTAAATATTGGAAAGTACACAAAGGACAGAAAAGGTACAATTCAATTACCGACGCTACATGAAGAAAGAATTTTGAAAATGGCGGTAAAAATCGATTTTATCGCAACATGAACTCGACTACCTTCCGTGCTCATATCGATTCCAAGCGATGCTAAATGGGGATTTTAGGAGATTTCTAGCTCCCAGTGTCGTGTGCGTAAACTCTTCAATAGTTGGTTCTCAAGAGAATTAAACTAAATAGAATCAATGTTTTCTGGAAATGGTGTGTAAAGAAGACGTTGTGACATGGTTTAAAGAATTAACTAGCCACAAACGTATTGATGTAATGTGTACTTTGCTGAATATGTGCCTTCCATTTGAACTACGGTTCCTTGGCACATGTCTTGAGGACCTCGGTAAACGAGATTTCCACGATTTGAGGGATGTAGAGAATCGTGCGAATAATGTTTCGGAGTTGTCCGATTTGCAGTGCTTTAGTGATAAACGAACTCAAAGAAAATTAGCCTTATATCTTGCGCTGTTGCATTCGTGTAATCATGCATGTTCCAATGGCCTTTACAAGATTTTAGCCAACTTTGATTTTGGTGAAATTAATAACCTTACGAACAATTCTTCCGAAGAAAATCCTTTGGACGAACTTTTGTTACTTTATACTCTAGCTCTGAACCATCCAGCTTTTACTTATGAACAGAGAGCTATGTTTGGAAATATTTTAGTGAAACTTCAAGATGAAGAAAATAAGTTATATGCAGCCAGACATTCTGTCGGTATAGGCCTAGTGTATGTTAAGAATCCCATGCAGGTGAGAATTTTTACTGCAATTTTTTTTGTGTCCTTGAAGTGAAACAACCATGAGAATTTTATATGTGATTCTGTAAGTAGGTCAACATTTTGCTATTATGATGAATTTGATCATATGAATTGACAGATAGTCCCGAACTCTATTTTTGCTTAGGAAAATTTTGTTCATTTTGCAGGCGTGTGTCCCTTGCCCCGCTTCTGATGAGCAAGGGCAACTAGGACCTTGCACGGGCATTACAATGCCTCCTACTCACCCAGGTAAGCTTTGTTATTGATACTGTGCAAGGAAATCTTATGTAGAATTGCAGATATATTTTATACATGCATTGTAAATGCAATTCCAATAATATTGAAATTTCATTTGTCTAGTGTCAGTTATATTGAAAATTCTGTTGAAAGGCTTTTCAGTCAATTTTACTTATTCCTTCATATTCAATAATATACATTTTTTCAATTAGAGTAGCTTTTCAAAGTAGCTATATATGTAGTGTTTCCCATCATATTTAACTCGTTTATTCTATTTAATGAATGATGGAGTTACTTGTAGGACCTATCAATGCAATATTGTCTTTAGTTCATTAAACTATTTACAGAACTTCAAGCCTCGATTGGGTTTCTTCTCAGTGTTAAATGATTCCTTTTCACAAAGGACAAATGTTATTCTTTCCAGCAGCTGACTTGAAAGGCAGAAATTCTCTCCCTCCAGGGCTCAATCTCCCTCCGGGTCTGAGTCTGCCTCCGGATCATCAGATGACTGCTACGAGTTATGTGCATGTTACATTTCCATCAGCTGGACACCAACAACTCCCTGCAGTGCAGTGGCATGGGGCGCCGCTCATGATGACAAGCCTCTGCAGCACTCTGCCCAGCGAAGTGCAGGCTGGTGGAGAAGTGTCACCGTATCCATCTTCTCCACTTATGAGCCGGCAGTCATCTCCATCGCAGTCTGGCTCTCCTAGTCGTGCTGCTTCTCCATCTCGTCTGGGACCTCCTCCACCTCCTTCGCAGCAACAGCAGCAGCCTCAGTCACAGCAACAACAAACACCTCAACAACCTCCACCTCAGCAGCCCCAACAAACACCACAGCAACAACCTCAACCGGTGCCAGCCTTGGGTGGAGGTGACCGTAGTCAAGGTTTCAAAGGACCTCTACCAGTGCGTCGACCAGAACGAAGTACAACCTCTGCAGTTCACCGGCAGAACTGCATTGACGTCTCCATGTCAGCTCCGCCTTCATCAGCAGCTCCACACCAACGAGGGACAATGACCCGGAAGAGCAGTACTGAGCCAGTTGATTCGTTGCGAGAAACTTTGGGAAAGGAGATGCCTAACTTTCTCCAAAACCTTCAGAACTACACGTCAGATGAGGTAAGAAGTACTATTGCTTTTGTTAGTGATTTTATTGCATTACACAGCACTAGTTTACCTGTTTACTGATGTGTGTGTTCGTGCTATATTATTTTTTTTAAAGATGTGTAATGTAAGTAATTTGAAAGAATATATGCATTACTAGTTGATGGGTTGTTCCGTAAGTACTTGAGTCATAGAATGATATTGCTAAAATAGTGATTTTCAATGAACAGTGAAGTTCATAATTGTTAAGAAAGTTATTTTATTTGCATGAATCTGTTGATTGAGACCTGTGGTTCAACTTTTATTTAATGCCTTTTTTTCAATTATGTTTTTGCTGTTTGCTTTAGTACAGTTGAAGAATTTCAATGTTAAAATAAAATTGAAATAAATTTGGTTTGTTGGATATTGGATATTTTATTTTAATAAAAGATTTCCTGTATTTACAAAAATATTGCATACATTTTTTATTTCAATAAATTTTTGTTTAATACTTATACTTTTTATTTAAATTATTTGCTAGATAGTTGGTGTAATGTCTGTAAATTTTAATAGGATCCTGATTATTTAAAAGAAATTAAGATAGAAATGTCAAGATTGCGTTGTATTAACAAATTGAGTGACACGTGCATATAAATGAGTGATCTAGTTAAGCAACAATAAGTCGTTGCGCTGAACCATTAATATAATTTATAATCTTCTTTGTACTGTTTGCATTTTTGGCCCTGAGATGTTTGATATGTTGTGTAGCTGCGGCGAATGAGTGATGATGAGCTGAAGGATTTGGGGCTGCCTGTGGGTGCCATTCACCAGCTTCGAGCTATAGTTACAAAATTAAACAACACCAATGGCATCAGCACTCTTGACAAAAGGGAGCCAGGTCCAGTGGTGAACAGAAGAAAGCAGGAGAACAATGCTGATGAGGTGAGCGTAAGAGCTGTGCATTTATGCATTACTACTCTTTCTGTTGTGAAATTTTGTGCTTGAGATACTTTGTGTGCTTTGGGAAACCACAGCTCAATGCTAGAGTGGCTGTTGGGGCTGGATATGTTAAATTGTGTAGTCTCTTGTAGTTTCCAATTATGGAACCACCAGAGTGAAGGTATGTGATCTTCTTGTTCCTTCAGACTTGCTACTAATAAACTAGTTATTCAAAAATTAATTATTAATGGGGTATGAAGACCAATATTTATAAAAAAATTTCAAATCGTTGGAAAATTTATTTTCTTAACATCATTAGATGGTATTGCATCTATTTTTGATTGGACTTCATAATTAAAAAAATTAGGTAAAAAAGAATGTTATGCCATATTTATGCACACAAATTGTTTTCGCTTCTTTTGTCATGGTTGGAATGAAACAATGGAAATAGCATTCCAGTTTTCTGGTA
Source organism: Teleogryllus occipitalis (assembly GCA_011170035.1). Classification (NCBI taxonomy): domain Eukaryota; kingdom Metazoa; phylum Arthropoda; class Insecta; order Orthoptera; family Gryllidae; genus Teleogryllus; species Teleogryllus occipitalis. The sequence goes on along the minus strand of BLKR01001203.1, from coordinate 137,774 downwards.
ACTTTCAGATGTTGCTGGGTTTGAAAAACTTAAAGCAAAATGGGCAACAACCCAGCAAATTTGGACATGTACTGCAGAGTTGCATTCTGCCACATTTTTACATATTATGTAATAAAGCAGTTTATTTTCAGGTACTTTTGTTGTGTATATTTGCATTGTGTGTATTTCCATAGCTCTTAGTTTTGCTATGAAAACTTGTTTTGTCAGTGCTTTTGAAATGCTCCTCAATAGATTTAGAGGTATGATCCTTTTGTTTCAATCTGTTTGAAGTTCGTGCTGCTGCCAGCATATTATCTACAGATTCATGTTAAAAGATGTGTAATATGTTATAAACCATTAAATATTTTGGGAGTGGGTCATTAGTGCAATAGAAACCATGATTGACAAGTTATAATAAATGTGTTATTACAGTAAGTATATAAACTTTTATTTTTTTAAAATTTTTTATATTGACTGATATTTAGTTTGTGCACCTCTGAGAAATTACAAAGTAATCAGATATTCAAAAATTGACAACAAAATCAACAATTTTTAAAATTCCACCATAAATAAACGCATTATGCTGCATTGCCACCAAGTGGAATGGCCCCACTGAACTGAAGACCATTTTTTCTTGTGAATTTTTGTACACTTATTTCTTAATGGCCACTTTTTAATGAAAGCAGTATGCAGAGGCGTTCATTTAAAAATGTTTAAGCTTCTTCCAAGCTTCACTTTATTAGATAATTATTTATAAAACTGAAATAAATCATTCTGATGTGAGACTTACAATTTGTTTTTTTAATTGGCTTGGTTGCCATTGCTTTTTATGGTGTCTCTGTGCTTTACTGTTCAATAGACTGTGTAGACACTAACCCTTTCACTGCTGAAACCATCTCCAGATGATAGTTCTATCTCAGTGTTACTGTTCTTTGCCATCAATTTGCATTCTATCATCTTCTTATGGAACTGCACAGCTTCCAGTTGCATGGTTGAAGCAGGGAAAGGGTTAATACATGGGGTACACCATCCTGTTTTACATCAGTGCCTGGTTCTGTTTGAGGCAGCACCACTATAAAATCACTAAGGAATAATGATGAAACATTACTTTTATGCTGCAGACAAATCTTGAAATACATTTGAATCTAGATAATATTGTGCTTTGTGTGTGAGATATGTATGCACGTACATTTTTTGGGTGTTGTTTTTGCTGATTCAATGCCCTAAAGGCTGGGTAATGAATGTAGTATTTGATTGTGCTTTGTGTCACTGTAGAATGATATATTTTTTGTGTGCTTCTGAAGCTCTGCCTCTTCTGAAAAGAGCAATGCAGGATTTTCAAGAATTCACATGACAGTTCATGATTATTGAATTTGGAACATCAGAAAATTAAAATTATTGGAGTATTTCAATTGATTCAGACACATTTTGTTGTTAATATTTTGATATTAAAATATACAAATTTTAAATTGGTTTCTGTGACTATTAGCTGCTTTTTGTACTTCTGATTGAGAGGGGAAAATTACCAGAATTTTTTAAAATACTAATTACTGATTTTGAATCCTGAAGAGGTTAAGTGTTTAAAGAATGTTTGGTGGAATCAATTAATTGAGAAAGATTGAAAAGCAAGGCAATTTTTAATTGTAAATAATTGTTTCCAATAGTATTGTAACTTTTCTCTTAATTATTTTAATTTGATTGGGATCAAATATTACTTTGTGTTTTGTTAATTTGAAATCTTGTAAGGATTAACTTCGTGGTACAAGAGAAGGTTTCGTTAAATCTGAGAGAGAAAAAAATGTTAAAGTTTGACATTTCTCCCAGATTTTAAATTTTGTTGAAAGCAAATGTTTGTCAAATCAATGGCAGAGAATTTCTAATGATTAATATTTTTGTAGGACGTGAACCACTTATTTCATTGAATAAAATTGCCAGAACTTTAGTTAATTCCAAGAATTGTTAATAAGAAATAGAAGTCCTCTTGTTGTGAGAGGCAGGGATCCTAAAAGAATAGATATTTCCTGGGACAGCACATCACAAACAGCAGCTCTATGTGCATTGTTGAATCCCTGCAGTGTGCCATTGGGGCGTGCTGGCCCCAAGTTGTGTTGGTTTGTCCCAGGGGCGAGCCTCGAGGCAGCAGCGGCAGGCTCAGCCGTGCTCGTGCATCGGCTTGGCACCCCTGCTTGCCTTCCTTAGCTGTTGTAAGTCCCTAGAGTCGATCACATAAGGTACGACTCGGCCTAGCGGTGATGGGACGCAGTGGTGCTGGAAGCTAACCGTGCGTGTACATAGAAAATGCATGGTGGGCACTCTGCGAGTCTCTTTCTGTGTCTCAGATGGTGTGCAGACTGTTTAACTCTTCTTATGTCATGATTCTCTCTCATTTTTCATTCCATTGATTCTCATCCTTTGGGTAATTGGCTTTTCAAGGTCGGTTTCTTTGGTTTGAAATGTGAAAATTATTTCAGAATCAGGAAGTATTTGTTTAGTCTTCAACAAGCTATCCTTTAAGAAAGGAAGCTATAAAGTGTATTAATAACAGCTTTGAAAAAAAAGAAAAATACACTTCATAATGTAATTAAGCAGGTGGGCACTAATGTTAGCCATGAGTACCATGATCTAGAATTTTCAAATTTCTGTTAACACAAGCTATTAAATGTATTTCTTGCATAAAAATTAATAATTTCATTGAACATTTAATTTTTCGTTTAATATTGTACTATACTTCCTTTAGTTCGTTTCTCTGAAACAAAAGATCAAACACAGCATTGTTCTGATTAAATCAAGCTAATATTATTCATTCAGTGGCTAATTTATTATTCATGATGCTTTAATTTTTAATGTAATTTGTAATCATCTATTTATCTGCCTCGAAGGTCTGTTCTTTCTATTCATGCTTGTGTTCCAACTTTCATGATGTTCATGTGTGTATTATAAAGGGATAATAAATATGCTCTGTCATAATTTCTGAATTGTCGAGTTGGATTTGTGAGACACCCTCTTGCAGGTGGCTGAAAGGAAGAACCAGCATGCTGCTCCAGTGCTGCAGCGGATCAACCGATTTCCCTTGGAAGGGGCGCCAATGGTCTACCCTCCACCCTCCCTGCTGTCTGCACCTGCAGCACCTTGTTTCACTTGTTTTGTGCCGGTGTCTTCGGCCCCTGGCCGATACCCTCCACAACCACAACCTTACTGCTGTGTGGGGCATGGTATGCGTGGGTTGCGCATTGACGATTCAGCGCGACACTGCTCCAACAGTAGTAGTGCCGCATCAGACAGCTCAAGTGCCAGTCACTCTCCTCCAGACACACCATCAATGCCCACCACACCTCAGTGGGACAGAGGTACTATTTTTGCCTTATGATTATCTCATTTTCTGTTCTGAGAGGAAAGAAGCTAATTTTTGCCCTCGTGAGATGTTAATTGAATGGAGCAAGGAAAAAAACATAACAGGAACAGTGTCCTGTTGCAGCAAAACGCTTTGTTTTTGAATAACAATTTTGAATTTAAAATTTTAATGGATGAAAATTTTTTAAATATTTTTTGGTGGAAAACTATTTTTTCTTTGTTAAAGCCTTTTATTTCTGTTCATGGCATTGTAATATTAACTGATGTCTTGAAAAACGCACTAAAATTTGATATTGTGCATGTGAAAGATTTGTTTTACTTTTCAGATACATATTGAACATTTTGATTAATTTTATTATCTGATTGACTTAATGCAGAAAAGTACAAAAATGTTTGCATGTATTTTTAAACATGATGTAATGGTTATTGAATGAACATTTTTTTAATGTAAATATGCCCAAATTGTATGGAAAAGAAAAAGTATAATTACTTATGTGCAGAATAACAAAATTAAGATAAATGCCAGTATTTTTAATGATAATTGATAGTATCACTCCTTATAGTTCAGTGGAAACATTATGATAAAATATCTTGTTTTAACAATGTATTTATGCAAAATTTTATGCTAATTATATAATTTAAAATATAAATATTCAGTTTTTATCTTACGATGTGTTAATTTTGAGATTCAATTTAATAAATTAGCTTTTTTCATCCCATATAAAACTTAAAATGATACTGAAATCCATGATGTGTAATCCATACAATGCATGATAACTATATGAGTATTGTCCTCTTTCTTTGGCAGTCTACCCTGGAAAGGAAATTAACTTAGGCGAAAGGTGGAGCCCTGGATGTGAAGATCACGCAGAGAAAGATAGGAGATTAACAGAGTCCACTGAGAAGCCAGGAGGAGAAGAGACGAACAGTGGGGCCCCACCTTCACAACCACCAGGAGTACACTCAACCAATATCAGTGTTACCTCCACAACTACTGCTAATAACAACAACAACACCACTACCAGTAGCAATAATAACAGCAGCAGCAGTAGTAGTAGTACCAACAGCAATAGCAACAACCGGCCAAGGGTGCCTGGTCTTGGAAGAGGTAAACCCACTCCACCTGGACTCCAGTTACCAAGAGGAAGGGGTCCAAATCCTACAACTGTTATCCTTGAGGGCAACCACAAGACACTGCCTAGTTGTCGAAGGGAAGGTCCTACAATGAACGGTGCCCAGCCTCCCCCACGTACGTCTCATCCTCCACCCACACCCCCTCACGACGATCGGAAAATGTACTTTGTACCTTCTGATATGGCGCATACTTACTCCACTGTAAACTCTACCAGTCAACCACCACCCCCACAATACTCTGGAGGAACTTGTGGGAACAACCCTCAGCATCGGCCGGCGGACATGTCTGGCGGTAGCAGCAACGTGCCTTACTCCCCAGCCACTGCTGCTGCTTTCCTTCCCCACACCCACTTCAATGCCCTGAGGTCAACAGGTTCCCTATTTCCCAGCTTTGCTCACAGCAGCTACATGAGGCCCTTTCCCTTTTCTCCTAATGGTGAATTAGTGTATCAGTACCATGGACCTCAGACACCACCTCCGCCTCCACCAACAGCATTCATACCAACACCAATGGTGGCAGCATTTTCACCTGTCGTTCCTCCGCCCAAGGTGTCATGCTACAACTGTGGCAGTCAAAGTCATCATGCTAGTGACTGCAAAGACCCAACAATGGAGGAAATGACAAAGCCAGGTGAGAGTGAAGTTTTCTTTTGTGACAACCATATATATATTATTATTATTATTATTATTTTTTTTAATACCACCTTGTTTGTTTTTGAAAAGTATATGCGAATATCTCCCATTTTCCCACGAAAAATGTAAGGAACATACCAAAGTAAATTATTTTACTTTTTGGTATAGTGCGAGAGAAACCAATCATGTTCAAAAGAATGTTTTTTAAATGTCATTTTCAAAACATTGTTGAATAATTCATGGAATGTTGAATTTTGTTTGAGAGATTTTGGTTTAAATTTTGGAGCCTGCAACGTGAATTTCTCAGTATTGAGAGTTATCAGTAGTACAAATTGTGAATGGTGGTCTATAATTTTGCAGGCCAGTACCGGATAGATTACGTTCCATACCAGAAACCAGGTGAATGCTCATCAGAGAAGTGACCTCAGCAGCTGCCTTACCAGAAGCTCGTTCCAGTGTTTCCTGCACCTGGACCGTGCCTGGTGAGCAATGAGCCACGCCATTTCCGTTCATATGTTTATTGGAAACTGCTTCACACGGCGGCTAAAGGACGCTCTCAAGAATTGTCGTGATCCTCAAAAGTGAGGTGCTGATTACATATTCTTATTCTAGTACTTTTGATTTACTGCTTCTTATTTATTCTCAGACTATGCAAAGTTTGTTTTATGAAGACTTGTATCTGGTACATTTCCGGTGTTCATGCCAGCAAGCACGAGAGAGCTGTGTCTTTTTAAAGTTATAAAAATATATTAATATATACATAAATATATAAATATATATAAACAATAATGTACAAATTTGTGTAAATGTAATGTATCAATAGTGTGTATGATTTACAGTTGAGTTTTCTCAGTGCAAACTGAAGCTGTGTGCATCTACCGACCAAACTAACAAAACAAATAACTGTGTCCAGAGGTCAAGCGTAGTGTTCCTTTGTACGATACTGGTACTCTGTGCGTGGTTGTTTTCATTTTGCCTGTAGGACCTTTTGTACAGGCTCTGGCAAAGTTTTGAGTGCCTCGCCCAAGAACCATTGTTGAATTTTTTTGTAAATGCTGCTAGTGGGAAATGATAAGCATTCTTTTTCCTTCAGTTTTTTTTATAGCTGACAGTTTATATGTATTTTTTGTGTTACTAGCTTAACAGAAGTTTGCTTATGTGTGATATGAGATGAATGAGCAATATTTCGCTTTATCTTAACTTGACTGGAACTCTTGTATAATAGCATTGTGTTTCGAATTACTTTTGTATATTATTTCCTTGAACTCAGCTGTTGTGATCTTCTCATTTCACCACTACAGCAACAGCTGTTTATGCTATGTCAAAAGTAGTCCTTCCTCATCTATGAAAGGACTCAAAAACTCTAAAGCAGCTTTGCCAACAATCATAGGTTACATGTAGCTCATCCTTGTAGCAAAGCAGTTTGCAATGCTTGCTCACTGTAAACTTGAAAGTTGTACTAATCCTTCATTGTGGTGATTCGTTCTGAAGAAGCACAAAATTTTAAATACATTTTAATTCGAGTGAACTTTATATTTGAATGCATATCAATTAAATTTTGACCATTGCAACCTTTATACAAATTTTTTAGGACTTAATGAAGGACATTGATACATATAGTGATTTTGTTGGTATATTCTGATAATTTGAAAATTTATTAGGTACACATTTTGGTTGATTTGTATTGAGCTATGGAATGTGCAAGAATGTTTTGTATGTGCTGGACCATTGAATCTTTAAAAAAATGGAATGGTCTTATCAAAATGAATGCTTCCAAACCATTAGGAGCAATCAACTCACCATATTGTTATCTGGATACCCGTGTAATGGGCTGCTTGAAGCCCTCAGTCAGTGTTTGTACATATATAAAAATGTTAAAAAACAAAAATAAAATTAGATTAAGAATGTTTTTAAATACATGTGATGTGTATATATTATATAATTATATGCAGTTAAGTCAAAAATTGAAATATATTTGTAAATTAAGTTGTAATGAGTGAAATCATTTTACCTTTATGTATTAAAAATATTGAAATAAATAATCTCAAAAACTGCCAATCTGCTTGCCTTTGTATTATTTGAAATTAATCTGTGGGCTATCCAAAATGTGTAAAGTAATGGGTGTTCCGAAGGGAATCTTTGAGTTAGCAAACTTTTTATAAAGTTGACTTTGCTTTGGGGGCATCCTGTGACGGGGTCGCGCTGTCCAGGGGATCCTTTTCTCGTTTGGCACGCTGCGTGGCGTGGCCAGCGCTCGTAATAGCACGCGCAGATGAACTTACATCGTGAAAAGATCACGTGAAGTGACGCAAGTCGGAACGATGACGATGTGAGCCAGAAATGGCATCGCGCTGTGATGTCAGGCCAGGGGGATCGCTCCACGAGTGCATGCTCAGCGGTGCTCAACCGTTTCGCATGCACATATGCAATTCCGTGGAGGTCGAGCAAAGCTTCCACGCGAATCTTGAGAGAAATCATCTTCCCAAGGCCTTCCGACTTAACAATTTGACTAACCTTGTCCAAGTTTCTCAGATTTATGACATTTCTCGGAACTTTACATTGTGGAAGAACTGAAGGACTCTCGAAACATGGGCGTCGACATGTGTACGTGCGAGTAAAAAATCGCATGCGCTTTTTGACTGCGTATTTCAGGAAATGAATTAAAAATTGTGAGAGAGAATCGAGCTTTGGGAATCAATAGATTTTTAAATACTTTCGACTTTGAGTGCTGGATACGTTTATTATTTGTCATGTCCATGTTAATTAAAATAGTAAGAACGTACCAGGAAGGCTCTTGTAGGACATTTCAATTAATATCTTAAGATAATTGTATATATAATCTTCAAAACCTCTTCAACATATACATATATTTTCACAGGAAATGCAATGCTCGTACATTTCAGATAACTTTTTAAGGTTAGATACGTAACTGCAAGCACTACAGTAATACTTTGCCACTGCGTCGCTCTGCCCCACATCAATATTTGGCAATTACCGATACAAACTTATTGTGTTAATAGCGGGCGGTTGTAGAAAATGGATGTTCTGAAACCAGAATTGATGTGGATTGAAGGAAGATGTTACAGAATTAATCACTGTATTGACAGGTCGTCAGATGCTGCGTACGTTGAGGAGGAATATCAGCCTGATTGTATGTAACTAAAGTGAGGTTATTTTATTCTAATGTGTACACATGTAATATTTTTGAGAATCTTCATTCCAGATTTAGACTGTGATAACGATGAACCATGCGACGATTTCGAAGTTGAATCGTTGGAAGGAGGGAGATTTAAAACTTCTTTTCACATTGCTCGGTGAGTTATGGATGTTCCCCAATTTTCTTTGGAAGATTCCTGTAAAATAACTGCAGGGGAAAGTTTTCAATGATTTGATATTGAAGAGTTTGTACTTATGTAAAGGAAAGATGGTGAATAAAGTTGCTGAAGTCACGTCAATTGTGAGTCTACCTAAGAGACTTGGAAGTTTTTTGTATCAATATTTTTATCGCCATTGCTTAGGAGGAATACTTTTTACATAATATGCAATGCATATGACGTTAAAAAAAACGTTCAGATTCCTTGATGAGGAAAAGAACCAATGTTAAGTCATTCTTGTGTCATTGTCATGTCAAAAGCAAACCATTACAACTTAAATATTGAGGAAGGAAAGTAAGACAGAATTGAATTTAGTCAATTCAACTCTGTTGAATTTCTGAAAATCATGTATCATTGTCTTTCAAGGCTTGGTCCCTTGAAATAAAGCTTTGTTTCAAGGATTACATAACAGTTTTCTATTTACCAGTGGTCTTAATTTTATGTTTTTGAAAAATACAAGTACTGTGTCGGTGCTTACCTAAGACAATTCTATTTTGTGTTGTTGATTTTGTAGAAATAAATTACTTATTAAATTATTATTTTTCCTTCCATGAACTTCTATTTTTGAATATTGTGAATAATTGGTGATTTAAGTTATTTATTTCTTTGTCAAATTGATATAATTTCCATGAATGAATCGGGGAAATGAGGTTTGAATTAGGATTACCCGATTGTTTAGATATAGAGGACACGTCAAACTTGCCAGGAAAGACAGTTATGTGTTTCCATGCTTTATGATTTGTATTTTTTTTTAATCATGTATTTGTGTGTAACAGTTATTATATATTAATGCTTGCATCCTACCGGGGCTAGGTGCACGTTACTTTCTTACTATTTAATGCAAATTCCATTTTTGTACCCCAAAGTTGTTAGCCCTGGGAGGTGGGGTGAAGTTATGAAGATGATGGAAGTTGAAATAGACATACAGAAACATACAGAGTCACACACAACACAGCTACGCTCGAGGCAGGACTCGCGATCCTCAATTCTGCGACCGCTACTGCACTATTGCCTCAACAATCTCAGCCATTGGATTGGCATTCTTTTTATTAGCATTTTATAAATATCTTAAGTTTTATTACAAAACTTCTTGACCATTATTTGGTGAACAGGTCCAGGATTCTATTATTGTATTTTTACAGTAAATATTCATTTAATTTAGTTTACATTATGATATGTTTTGAGGACACATTTGTCCCCACCATCAGACTGGAACAACAAATTTCACTTAAATAATGTACAATTCTGTTTAATAATGACAAACGCATTAGGTAGTTTCCAACACTAAAAGACCTGAAACTCCACTTGTCGTAAAATTATGCTTTAATTCAAACATCTATGAATAAAATAAAACTTCATAAAATAAAACATTTCCATATTCCAAAAGTTATATTTTAAATCACGAGACAAACAACATACCCAGTTGCCATGGTGGATTGACTGTTCGCATGTCCCTGCTGTGATAAGAAGGACAATATTACTCATAACAGTCAAAAGGGGAGTGGGCGCGAGGAAAGAAAATTTTAAATTCAAAATGTACAGGCCACTTCTCATAAAAATTAACCAAACAGAAAAATACAAATAATTTAAACTGATACCTGTACAGAAACAATTCCATATTTGAAATTACTCAATAAACTGCTATAAAGTCTAGTGAAATTATTTCACTTAACTTGGTAGTTTTTGTGAACAAAGTTTCCAAAACCAATTTTGGATCCCTTCTGTTCTCTTTAGCTAAAACCTTAGCATTCATAAAATCTAATTTATGACCAGTACTAATTCTATGGATAGTCAGTTGTTTACTAATTACTTCATTCACATTTCTTTTATGCCCTGTGAGTCTTAGTTTCACACTTTCTCTTTGTCTGTGCTAAATAAGAATCTGAACATTCTGCACAATAAATTTTATGAACTAGTCTTTTTTGTTCCTCTTTCTGTTTAACATATTACAGATTTTTAATTACATTCATTTAATAGGATATTCTGTTCACTAAATTAAGATCAAATTTAGTTTTTAACTCAGATTTTATTTTGAAATTAATATTTTAGAATATTTTAATATTTTTGATGTATGAATATATGACTATCTTAGAATATGTTAGAAATATGTGCGTTTATTGAATACTGAACCTGTTTGGCAAATAATGGCCAGGAAGTTTAATAGTAAATGAGAGTGATGGACAATACAGTTAAGTAACCTTAAGTTTTGTTCGAGGATTTTCTCTGATTTCAAATTATCAAATATCATCAATGATGCAGCTGTTGTGAAATATACTTTTATTACTTTTTTTATTTAACAAATCCCACTTGTGATCCAACATTACTACAAATTTCTTAAATTAAAACAATACAATCTTGTGAACTGAAGATTCTTTTTTTCCTATGCTGAATATTTTTATTTCTTACATAGGAGGTTTTGCCTGCAAGAAAAATACAAAGTAAATCATTCAAACAATAGCATTTATTTACTAAAAAAATTCTATGGTAACGTGTAGGAGTTGTTGACAACCTTGAACAACGAATTCAAAAAAATGAAACGGTGAAATATTTATTTGGTATATTAATTTAGTTTTCAAGAAATCTAGATAAATAATTTCCAAAGCACACAGAAAGACAACTTTCGTCTCTGGCCATGCGAGAGGTGTCTACGATTTTGTTAACTACCCAAGAATTTGGGAAAAATCAAAAACATCTATACAGGACCTTTCTTGCAGGGTCAGTATCAACCCCCCAGGGGTTGATGACATTTTAAGGAGGGACAAAGTAATCAAAGGGTCAATTGGGTGCTGATATCTGAGTATGCACTGACGACTGATCAGTATAATGAAGATCAAGATCTCATCGATTGCAAAAAAAAAATTATGAGTTGTATTATTATTTTTACTTATTTAACACTACAATTCGTCTAATAATAAATTACGAATTTGCTCATCTTTTGAAATTTTACATCATTCTTATTAACAAAATAAAACTTTAGTGCATTTATCTGTGATTTTGGTTTTAAAAACTTGTTTTATTTGTAAGTTTAAAAATAGTAGTTCAAAAAAAAAAAATTAAAAAAACTAACCATTTTTTTCATCACCTTGATGAACAACCATCTTGTTCCTATTATTTGTCTGTTATCTATAAATCAGTTATGTGCAATTATTTGTATTATGATAATTTTGTATGCTGTATATTACAGAAAAAAATAAAAGTAAAGGATTGTCGATGAAACAATCCATTCTTTTTAAAGAGGTCGATGCAATAAAAAGGTTAGGAACCTCTGATCTCTACTAATAATTTCCAATGTTCGTAAACATTGAAAGAAAAAGCCTCAGGACATGTGAGAGGGATTTATTGTTTCTTTAGATACCCAGGAAGTTGGGGAAAACCAAAGAATCAGTGAAACAGTTTTGATTTTGACTGAAAAATGCAAATATTTGATTGTTTTGTTCCACCTATTCTCATACTGTGTGTACTGACTGAATTCTCTTACACAAATTACGTCATGTTACACCAAGGCTCCACCATTAAATATTTGTTATGTTGCATTATGGAACATTTTTATGTTCTTGGTATGTAAAAAACTGTTGTATGGTATTAAGATACAATATTAGATTATTGCAGTATTCTATTTCTGTTCAAATATTTAAACTGTGTCATGGAAGGGTATTTTATTTGTTGTCCTTGAGCAGTGTGCATGCTGTTTTTAGAAAATCATTTTGTGTGGTTTTGTTCAGTAGCATTGTTGCTGCTGCAGGCCACTAGTTATGTATTAAATCACAATTCAAATGCTTTAAAGATTTATAAATAAAGTACAATGGTGTATTCTATTGAAAAAGAGAGTACAAAAGGGAATACCTCCCAAAAAGTACTAATATTCTTGAAAGTATACATCTGGTAACTAGTCCTAGATGGATTTTGTTTTATCCCAACTTAGAACTTTCAGTAGATTAGATATTATAATTCAATTTAATGTCATAATTACCTTCAACAATAACTATGGTGATCAGTAGTTTTCAAGGGTAATATGAAATACCACTGTTGTTTTCAAATTTTTAATTGATCTACAAGAATAAAAATTCTTAAAGAGAATCTTTTCATTAATTGCTTGAGAATTAATATGATATTGAAATATAATGTGAATTGTTACCAAAAATGTATTATTTTATAAAGCTATTGAAAAATGGTTTTAAAATTTAAGCTAGTTGAAGTTGAAAATTGCTGAATGTGAAGGTAGATTTTCATGGGATTATAAAGTGTTCAGGTGTGAAAATCTGATGGAAAGAATATGTATAATGCTTCAGTTTATATAATTCTGAGAAAATTTCTGTTCTTCCAAAATCAAAGAAATCTAGGTAATGATTATATGGAAATGCTGCTTATTTTAAGAATGAGGTCTTATTGTATGGAGATCTAAATAGATGTAAAGCTTATATGTGGACTATGAGATTTAAATTTATAATACCAGATTACGTTGGGTAAAAATTGCCAGGGCACATTTAGAAGTTCTGATGAAGATGCTGTTACCTGAAATTCTTGCTCTTTTTAAAATTCAAATAAAAAAGGTCCTTTTAGTTCCTCAAAAAATATTGCATTGACAATAATGCAAAACACATTTTTGCCAATAAAACTTTCTTTTAAAACTGCTCATTGCTGCTCTCTGCCAGTTTTAATTATTACTAAATACTGCACATTTTAATGTTGTGGTATTTAGTAATATGTAATTGATGTGGTAGTTACTGTTGATGATTATTAAAAAACTGAGTAATACGCTGATAATTATTATTTAAAAAACAGTAAAACTAATTTCATTGTTAAGTTCAGTTTTCTCCATCACTGAACAGGAAAGCTTTAATGAGTACTAGTTCTTTTCATAGCTTAAAGGTTGAAGGAAATAGTGTTAAAAGAATTTGAATAATAAATGTATGAATTTTATGTTAATGTTTTACAAGGAAAGTGTAAATGATAATTTCTTTCTTTAGGTGTTCTCTATCCTCAGAGAAGTGCTTACTAAATTTGATTATACTTTGATTCATGAAGATTCTAATTGTTATAATAAAGGAAAATAAATATTCCTTTAAATAATTTAAACTTGGGTTAAAATCTATAGTCAATGAAAACATATAGAGTTATTTGGCTCATGTTATTCACTGTACTAATAATTTTTGCAGGGCATACTTTCCATGTATTATTGGAAGTAAAGGGAATACGAGGCGTCGTCTTGAAAATGAAACAAAAACTCAAGTTAAAGTGCCCAAACCAGGGCAAGATGGCGACATAGGTAAGAGGTTTTGCTATATATATTGTACAGAAAGAGTTTTGATTAAGCTTCTTTTTAAATTTTATTATGATTTGCAAAATTTTGTTAGAATCTACTATTTAAATTTTCAGTTGTAATTGGAAATGATAGAAGAAGTGTGTGTGCTGCACGTCGCCGAATTAATATCATTGTTATGTCTTCTAGACAGAAACAGTCATTCACACACTTTCTGTCGATTCCAGTAAATGGCAGGGCTATTCAACAAGGATTTCTTGAGTTTAAGGTACTGCACTTTAAGTGTGTCTATAACATGCCCAGAAGAACATATTTCAATTAAAATTATTCAAATTACATTTTTTAAAAATAAATGTAGAGTAATTGCTGCCAGTGAGTGCTTTTTAACTTACACCTTTACATTCTAATTATTGTGGCAAATATATTGTGATCCAGAATAATTTACTAATATGTATGTAATTTGGTTCTTATGCTATCCACCAATTTGTGATTGAATTATATCTGCATAGTGTTTGTTTTGGTAATACAACAAGCCTTTAAGACAAAAATTTACTTCGTACTATTACAATTTTGCATGTCAAAATACTTTACAAATTTAGTTCTGGAAGAAAAGGCATTTATGGAGCACACAAGACAATGGGACAATGCATAGTATTCAGTGGATATAGTCAGTACAACACTGAAAGTCACCCTTTTCTAAATTTTCATAAGTTTCTCTTGAAGTTCAAAATAAAAAGAAACTATTGTTCATCTTTGTTAGGGTAGTCATTGTCTCAGAATTTTGTATAATAATTGTATTAATTGCAGTTCCACCTTTGTCTATGAAACCATTGTCTTGAAGAATGTAGTTCTTTGCTTGATGTACATATCATAATGTTTATTGTGAGATATTTTTTATGCTTGGTGTGCAGCCAATCTATACTGCAATTTTTACATTGCTGCCTGTGACATTTCATTAGCTGTTATGGTGCCATCCAGTTGGGACCTTACACATCACTATGGTGGCGTTCTACCTTCTGATTGGATGACACTGTAACAGCTGTTTTACTTCACTGGCAGATCTGTATAAACCACAGTATAAGAGAGAGAGAAAGTAAACTACCCAGATACTACAGAAGTTTCCTAGGTAATTGTTTTAACGTCAAATCAATAAGCAGCAAAAGGAAAATATATATTTTTTTAAATTATCACAGGCATTTCAGTAGTGCATGGAAACCTGTTTGAGGGTTGAAAAATTATATATTCAGTGATGGTTTTTGTCAGGTATTTAATTTACTCAACAATCGTCAACAAAGTAATGTTTTTGATTCTAAATTTACAGTAAAATCTGTCTAAATCGGAATCTGGCGGATTCGGTGGTATAACGGTCAGCGTACTGGGCTGTTGGACCCAAGTGTGTGGGTTCAAACCCTATCGAATCCGTGGATTTTTAAGGGCGAAAAAATCCTTCGTACGCCTTCCTTCGGAGGGGAAGTAAAGCCGGTTGTCCATTTAGTAGATTTACTGCATGTAAAAGATCCTCAAGCCTAAAAGAAGCCTCTGAGCAAAATTGAGATTCACCTGTTTCCTCGCCCAAGATAATACCTCCTTTCTCCGCTAGGTGGTGCAAGGAGCGTAGCGAAATTTACGCGGTTAGACGGAAGAGCGGGCCTGATGGCCCGAGTCTCGCCTCGTAAAATAAGGCATTAGCTAACTAACCTGTTCAAGTCGGAAACCTGCCTTAACCAGAACATTTCCCCGGCCTATGAAGTTAAATGGCATTTTACACAACAAAACGGAACCTTTTCAACGTGGAAACTGAATGGATTTTCATGTCCTGCAAGGAAATATATAAAACGGAATTCATGTGCATTTAATGCAATTGGCAGAGAGATGCGAGATGTTCTTAATAAAATGAATGCATCTCCAAGCCTGTTTTAAATTCTCTATCCCTGTGACACCCGATTTTGTTGTGGCTGTCAGATATTGAAGGAGAGGGGCTTCAGCTGTCAGCATAAAATTCAATCTTGGGGTCGCTAGTCTCTCAAGATGTAGGCCATACAGGAATTCCCTCTTTCCCAACTCTTTGAGAGTGGGATGGTGTACAGAGTGGCTTCTATTCACACGTCTCCCTGCCCCGCAATGAAAATCATAACCATTCGACTAGATACGCATTACTCAAGGCCATGCGAGGGTTTAAGAACGTCATACTGGGTTGTGATGCATTGTGCATTGAAAGAATCAGCTGTCTGAATACAGCCACTAGGCAGTAATGTGTTGTGCATTTTTTAACTCAGAAGCTCTCAATGAAGATTCATTTATGGGTGATTTCTTCCATAAATGCATTAAATGTTAATGTTTTTTGAAAATTATATTAAAGTTATGTAGTTTACTATTATTTTGGAGGTAGAAACGTCAATATCACTAGTGTCATAAAATGATCTTGCATAAAACGCAAACCTCCCTAAACTGGAATTTTTTTGTCCCGATCTATTCCGGCTTAGACATTTTACTGTATATTGAGATACTAAAGATGCTTATCATCCTTTGTCATTGCTTTTTCTGCTATACTACTGACTCTCATCTCTTCTACTGACCTTGGGTCTTCTTAAATCTCCCTTGAATTTGTTTTCCATGAAATGGGGATCATCAGGATCTACACCACTAGGAGACTTGTGGACATCCCTACTTTTGCCATGAATAGCTCCTTGTTTAACTTGGTCTCTGTCTCCCCAACCATCATGCGATGGCTCATGAACCCATGTTGGATGATGCTTGTGAAATGTGTGCTTGGATTGGTTTTAGCAGTAGGAACTCACTAGATGGAGCGGACTACAGTAGATATAAAAGAATAAATTGTGTTGTCTTGGCCAACATTATTATTTTTTGTAATAGCAGCTTTCAATGCCTTAGTCATTGTCATCAGTTACCTGACTTTTACTAAACACATAAATCATTAAAAAAATCAATAATGAACTAATAAATATATAATTGAAAGTTTTAGTAATTATACTATAATTTTACGTAAGAGAAATGTCTTCATTATAACAAATGAAAGAAAGAAAGGAGGAGGGGAGTGATTTCAATACTACCAGCAGAAATGTAGTAAATCTCTGCAATAATTAAATGCAAAAATTAATTTTTTATTACATATTACATATTTTTTGGATGGAACCAAAGGCAGCATTTTTTTAAAATAAACTAGAATTTCATAAATGAAGACTTAAAGTAAATTTTGATGTGCTAATTTTTCAATATTCAAGTTATAATCGGAATTATGCTCTATTGGCCAAACCACTTGAAGTACATTCTGATCTAAGTGCTAAACCTAAGTTAAGATCATTGCCAACAGAATGCGTGAGCTGTATATGCCCTGCAGCAAATTGTGAATTATAATCTAAGTGTCATGTGCACGCAAACAACGTTGTTGTGTTTTTAGCTGTTTTCTGTTTTTTTTGGGGGGTGGCTGTGTTAACTCTTTTTTTTTTTTCGTTAAGTTACAGTGTGTCAAATATTTTTTAATAATTCAAAACAAACCCTCCTTGATTATAAAAGCATTTTTGGCACTTAGACTACTATGTTAACCCTATGGGTACTTAGAGCACTATTTGCATTTGATACTGTGGCCATTGATCGGTTTTCATTTATGATTTCGAAACTAAAAAATCCTAAAATGGAATGAGTTTTAATAAAGATATCACTTGAACAATTTGTATTTAGACTTAATTTAAATTATTCTTTTTAATTCAAAGTATTTATGATTTAAAAAGTTGTTGTTGAGGAAAGAGCATCCTTATCTCAAAACTGTGAAAAAGGCGCTTAGATCATATTTTATTTCAGGTCTACAAATATAAAAATAAACATATTGTTTAATTATGCCTACATCAGATCAAAATGTTCTCAAATATTGTTAACTCTCCAATTAATGAATTTCAGGAGACCAATATTTGGGAAGTTTGTTAGAAGTTGAGAGTTCTTTATAAAGAAAGTTGAATGAAAAATGATGATAGCATACAACATTACATGTAAGACAAAATTATTATACGACAAGTAATTTGTTTCTCTATATGACCTTTAGTTTACGAATGCAAAATATTTGGAAGAGAGCTCAGTAATTTTGTACTGCGTTGGTTGAGCTCTTACATTGGACACTACAGCACACGCAACTATGAAAAACAAAACAAGTTATGATACACATTTCGCTGGCATTATCCGACAAATGTCTCCGATATATTGTGTGGATGATAGATTTCACTTTCGTTACGGCGTTTTGTGGTGGTGGAGGTGATTCACAAACAGGCTACCTACATACGCATGCGCTGATGCTCCAAAGTGGCACGGAACGGTGGAGATATTATTACGGTCATCCCGTGGCGCAGAGCGAAGTCGCTCGCCTTTCACCAAGGAGGTCCGGGTTCAGTTCTAATCTCATGTGAAGTTTATTCCAACAAAACGAGTTTAGCTGCTTGACAAGGGCTAGTCCAACCCCTGTGAAGTGTCCCAAATCCTACCTCTATTCTTATTCCTTTCCTATTCTGGCCGCTGGGTAGTGACGCAGGAGCGCGTAGCAGGAGGCGCGTACGTGGCGATGCTACTTGGCGGTCCTCTTTGACAACTGACTGCGACGAGACGTGACATACTATGACAATTATTAATGGAGGATTACTCTCCAGCGCAAAGCGCTCCGCGCCCTCCAAAGGGCTTGGAGATGCGGTGCGTCAATTTAGACGAAAAAAAGAAGATATTTCTATTGCTATTCGCCAGGCCGTGCCTAAGGCCGCTCCACAATAGCTCGCGAACGGGAACGGGAACGTGAAGGCGAGGACGGGAACGGGAGGTACGTGCGCTTCACAATAAATGCCAACGGGAAGAGGAATAGCGCTATTAACCAGTAACGCCTAAAACGAGAACTTTAAGAAACAGTTGCCGAAACCAAAATACTTCTAGCTACGCTACTGTGTTACTATTTGTATTGCCATCTGTCTGATGTGTTTGCGTGAGCTGCTATGAATAAAAAATACGTGAACGAAAGAATATTAATTAGAAGAATATAAATATAAGTACAAAGAATGCCAAAACTACTACGAACTTACGGAAAATCCAATTACGGGAAACTAAAATTTTGTCAATAAACAAACATCTCCAATGTACTTTAACGAAACAAAAAAATGTGGGAAATTTTAATTCCAAGTATTAATATGAAAAGAAGAACAATTATACTATAATTACTAAAAATAACTATAACTCAACAATGACTAAAAAAACCCACCTCAAGCCCTAACGTCGCTAATCCACGCTCTAACCTCAATATAGCCCTACACTCTCAATTCCGCTTCAGACCAGTGTCGCCTGTCGCGCGCTCGATCAGCTGGAAAGCTTCGCCGCCAGTTGCTGCATTTTCATTGGTCGAGAGGCTTCGCGTTCCCGGGCTGAGATAAATATTGACCATCCTTCCCGTTCCCGTCGTGTTGTGAACGCCTGCCTGAGATGTCCATCTTTTAGCTTTCTTTACGTTCCCGTTCCGGCGCACATGCCCAGAAAACATACCGCTGTCGAACTCCCTAGAGACCTGCGGCTGCGCAGTTGTTCTAAAGTGATGCGTAACTCGAAGTGCGCATGCGCCTAAGATCAATTCTGTCCTTTGCTATCCGCTACGCTGTAATGACCTAAAAAGTTACGCTACGAGATCCTAATTTTAGTGCTCAAAAATAGAGTA
Organism: Teleogryllus occipitalis; assembly: GCA_011170035.1. Lineage (NCBI taxonomy): Eukaryota > Metazoa > Arthropoda > Insecta > Orthoptera > Gryllidae > Teleogryllus > Teleogryllus occipitalis. Next base: position 118,348 of record BLKR01001203.1, on the reverse strand, counting down.
GTCGAGATATTGCTGTTTGCTATACGCCAGGCAGAGCGTAACGTACAACATCTCGACCTCTCTACACTACTTTTCAGCACTAAAATTAGGGACTATAAGTACAGCGGAGCGTATGGCTATAGCGGCCTTGTGCGCATGCGCAGTTCGAGTCGCGAATGCGCAAGTGGTAAGTAGTAAAAAATTGTAGTGGTCAAAGTATTGCTCTCAATTGCTACTGGCATGCTCTGCTTCAAGTCCCTGTTAAGAATTCCAAGCAGTGGCTACGTTTTTCCGTTTTCGTTGTTTTCTGACCATATTGTGTCAAATGTGAAATAATTCTCCATTAAGCTAGTTAGTCGTTAGTCATTAGGGAGTTTTAGCGCCACGCGTAAGGTAGCGATTTTATGCACTACAGTTACGTGACGGACCATGGAGTCTCAACATCTTACTTTAGGACTAAGGTACGACCTTTTACCTTCATAAATAGTGCACGTCTGTGGCATTCTCTATGGTCACCTTACAAACAGCAAAATGGCCGCCTAAAACACGAAAGGTTGCATTTTTTCAACTCTGATTAACTGATTCTCGTATGTGAGGCAGTCACAATTATTCATTACCAACTCCACAACACTGGCAAGAATAATCGGAAAATGCTGGAAAGGTGACGGGTGAGAAATTCGCGAAAAAGAAGTTGAAATCCTATCTTTGAGTTAGGTTATGTCTTATGCTTATAACGAACGCTGTTTTAAGTTCTTCCCTACATTCTCACGAAAAGCCGGTTCAAAATTCCATACTGCATTTTCATCGCAGAGGGCCAGAAAATCTAAAACTTGGTGCACAATGTAGATTTGGTATACTTTGACTCGTATCGCGTTAGAACTCTAGGGTTCCTAGATGGTCACCCATCCAGGAACCTGCGGTGACTCGAGTGACTTCACGGAGCTTGGTTAAACAATTCGACTACCGACACTGACGGAATCCACCGTTGGTGGTTGCATGAGAAGAACCCACCGTTCGCAGCACCGGCGTCGACTTTTTTTACGTGATCAACATATGTACAGGATATATTCGAGGGTTATCTCCGTACTACCGAGAAAGGAACGAAAATTTACTGTTTTGAATCTCCAGCCTGTATTCCTGATATTCGTCTCTCATCCACTCTGTGCTCTCAAGCAGATTCTGGTCATAAACGCACATAGGTACTGGGCTAGTGTGCTTTTGCCTATCACGCACTTGTCCTTTACCAAGGGGAATTCACCCCGGGGTGGGCACCTATGTACTGACCTCTATCCATACAAGTACGCCTTTAGGCTGGTATGTGGGTCCCGCCAGAAAGCAGTTGACCCTCACGGTAACCTCCTCATATAATGCCTGGGTCGGGCCGCCCTGTCAAGCATACAATTTCAAAGCGCATTTTTGAGTAGGCGTATTCTTGCGGAAAGACGTAAAACTATAATTGTCCCGTGCAAGCAAATAAAATTCTATAGATAATTGCCGCAAATGTGGAGTGACTGAGAAGGAAATGTTTGTTAAACTGGAAGGTTAAAGCTAGTTACAGAGAAAAAATCTCGTAACTGAATAGGGAAATCATGTGATCGCGCGCGATCCTTCCTTTGCTATCCCGTCCCATCCCTCATCCCTAGGACCGAGCTGATCTAGATCTATACTTCTAGCGGAACCTGGCAGACGGCGTTCTGCCCTTCATCTCCCTCTTTCTCCTTCCCTCTCCCTTTCTCACTGTGTCTCTCACCATCTCTTCCTGTCTCTGTCCCTCTCATTCACATTTAGTTGCAGATTCTGCACGTCTGAGCATGTGGGGTAATATCGGGAAGCGCCCGATCAGCAAAAATGTAATAGAATGTTCAAGAAGATCCCATCCCTGTAGATTACGGTGTGAGAAACGTTTCTTTGTGGCTTTGGCCTCAAAATTTTAGTTTTTAATGTCCTAGAACCTTAGTTTAGGAGTTGTTTAACGATACAGATCAAAAAAATGCTGTCGAGTGTTGCCCGTTGCATTTTACATGAATATTTAGTTTTGTTCTACAGCGCCATCTAATGGAGTTACAATAAAATTTACTGCACATAAACCTTCTGGGTGAAAAAACACGTAGCTGTGCCAACTTTCATGGAGATCGGTCACACGGTGTCGGAGTTAACCGCTCTTATGCATGCCAACATCAATTTTTATACGAGGGCAAGTCAATCAATAAGTCGCAAAACGGAAGTGAGGCAAAAATAAAGTAACTTTCTGACATTTATTTCACTTTTCCACATAATCACCCTGTACATTCTGGCTTATCTTATCTCATCTCATTACAAGTCCTTGAATGCCAGCAGCAAAGACCACCTTTGGTTGTTGTCGCAGCCAACGTATAACTATAGATTACGGCATCATCTGTATCAAAATGACTGCCACCCAAATGATTTTTAGGGGCCCAAACAGATGAAAATCACTGGGAGCTAAGTCAGGGCTGTACGGTGGATGTTCCAAGCGTTCCCAATGAAATGTCCGTAACAGCTCCTGCGTTGGTCTTGCTGTGTGAGGGCGGGCAGTGTCATCCAGAAGAATCATACCCTTTGACAGGAGTCCAGGTCGCTTCGGCTGGCCTGTCGGAGTTCCCACAGAGTGGTGCAGTACGACGCGGCATTCACAGTTTCACCATGAGGCTGGAATTTCTGCAGTATGACTCCCCGCATGTCCCAAAACACGGTGAGCAAAATCTTGCGGGCCGATGGAATCGTCTTGAACTTTTTTCTTGTTGGGGAGGCGGTATTTTTCCATTCCATTGACGCACGTTCGGATTCTGGTTGAAAGTGGTGAACCCAATACTCGTCACCCGTAACAATTCGTGCCAGTGAAGTCCTCTCCTTCCTCTTGTGTACCGGGTGAGATGCTGCAAGGACAGACACATTCTGTTCAGTTTGTGTTGCTCAATCAACTGGAGGGGCACCCACCATGCACAAACTTTACGAAACTGCAACTGCTCATGCACGATGTTCCATGCGGTTTCATGTGAACAGCCTACAGCACGCGCTATGTCATCAATCTTCACACGCCGGTCATTACGGATGAGTTGACGCACACGCTGCAATGTGGTTGCAGTTGACACCTCCGCGGGACGTCCAGGACTCTCCCCATCTCTGATGCTTTTCCTTCCACGGTTAAACTTCTGGATCCTATTGAACACATCGTTCCGTGAGAAACATTTGTCACCATAGGCGGGACGCATTTCACGATGCACTTCTTCTGTGGACAGTCCTTGGCCCACAAAAAACGCACAACTGCACGCTGTTCTTCTCGTGTACACTCGTGCAACACATGTGCCATCGTGCAACTAACAACCTCGGACTTGCTGGGTGCCTACGAAATGTCGTACGACAAGCATACATATGCTGCCATCTGCTGGCGAAACTTGCGCGCGAAATGTCGAATGGTATACGGCACACACTTGTTTGCGACTTATTTATAGACTTGTCCTCGTATATTCAATTCTATTGTGAAATTTAACACTAAATTATTAAATTTACTTTCAACTTCATCATGGGTTCGGCATAAAACATATTACTCCTTATCTGTTGCATGTGGACGTGTAATTCTATACAGAATCACGATTCCTAGAAGTTCTATTGATTGAAACCAATTATTAGATTGATGGCAACTTGTATAAATTATCAGCCTTTTTTCAACAAAAATTTAACATTTATTCTTTTATGTATATAACAATTTCTATGTCATGAGAATTACCTTTAGATATAGAACATTAAAATACCATACGGCTTTGCATATAAGTTCGTAAGCCTACTATAATATCTTGATAGACGGCTTCTCGGCTGACTAGCAGAATGTTGTTCATGGAATCCTTACACCAATTCTTGCGTTCTTGCCTAAATTAAAAATATTAAAAAGGTTACAAATGCCTTCAACGATTTGCTATTAATAGGACTTTATACTTTCCACAAAATAAATACGCGGTCGCGACTTTCCCCATCTGTTTCGTATGCACCTACTCGCGACTCGCTATTCAGCTATTTATTGAAAATTCTCCATCTACGGAGCTACCCTAGTGTACTTCCCTCGAAACACGGAGTCAATTTTTCCGAAACTCCAACTACTACATTCATAAAAATTCCAATTTCAATTTAATGCTACTTAATAACAAGCTCTCAAACCTCAAACTAATCATAAATTCCCGCCTCACTATCATTTATGCAACACCCAGCCTATGCTGAAAATCGTTCGCACTTCGCCAACCGCGTACGTGCGTTCGCTTCAGTGTTTTTCTAGAAAATGATCCCTTACGTCTTTCTAAAAGCTCACGGCAATCAAATGCCCTCTCCAAACCTTTTTCACATAATGTGTTCTGGGTCGTGTCCATCTGCACAGCGATATGGCACCAAGCATGGAATATTAAACTTTGTTGATCGGTTGTCCTAACAACGCGTATTGTTTGCCTTCTGAGTTTGAAAACAATGCTGCTATTCAAACGCTGGATGCTGATTTTATTATTCAACTAAACTCGGTGTTCTTGGCTTATCACACTAATAAAACAGCCCTTTCAATGTCTCGAAGTGGCAGGAGGGGAGACGCCAATCCAATCGCGAGCTTCGTTACGACTTAAATTTCTGGTATTGAAACTCTGGATTGAATAACAAGTGTTCCCCTCTCCTTTCAGTTTGTGGCCTCGAAAGGATTTACTGTTTTAATCAAGTACAGAAAAAAATCATCACGTAATCTCCTCCGAAGATAGCCCAAAATAAAACTATGAGCGCTGTTGAGCCATAAAAAGACAAAAGTGTAGATGTTGCCAAATAAATATCTTGATTTGTTTTCTTAAGAAGTCTCATAATTATTTCATAATGCTTTATTTTTTAGGAAAAAGTTCTTGAAAATTGCAGAGGTCGTGGTTTAGACTCTTCAATTTTCCAATCTCCTGAGAAACTTCATTTAACTCTAGCCACAATGGTGCTGGCTGACAATGAGGAGCGCAAAAGTGCAGCAGAAGTTTTGCACATGTGTCAAGAAGCAGTAATAGAGTAAGTACCTTCGAGCAACGTAATTTACCTCGTATTTGAAATCATACAGGTGTCTACTCAAGAACTGTGCAGACGCAGCGCTCCGTGCTCCCGGGCGTTGGGCCAAGATCCTCTCTATACTTATCTAGTAATCTCTTTACTTAGTGGGACGTGGATGGGCCGTCGATTCCGCGAGAACTGCCCGCGCGACGGCCCCTACTTGTCACGCGCTCGCAGGGGATGCCGGGATTGCTCAGCCACAATTCAGGCTCCTGAGAAATACACTCAGACTCGTTTATTAAAATCGTCCCGTCAGCTAGACATTTCTTTCAAGGTTTTGTTCAGAAATGCCGTTCTTGTGCGTTTTGTATACTGTAAATTGAACACATCACACAAGAAACATCACAAAGTTTAACTACATCGAGAGATATCACCGGCCATATACTATCATCTCTAGAATCTCTGGTACTTCACATAACAAAAAAACTGTTTCGAAGTGATGCTCTCTGCACAAAATAATGCAGTGCCATCTGCGCGTTGTAATGCCAATCCGAGCTTACCTATTTTGTCCCTTGTTAACTTCTGAAGGGGAAGAGGAAATACTGATAATCAGCATTGAAAGAAAACTAAGACACTTGTCTCGAAATTAAACAAAACTCTCCATCGGGAACGCAGGGAGGCGCGCCCGGGCTTGCCCGAATTTCTCACTGTTGAGTAGACGCACAGTGTATATAATTTTTAATCATTTGATTAATAACAAAAAATAAATGTATTTGATTGAAATTTTGAAACTTAGGTAAAAAACCTAGAGCATTGGGAAACAAATGCTAAAAAATTGAGATAAAAATTATTTAAAATTACTTTTATCGGTCACATGCGTCTTTAACTTCTGTTAACATGCAACCCTGCAGGTTTGTTAAGTACACTTGTACGTACCTGTATGCTAAGAAATTTAACATCCTTCGCAACGGGTTTTACTATCCTTAGCAACGTAAACAGCCATTGATACACCGCAAGTAAAATGTTCGTTAAGGAAAAAACATGGCGATGCACAAAACAAATCATTGAAACAATTCAGAAGTAATTCACATTGATTTGGGGAATAAGTATTCTTATTTGTAATATTACTAATAGCACAATTAGAAAAAGAACACCACAATTAGAAATATTAGTTAAAATAACCTCATTTTCCTCTTATTCACCAAGTGAAACTTCGCCAGTAATCGTATTTACTGACGATGTGAAGATGTCGCCACTGGAAGTCAAAGCGCGAATTTCCTAACCGAACGTCGTTTCTTTAGGTATCTTTAGGTTGAAGAGAATTATTTGCATCCATCTTTACCGAACCACGGTATACGAATATTATTTATATAGATATATCGCAAGCAACACCCCAGGATATCCTACAAGCGTGCCGCAGCAACAGAATTCATGTGTTTACTATCGCAGTAATGTAAATTTTCTCATAATTCGTGAGATTTTATGGTGACCGATAAAATGCTGAACATACTACGAAATGTTATAGTGGTATTAATACTGCCTCAACTAAATTAAAATCTCGGCTCCGCTACGCTCCACCTCCATTTTTTTAACTTTTGACCTCGGCAGTAATAACACATTTCTTCTTCTTCTTCTTCTTCTTCTTCTTCTTCTTCTTCTTCTTCTGCTTCATGGATTTAGGCCTTCAGGCCTGTTTCCACATCAAGAGAGTTGAGTCTTTCCATCTTGTTAAGGGGCGGCCAACATTTCTTCTTCCTTTAGGATTATATGTGTACATTATAATGGGAAGTCTGTTTGGAGGCATGCGTTGGATATGATCATGCCAGTTGCTCCTAAATGATTGGATTCTGTCCATCAGATTAAATATATTCAGTTCGGTTCTGATGTCATCATTATACTGTCTATCTAAGATATTGTAACCTGCTACTGAACGTAAGAATTTCATTTCGGCGCTTTCTATTTTTCTTCTGCCTGTTCTATTTATTGTCCAGTTTTCGCATGCGTAAGTTAGCATGGGAACTGCCATTGCTTTGTAGAATTTGAGTTGCGTGGTTTTTAAAGACTTGTTTTTTAATGTTCTTATTGTCCCACACGTTATAGAATCTATTTAATTTCCGACTTATGTCATTTTTCTGGCAGTAAGGCACATTGAAGCCTAAATAGGTAAAATTGTTTGTCTGTTCTATGGGTTCATTATTAATCACAATTTTACATCTCATGTGGTTTGTTCCTTCAAAGCCCATTGATTTTGTTTTCCTAGTGGAGATTTGCATATTATATTTGGTTGCCTGTTCGTTTAGTTTGTGTGCTGCAATTTGCAATTCATCTTCTGAGCTACTAAAAATAACTTGGTCGTCTGCAAACAATATAGTATTAAGAGATTTGTCATTTATTTTAAAATGTGTTTTCAATTGCCCTTGCCATTGCCGGACAATCTCGTCTATATATATATATATATATATATATATATATATATATATATATATATATATATATACTAAATAGAGCTGGCGAAAGTGGGCACCCTTGTTTGACTCCTTGATTTATTTCTACAAATTTATTACTTCCTTGAGATCCTTTATCAATGCATATTTTAGTGTCGAAGTAAAGGCTTTGTATTGCTCTTATTAGGTGGGCAGGGAATCCTTTTTTATGCATTATCTCCCAGAGTTTCTTTCGCGACAATTTGTCGAAGGCTTTTACTTAGTCTATAAATAGTATATATGTGGGTAAGTTAAATTCTCGTCTCTTCTGTATTAGCTGTTCCACTACAAATATGCAGTCGGAACATGAGCGACCGCACTGCACTAAAACCGCACTGTTCCTCTAATAACATATGCTCATTAATTATATTCAATTTCCGAGTTATTATCTTAGCATATATCTTATAGGCTGTGTTGAGAAGACTTATTCCTCTATAGTTTTGACAATCCTGTCTACTACCTTTCCTAACACATTTCTAGGTATGTTAATAGCTATTACATATTTAAACTCTGTAAAAAACGCTTGCAAAGGCCATTCTGAGAAGGAATGAAACAATGGTGCTCAAACGGCACATTCGTTATCGCCGTCAGTAACGGTTATGTAAAATTATTCTGTCCATATCTACACTTCTCAGTCATTTTTTGGTTAATACATTACAAATTGTGGAACGTTAGGTGCGAAAATAATTTTTTCTATCAAATATTAACACAAGTTCGACAATTAAATGAGTATTTTAACCTTAAAAGTAGAAGTTTATAATCTGACCCAGCGGCGGCGGTGGCGGCAGAGAGTGCCAGCTCAACCTGCGCGGTGCTCGCGCTGTTGCGTTGCATTGTCACCAGCGCGGCATTGTGAAAGCGACGATGGGCGATTCGTGTGGCTTATATTCATGTAGAATATTTGCTTATCAATTCTTACCAAAAACGCTCGTTCCGTCTACGTTCACAATTCAACTTGTTTATGAGTTAGGGTAGCGAATACATAATTTAAGAAAACGTCCACAGAATACCCCTCTCCCCATAGTACTTCACAGTTTTTACTGTTAATCGAAAAAAGTTCCAACAAGCTTTACGCATGGATTTCTCAACAAAATTCAAAACACGCAAATATGCGCGGAAAAAGTATGCATTATTAAATATATTTATAAAGTTTGGAAACTACGAAATTTAAATAAAAATAAGCATTTGTTTTTATTTTATTTGTTGCATCGTTGACGCAACGCATCTCTTTACTCCTTGTTGGGCGTTGAGCACTTTCTCTGGAGTAATCCTCCCTTACTGAGTAATTACTATCATTACATTTACTGAGTAATTACTGTATTTGTCAAGGCTCGTCACGTCGCAGTCAGTCACTGCATTTTATCCCTCCGACCAGGGGCTCAACGCCATTAGATTGCGGGGTTCGTAGCCGGTCACCCAATCAGGAACCCGCAAGTCTCAAATTCGCTTAACCTCCGTGACTTAACGGAGCGTAATGCGGCATAAAGCGTGCACGTTTATGCCGCATTGTAATATCTAAGAATACTACCACATTATCTGACAAACCCTGAAATACCATAATTTCCGAACACAAAGTGTATTTGCAATGTCAGTCTCGTCCCAAACCGGGTAGTACTTTCATTAAATTAAGAGTTTTTTTTTAAACTGCTCTATACGCTCTGTCACGCCAATATATTTACTACCCGAAAACATATCCTTTCATGATGATCCTCCTGATCAGACAGCTCTTCTAGAATGTTCTGAATTTCATTCACATGAATGTTTTTCTCTGGTCATTTTACACAAAATTTCGATTATGCCAAAATATAATACAATTGTAGAACAACAGCAGGCGCGCAGCGTTATGTTTTCGACACTAGACACTTATCCCGAAGAGAGCATTCCAAACTTAATATAGCGTGCAAACTAAACAATGTGTGTAGAAATGCATCACTAAAGATATCTGCAAGGAATATTAAGAACTCAGAAGTTTTTGCCAACCATGAGTTGATAGCAAATCGCATGTAAAATTTACGCCAGCGCGCCCGCTGGAAGGTCAAGCATCCTTTTTGCTTTCCGACAAGAAAATTTAATCAAGAAAATTGAACCAATTTTTTTGAAATTTTTGGAAATGCCCTTGTGACTTCTAAAATTAAAATATGATTTTCAAATTCAAAGGGCTGCGACATCAGCCAGATCGATTAGGGAATATCAATTTTAGAAGAAATATGCTGAACGATTTAGGCGCTAGCGTTGACCACAAACGGACAGATAGACATTTTGCTGACAATCGATTTTTCGGTATCAAAAATCCAAGAAACTAGAAACTCTGAGTACACAATTTTCTATATGCGATATTTTTAAATAGCATACACTTCCCACTTAAATTCGTGGTAACTAGATATATCTAGGTATTTTAGGATCCCCTGGGTTCCCTGGACTTCCCCACGGAACCAAGAAGTTCATTTTCTGCATTTACTACCAGCAATGCTAAATTGCTCCATCGTAATTTACAAATTGTGTGTAAAGCTTAATAGAGCTTCTGAGAGCAATTAACGAGATAGTAGATCGCCTCGAGACATGATACCCAACGTCGTGAGGACACTGACTGGATCGTGACATAGCCCCAGAAATTCCAACCACCACGGGATTATGGCGTTGTACACTCCATGAAGTTGGGCTGCCAGGGGAATGTCTGATTGGTACTTTACTCCTTTTCCTCCCCTGGTTTTTGCAGGCTAGACCCATCCTCGTGGTGGAAAGTCACATCGACCACGTGGACCCCCTCCCGGCGGAAGATTTATCCACATTTTCGTTTCCAGGGTTCCAGGCTTTTTATTCCCAAGTCAGGTTTGAGTCTAATCGCTTCGGCAACGGAGAAAGTGGCTTCTGTGGTCACCACAGTGTCTGATTTTCGGAGCATCTTCCCCTCTATAAAGACTATAAAGTTATCTCGTGAGATATGAGAATACAGCGGTATTCTTGTTTGGTTTCGTAAAAATGCACCGATCGAGGATGTGATTCATGTTTTCTGCTGCTGTATTGCACTTCCTGCAGTATACATCCTCTCTGGGCCTTTCTCTATTAAGAGTAGTTTTATTGGCAGCGGTATTTGATCTCAATTGGAGTGCAGTGATAAAAAGACCAGGTTCCAGAACATTATAATCTTTCAAAAAAGCATATCCAATCGGATCATTTATATGCGCCTTAACCGCTCTCCCTTGGGATTCCAGCTTCTCTCAGGCGGCTACCTCGTCATCGGTGCATTTCTTCTTATAAGCTCTTAAATCTTGTTCAGTATAGGGCCAGTCGAGTCTCAGTATTTTGGCTGTTTTCAATGTCCGTTGGTAGAAATTCGGACAGGAGCTCAGCCATGTGCAAATGGGATCTGCAGATTTTTCTAATCGTAATCCTAGGTTCAGCGCTACCCTAGGAACGTGTTGGGCGAGTCGCAGCAGTCCCAGTCTTCCATCTCTCTTGGCCAGGTAGAATAAGCCATCTGCAGTACTCTTATACAGATGTAGAAACTGTTTGACTGCCACTCTGATTTGACAGTCCGCTTCCCTGAGCATGAACATAGATGGCATCGATAAAACTAATTGGCAGAGGTAATGTGGCATTATATAGGTGTGAAGAAATGCCAATTTCTGAGTGGGCTTTAAATGCGCCTTTTGAAGCCTCGTCACTGCTTCCATCAAATTCGAAATGGATGCTTTACATGGGAAGCCGTTCCAGATAGGGTAGTTCACTCCCAAGTATGCTAGGGTATGGTAATTACTGACCAGAGGAATTTTCTCCCCCAACCTTTCCAGACAGGAGACCAGGATCGTTCAAAGGTTGTCATTTGGAATGATGAACACTTCGCGACGGACAATGCCATTCCGACGGTCCCAAGATATTCCACTATAATATCAACCAATGCTTGAGCTCCTGGGGCATCTTTTGCTAGCAGCGCCAGATTGTCAGCAAATGCTAGCACGGACACACTCCTTTCTAATAACGGGTATCCTGACATGTTTTCTAATTTATCAAGCAAGCACACCGTAATGAGATTAAAAGAGTGGGGACAAAGTATCACCTTGTTTTACTCCTCTTCGAATTGGCGCCTCAATTCCTTTCGAGGGGTGCTGAATGACTGTGGAAACGTCGGCGTAAGAGTTCATTACCAAATTGGTAAAGGTGTCGGGGATCCCTTTGCTGGACAGAGACCACCGAATCGCCGCGTGAGGAACAGTGTCAAATGCTTTGGTTATGTCTAACACAGCGCCGACACCACCCTCTGCTTTTTTCGTGTCATTGACTGCTTCGTGAAGAATTTGAACGTTGGCAAAACAGCGAGGTTCAGGGATAAACCCTTTTTGGCGTGGCTTGAACTTCACCACGGATCGAATGCGTTTGTCCATAATGCTCCAAAAGATTCTGCACAGCAGGGAACTAATTGTGATGGGGCGATAGTTCGTGACAATCTTATTATCCTGACCATTTTTTTTGTATAAGGATGGTGCGATTTGCTTTCCACCCAGAAAGCACAAAGCCACTGTATAGAATTTGGGTGTACAAAAGGGACAATATTTCAACATTTGCTCCTGAAGATATATTGCTAACTTTTATCTTATCTGGTCCTGGAGCCGTGGCATTTTTCATCCCAGAACGACTTGTAATTTCGGCAATTTGCACCACGTATAGAATTGTGTCTGTGTCCATTTCAGTTGTCGACAATTTATCATCCTCTCTTAATTCGGATAGCCGAATTGGGGGCGTATTACTCTAAATGGATTTGTACAGGTCAGTAACCTCATCCCTGTCAAGGTGCTGTTGATCGAGACTAGTACAGTCAATGCCATTTCTAATGCACTTTGCCAAACGCGCTGGATCATTTTTGAAAATGTCCTGCGCCTTAGCATAAGAGTAGCGCTTCCTAACGGGTTTGCACCCATGCCTACGTGGCTTTTTAGGAATGGTGGTGGTGGGTACAGAGGAGCCGCCCAAAATCTCCACTAACTTGGCATAGGTCTCGTTCAATTGGTCCTGGGATTGAATATTTCTTTTGAGCTCATTTCCCTCCTCAACGAGTTCTTGATCTACATTAGTTTGAAAAATACCTCAGGTTCCTATCCAAGTTGAAATGTTTTCCTTCCAGTTAGGCGTGGCATCTAGTGTGCACTGTTAAGACTAGTTTCAGTAGTTACGTCTCCGGGCGTCATAGTAGTGGGGGACTCAATAAAAGTTTGGTCCCGTCCTAACCGACCATTCGACCCGGGCTTTTAGGGAAATGACTCAAAGCGGAGAGCTTACCTTTGTAATGCTTGCTGCATTTGGAGCATAAAAAGATTAGGGGCACATCACCATGAATAGTATCGTGATGCCGAACCATTTTATTCAAATCAGTAGTCATATAGCCACCACCCCATTTCTGGGCTCTATGTGCACAGCGACTCTCCTCGAAGGGAATCCTAATAATGAACCATTCCAAACTAGGGTCGACATAAATGTTGGTCTGTTGTTCACGGGACGCCACCATGCGCTCCCGCGTCCGAGGCTTCGTCCATAGTATCCGCTGCCAGTCGCTCCGAGGAGCTGGACGGGGTCGTGAGCTGCAGACCCCTGACCCCCTTTCCCCGTGACGTGGGGTCCCCGAGATGGTTTTTCTGTCAGGGATTTCCTTCCGTTAGCTATTCTGACTACACAACGTGTTAGAGGTTGTAATTTACTTAATATAGGGAAGATTTATCTACATTTTCGTTTCCAGGGCCCGGCAATAAGAGATTTTATGTCGGAAATTCGCTATTTTCCCCGCAGCATTACAATATTTTATATTACGTAAGGGTCAATCCATTTTAAGTGGTCCAGAATTTATTAAATTGGTCGCTCGACTATCTCGAAAAAATGTTTATCTCGTTCAAAATATATATCATATTTTAAACAAAAATTTCCTAATGTTTTGACTGTTCAAAATCATCTTTAATTTATTTTTATTGTATCTGGTTTACAATTGGCAGCCATTTTGTTTCACGCCGTGCGCCATTTTTCGCGTTTGTAGACATTTACTCTCTTCAGAATTATTCAGCTCTGGGTTGTTCTATCATTCTGAAATAAAAAGCGTGGCGTTCAGTATACTCTGGCCTACAAATCGAAATATTATTTACCTACCTTCTATGTTGTTATTTGAGAAATATTTGCAACCAAATCTATGGAACGCGAATGATCCAAGTTCGATTTTCAGAGAGTAATTTCTCACGAAAGGAATAGAATCTTTGCCTTATTTTTTTCGGTGCTTGTACACATAACAGAAGTTAGTTTTTGTGAAATATCATTGGTAAGTAACGTACCCCTTGAAACTTACACCCTCTTAAAAATTGGAATTTTGGATTTTCTCCAAATTTTCAACTGTAATATCTCTGTCGGGGGACCAGATAAAAATCTGAACATTGCACACATACTAGATAGCTATAACACCAAACTTGAGTAAAAGTTCAACTTTTAGATTCAACTCAAAGTATTTTTTTAAAAATTGTAAACTTTCACAAAAAACGACTTCATTTCCACTTTGAGGATACGTTGTGACAAATGATACTTATGTTATTTTGAACTACACTAATAAGGCGTATATGCAAATAAGGCGTAAGTGAAGGAACATGCATTGGTTGAGTATTTATTTATCACAGTCATCAATTTGACTAGGAAATAATTATATCTATTATGTTAAATGGAAATTACTTTATTTAAAAATCTGCCCCAGCCCGCCCCGGTCCATTCTACCCTGTCTGGATCAGGGAAAAAGGAAAGAAAAACCTTACGAAAAATGTTAGGAAAGCTTCCCTGTCGTCCCCTAGATTGTAGGAATGGCTATTGGAGATCGAACTGTTTCCAAGCTTTCATGTGGGTCCTTAAGCATCTCTGAGGATGGCTTCATAAGAAGTACCATATGTTACGCTTAGCCCAGCTCTATAAATATTGAATTTAATTATCATTGTGAAATATTTCAATAATATTGGGGATCTCATAGTTTGATAGGAATCCTTTAGACGTTATTTATGTTTTCTGAAACCTTTTTTTGTAATTTAAGGTTGCATCAACATGTAGGTCCTTAGCGACCACTATTGGTGTAATCGTTATGGTAACTGTGAAGATGAAACGATATGGTGATAAGGGGGGAAAGGACGAACACAAATACAACCATGCCCGAGGCGGGATTCGAACCCGCAACTCTTTGGTCCGAGATCGCTACGACACTACTGCCTTAGCGATTTCGGCCATCGGATCGGCTGAAACATTTTTTTCATTAATCTTTCAAATAATTTCCAGAATGTTTCAGAATCTTGTCACTTTTATTTTAATAAAACAGTGTTCATTTTTCTCAGCGAGATGTAAAAGTGTGGTAGTTAATGACTGTCAATTTTTTTTAAACAGAGGAAGAGAAAGATTACATGTTAAAATAGGGCAAAAATGAACTTGTATCAATGTAATGTTTCAGACCCATTCTTGGCAGTAAACCTCTAAGGCTTCGAATGTGTGGTGTTGAATATATGAATGATGATCCTCGTGAAGTGGACGTGTTGTATGGAAAAGTTGAAGTCATTGATGGCACCCAAATTCTCCAAGATTTGGCGGATGGAGTTGTTGATTTCTTTGCCAATCACGGTAATTAAGTTCGAGAGATTTGATCAGATGTTCAATAACAATGCAATTTATGCAACTATATTTTTTCAGCTGACGGTTTAATGGAAAAGCAGTATGATTCTGTAAAATTGCATGTTACATTGATGAATACATTATTTAGAGAAGATAAAGGTGGTGTTTCTGAGCAGGAGACTTCTCGGCGTAGGCACAAACCAAGAGAGTCTTTTGATGCTACAGAAATTCTACAGGTGAGTTTTGTTTACTTTCAAAGATAAATATTTTGTTCTGTATCCTTTTTTGTGTATAAGCAAGTTTCTTTTATTCAGAAACCACTAGGTATGTATATTTATATATGAACAGAACACACGATTTTGGCTTAAGACACTTAAGCCTTCAGGCTCTCTAGTGTTCCTGCCCTCCCTGTCACATTTCAAGACTTCCTAAGTGGATACCCAGGCACACATCCTTCTTACTTTTAACATTATCCTTTCTACTGAGTTCTACTGAGGTTAGAAGTTAGGGTTAGTAGAAGTATCTACTTCAACTAAGGGTTAGGAAATTTCTTTTTGGGATTGATGGGAACTGTCGAGGATCTCCATGGAGTCATCTCAGCTAAGATAGCTGTTACTGAATAGTGAGAATCTGTCTAAAGGGAAAGGATCCTGGTGTATGATGAAACTTGGTCGTTGGATCAATGGCACGACACCAGGAAATCAGGAACAATACCATCAATGTACAACCCGTACATGCCACATACACATACACACACATCTGTGCCTCCTGAAATAAGAAGATATTGTTGGAAAGGCAGAGTGGGAAAGCCAACCATGCCACAACGAAGAGGTAAATGCCCTTGCCTAAGTTGGACTGGAACCTACAAACCTTACATACTATGTTTGCTTCTGCACCATTCCTTACTGACCAAGACTAATGGGTAAAAGTAGCGTAGCGAAATTTGCGTGGTCAGATGGAAGAGCGGACCTGATGGCCCGAGTCTCGCCACATAAAATAAGGTATT
This sequence comes from Teleogryllus occipitalis, assembly GCA_011170035.1. Lineage (NCBI taxonomy): Eukaryota > Metazoa > Arthropoda > Insecta > Orthoptera > Gryllidae > Teleogryllus > Teleogryllus occipitalis. The sequence continues at coordinate 102,256 of BLKR01001203.1, read as the reverse complement.
AACTAAAACTAAAACTAAAACTAAAAGTTTCTCTAATCTCCTGATATTACTCCGTATATACGCACGTACATGAGAAAGGAAAAAGTATTTATCTTTAATATTTTAGTTGAGGAAAGACGCCGAAAAAACTTCTTTTGGAATCATCACAAGACGTGCGTCCTTTTTATAAGCGTTGTTCCATAAGATAAAAAATTAAACGCAAATTTTTTAGAAAAGTTTGAAGGTTTTGTGCAAATAATTTTGATGTTTTGTGTAAAGTATCCCCAAAAGTTAAAATATCTGAGTGAAATTAAAGGGGCCATGATATTAGCCAGATTGATGGGGAAATCAAGTTGCGTGAAATTCTGCTTACTGTTTACTTGCTAGCATTGTTCATAGTCAGACGGATGGATGACGTATTTTTGTAAATTAATTTTTGGGCATCCAAATACGCAAAACGTGCATTTTGACTTCATTGATGGAAGTAATTTACGAAAAGAACAAGATTTACCTACTTTAGAGCAAGATGTATCTACTTTTTATGCATCAAGGCCCCTTAATACGAGTTTTTCTGGTGAAAATTCACTTTTTTTAGTCGCAGCAACAATACTGTCACTTACTACGTAAGTAGTAAGCCAGAAAGTAAAATCACTCATGAAATTAACTCTAACATCATTTAACAATGTATCTGGAATTCAGGAGCACCCAATGGGAAAGAATTCATCTCTCCATGGAAAATAAATAACTTAGTGGTACATTTGAATTGGAAGTAAAAACATTTTTTGTGTGTTTTGAACGAGCATAAAAATTCAGATCCTTAATTAAGTTGGGGCCTGGGGCAAGTGGTCCCAGCTGCCCTCTTTCGCATCTGGAAGCCTTTGCTGGTACATACGAATCAAGGTAGGGTACCAAAAGAAAATATTTTTAGTACGTGACAACTGTATATGTATTTCAATTAATCGACGATTGAAACATCAATCGTAGGGGGTGGTAGAACAAGTGTTTAATATAATTTATATTTGGTGCATTCTGAAAACTCGTCTGGAGGTAATTTTATCTGTGGATTAATCATATTAAATACCACTTGAGCATTGGATATATTATCAGTGGCGAAGCCAGAGCAGTTGGGTATTCTGAAAATCTTATATTTTTTGTGGGGTTCTACAATGGTTACATTTTTTTGTAAATTAGCTCCATCGTTGTTGTTGTTTTTTTTCATTCAGCAAAACGTCAATAATTTGTTCTTTAAAGCTCACGTTTCTGCACAGTTAATTTAGCAGACACTTCTCGATAGCCAGTGTACTGAAATTACCGATTCTGATTTTTCCCAAGGATTTTCTTAGGACTGTCAATACTCTTATTAGTGTAATTATATTCTTTTCACGTAATGCTGTAAATAAAGGGAATGTTAGACAGTTGTATCAACCGAACGGACTCCTGATAATTTTTTCTAGAGCAATATGTTTTACAAATACTTCAGCAACAAATAAGCAGCCGTGTATTTTGCAATTTCAATGTATACGTTTGTCAGTTCATTTCGAAGCTGCTGACTGTCAAAGAATGGATATTGTTTTATTAGGAAAGAAAACTTTTCTGAACGAAAGGACGCTTTGTAGGTGGAAAACTGCTTTTCGTCAAGAAATTCAATAAAATTAAAGTTTTCATAATCTTGAAACCTATAGTCCATCTTAGTCACTTCTGTATCAATAATTTTAAAAGAAACAATTTTGTATCTTTGAAATAATTCTGACCCTGAAAGTTCATTCATAGTCGTGTCTGCTTTGATGCAGATTTCAATAGTCTCTTCACATATAACACAGTATATTACCACGTATGTATACCGTTACTATCTACGGCGTATTACCTGCCTCATGATTTCACATTGTAGAACGAAAACGGCATTTCGATATCGTAAACCGGTCAGACGTTATGAAACTGGCGCATATTCAGTGGGACATACATATTTATAACACTAAAGCTTTAGCTTCATTAATTGTTTCATAAAGAAAACACGAACAAACATCACACACTTAAAGCTACTTTCCCACAACGTCTGGTGATGAGGTGAATTCACTTGGCCGAGACGTGGATGTGCATCGTGGTACAAGTCCGTGCCAACCGGGAGCCTAGACTCTGCCTAGCGAGTGCAAGTGAGAGTGAGATGGCGCGCGCCGTCTTGTACGCATGCGCGGCAGAGCCAACCGGTGTCTATTCACTGGCAGGCTCCTAGCTCAGCTACCGGCTCCAAAGAGTATATCTCTGCGGCACTGCTAATTCCCTCGCGCGTGAGCGGGGGAAAAGGAGTCGAAAACATTTAATGTTCTTTAACGATTTAGTAAAAACTTATTGAAAAATGGCACACTTAACGACAGATTTTATTGAAAAAGAATTTGGATATTCTAAGGCTCCAGATTACCCTTCAGCTTCGTCACTGGAAATTATCTATGATTAAATGCATTCTTAGGATTCGTTTTCTTTTCTTTAGTGACTCTCATGAACCCTTTGTATTGTGAAGAAGACTTCTTTTGTACTCTACCTTTCTGAAATTCACCCCGCTTTTCTTATTTTTATCGTAATGGCCTTGAAGATATCAGTGTGGAACTTGAGTGTAATAGAAACTGTTATCAGTATGAATAAAGATGAAGGTTGTTATCTTAAGTTTATTGCCAAGTATTATTTGACGTATATGATATTAAATGTAAAAGTTTATAATGGGTTTAATTTCCTTTGGACATATTTGGAGTTGCTCCATTTTACATGTCCCAGATGTTTTCCTCTCCTTTTTGATTACAGCATTTTCTCCAGAACCTGGTTTGGTTTTAGTTTCTTCCTCTTTAATTTAAAATACAACATTGTTGTTCATGACTTTAAAATGTACGTTATTTTGTGTCCCGTTGTTAAAACTTTAATTATATTTTTACCTTTCTATGAAAGTTATAATTGTGAACAGAGTAATTCTTCTGTGAAAATCTGAGTTGGTTACTTTAATTCAAAATTGTTAGAATTGGAGTGAAATTTGGAAACATTTTGCCTCATTATTTATCAGAATGCAATATTTGCAGTCTTTTGCTGACTACAATTTTGGAGAAGAGGAAGTGCACAGCATTCATTTGTCTCAAAGATACACCACGGCAGAAAATGGATACTACCAAGCTTCTGTAGTACTCTCACTATATTAGATAGAGTATATATGAATTGAGTGAAAATCTGTTGTTTGTGATTGTGGTTGTAATTTTGTATGAATGTCATAAACCTTTGATACTGTGAAGGTTGACTGTTCAAACCTCAATAAAAATAATTTATGTACCAAGAAATAAATTCCTATTTAATAATTCTTTGTTCATAGAGTTGTCTTTATACAATAGTATTGCGCCTTTATACAATTATATATTCATCAAACATAAGTTGTCTTTGTATACCAGATAATTTACATTTATTGCAGAGTAAGGTTATATTCTTGTCATGTGCAAACCATTCTTCAGTACAATTTATTCATTTAACCATTTATCCACGTGTATACTGCCAGGATTATTATTATTATTATTATTATTATTATTATTATTATTTATTACAAATAATTCACCGGGTTAAAAATATGTCTTACAATCTACTACACATCATAAGTGAATTGTGTTTGTCTTTCGTCATGTGACAATTACCACCAAAGGGGGTGAAATCGAGACCAAATTTCATTGTTTATAAATAATTTGCAAACTTTTTGCCTTGGGAGTCACGAATTCACACTAATGGTCAAACATACCCTTTTCTTTCATTCTCAAGACCAGGAAAAAACTAACACTATTGCTAATGAAATAGATTTTTTGTGTCTCTTTTTCATCCCTTCAAGTGGGGTGAAAATGGAACGTACAGTTTTTCAACTAAAAATATGCAAAATGTAAGTTTGTGCCATTCTCACCCCCAACAGAATAATTACAGGATGGCAATGTATCCACTTCTGGGTAGATATTAAAAAAAAGAGGGTAGAAGTGCAGTTTGTGATAAGATTCGTTCACGCACGCTGTCGATTCCGAGAATGAATCACTCTTGGCGCGCCCACAGTAGTGTGTGCAAAGTGTGCGGCCGTCGCTCTTTCCCTTGTTTTTCGCTACGCAGCTGCCCGCAGTCACTCTCTTGGTGAAGAATCTCGACGTTGATGCGGCAGGCCAGGCCGTCATACGACACCTCCCCGCGTCCAAGCAGCCGATATACCGGGCTGAGCACTTCTTTGAGCGCCACTCGGGTGTTGGTCCGGCCGATGCATCGAACGGAATTAATTCACATTTTGATAGATGGCGGACGGTCGAATTGTTTAGGCCGACAGGTGGGCACGTGGCGCCTTTTTCCAACTGTCTTTTCCCCTTTGTCTCTCTTCATCTTTTTTTTACTCACTCTCTTTTCCTTCCCTTTCCGTTATCCCTTTCCCCCTCTTTTCCCCTCCCTCTCGTGTTCCGCCTCTGCCGCGTCCGCGTCTGATCTGCCAAATTATTGGTGACATCAGTCAGTTCTGATCTGTCTCTCCCAAAATCATGACACGAAGTCCGTCTAGTCCTCTCAACAGCAACATCTCGTCACCAAGTTACGTCTGTGTCTCAAAGTTCTGATTTCAAGTGTCTTTTCGCTTCCCTACCTGTTGCTCCCTTGCTTCTTATCCCTTCCACTTTAGAAAAGCCCTTTGCTCCGTCACGTGCGTGATATTTTAAATGTACTTGGTAGTTTTACCTGAATTCTCGAACTTTACACTTTTTCGTGGATTGGATCCAGACAATCCCCCCCTTAGCGACCTTCTCCGCAGCGCTTTTAATTAGTCGCCTTTGTGCGACCGTGGGCACGTGGCATTCTCGGAGGAGGCGAGACAGTGCGTCTCGCTGATTATTTTATGGCGCCTCTTCAAGGACTAACAGACAAAGTGCCACCAACTTCCCTAACGCGACTGTTCCGGTGCTCAATCCGACGATCGTCGGGGACAAAGAATGAGGCAAGGTGGTGGAAGAGAAGATGAACCGTCTTGGAGGACTCGCGGAGAAGGCCCGTGCGAATCTGTGTTTGTGCGTCTGCGAAGCCTTTTGTGGGGTCGTAGGGGGCGAGGATGGATACATGTGCGTGACGAAATGGTCGGGGGGGGGGTTGCCTGCGCCGCGGAGCAAATGCCCATGGCGGAAAGGTTCAGGACTTTACGACATTGGCAACATCGAGGCAAAAACGAGGAGGGCTCTGTAGGACTTCCTGGGAGCGTACGATGCATGGAAATCGCGCTGGCATGGATGTATCGACGCACAAGGGACATACTTTCAAGAATTTTAAGTTGCTGATTAATAAATTAGTTTTTAAAAATGCGACGCATTTCCTTTGGGACATACCTTGTATCTCTCTTGTTAATGATAATCAGATCTGGTCAGTTAATTACTGTACGATCTGTTTCCATCCTATCCCAATAAAAACGCCACTCTTCGTTCTCAAACACACAGGTAGGAGAGAGGGGGCCTAGTGCCGTCTGGGGGCTACTGTGGAGAAATGTGGTTAATTCAAAGGTAACACATCTGTCAATATTATTTTTTATTTGTTAAATGTTGCGATTCCAATAAAAAAGTAAGTACCGAGTTTTGACCTTAAAATATTGATTTTAAATGTACTTCATATGAAAACTTGATATTTTTATTATTTTCTGTACTCAATAAAAATATTTTTCATTTTAGTATACGGTAATACACAAAATCTTCAAAATGGAGGGTGGGGGTTAATGTGGACTTCGGACTTTAGGACTGTCCACACTAGCCTCGCAGTAATGAACAGTAAAATTGTACACTTTTTGTTCACAGTGTGTCTAAATATAATCACACACATGCAAAGATTTTTGGTTAAATGACCAACTCTAGACTGTTTAGGAGAGCTTGAGGTTTTTTTATTTTATTCAAATCACCTTTCTTAGTATAATTGTTCTGAAAATTATTGAACGAATAATAACGAGACGATAATAATAGACGATACTAGTAGAACCCTCTTTTCCCCTCCCTCTCTCGTGTTCCGCCTCTGTTGTTCCCTCTCTTTTTCTTTTCTCTTGTCCTCTCTTTTCCCCCACTTTCCCTCGCTCTTGTTACCTCTCACTCTTGTCTCGCTCTCTCTCCATTCCGAGCCTACCGCTCCTCCTGTCCTCGACCTCGCCCCCGCGTCACACGGCTACGGCTAGCAACAATGAACTCCAAGTGGATTGGGAATTGCATTTAACTGAAGCGCCATCTTTCGTGTTTTTTTTAGGTTGCTTTTCCACATGGTCATATAGCGACCACTGTGATATTTTAACTGTAGGGGGAACAGGAAGGACACGTAAAGACAACACGAACATCCACGCCCGAGACTTCAGCCTTAGCGACCTCGGCTATCCAGGGGAGGCAGGTTTGTATCGCACTTGGCGCCAATAACTAAAAATTTAGCGCGAGCGACCTGAGATCTTTCACAATATCGCACAAACGTGTTTCGATACGCTGTGGGACTCCGGTTGATTTATCATGAATATTTTATTTGCGTGCGACGACGGGTGGGGTCATCACAATATATATTTAAATTTCAATATTTTTTACTCTTTAAACTTTAAGGCTTGAATGATAAATTTAAAGCAATGAAAATAAACTTACCTAAATCACAAAAGTTATACCCTTGTCAGGTTAGCATTATACTGACGCAATTCTTGAAACAATATTTTCATAACATTCGCCAGTTGTCAAACGTTTATTTCAGTAGTACACAAATCAAATAGTGAATAACAAAACAAAGTTACGTATTCTGATCGACAAGTCGCTGTTCGGACGGTATGTGTTTACATGGCTGCGCGAGGGATCTCTGCCAAAACCTTTACCATCAGAGCACTATCGCATACTTCTGTAAGGCATCCGAGAATGAAATCTCGAGTGACTTTTGGCATTCATCACCTAGGCTGCTGTGGGCTGCTTGATCCGCTTCGCTGGCGGCACTTGGTCTGAAAACAGGACAGCTGTGTAGTAGAGCCCTGCGGACCGTGGTAATTTCGTTAGAAAAATGTAAAGGTCCATTGGTAAATAAACGCGTGAAATTGTTTTTGTCATCAAATTTGAGTGTAAAAGAGTAGAAAAGTCTTACTGTATTTGTAATTTTTACGGGTTGAAGCATAATTACATTCTAAAATGAGAAATGAAAAAGAATAAATAAAAGTCCCTGACTTCTAACAAAATTCTTTCATTTTTCCTTGACGTTTCCAGACCAATTAAATTCTATGATTTTTTCCGGAGTTCCAGAAAGTGGGTCACCTGTATTTACGAGTACAATTGGTTTTATATTAATCCGTTTGCAGGGTTGCCAGATAGTTTGGAGAGCCTCTTCTCAAAATGTCATGTACCATTTCCCCAAAGTGTAAGCTTAAAATGGAAAAAAAATCAGGAATTGATGAGATTTACAGAAATAAAATAATTTATTACGTAGGAGAACCGGGCCCAAAGTTCGACATTTTTGGAGGGGAGGGATGAAAATAATCTGCCCCTCCCCCTGTTCGCGCGCTTATGATACAAACTATTTACCCACATGTCTCGGAAGATATACGTAATTAACCCAATGATAGCATTATGAGAAAATTTCAACTGACGAATCTACAGATAGTTGTGGCGTTATATTGCGAATCTGATTATCGGGAAATTCTTGAGTATTCTTCTTGCTTGGTAGCGTGTAAAAAACTTGGATGGACAAATCTTTCTTACATCGCTAGAAAAAAATTGTTTTATTTTGTTCCATATTTTTGCCCTTTACGTGCACATTTTAAGCATTTTCCATGCATATTTGCGTGCGTATTTTAGCCTTTTTTGTTGCATGTAATCCGGCCTCTCGTGAGTATTGAGGAAGCACCGTGTCTTCACGTTGGGATCGGCGTTAAACAATCCAGCACTTAGCCTCGAGAAGGCGAGACGGTCCCACCCAAGTTATGGATTTATGTATTTGCCGCGTTCCCGCATATCCGGGTAGTACCTCAACGACTTGCACACCCGCGGGGGTGCGGAAATGTGCTATGGTCAAGTGCCCACCTGACTGGCGCAACTTCCCCCCTTTGGCAAAGTACAAGTGTGTGGACTGGTAGAGCACCCAAGAGTTATAGTAGAAATAAGGAACTATATCTGGACTGAAGCGGAAGTTGTTTCGTTGAAATTGGACCAAGCCGAAGTGTCGCATCGCCGCCCGTTGCTGATACAGCCTAGTTCAAAGTGCAGTAACGTCATGGAGTCCGAGAGAGCGTCCGCAGGCGTCATTGGCGGGGCTTCAACGCGGGGAATGCTCACGAAACTTCGTTCGCCAGTTTTCTGCCCGTCGCGACTGACCGCAGGAAAACCGCCATTCGCGCATTCCCAGCAGAGAGATTCGCTAGGGCTTCGAATTTTTTTAACGTCCATGTTTAGTTCTTAACGTGTTTTTTAATAAAATACCATAGTAAATAAAACCTGTCATAACTTTTACGTGTCACTTAATTGCATATTTTCCGATTCCAACATCACCTTTACGATTCTACCAACTCCAATATTCCCTCAACAGCGTATGCACACGAGTGTCCGCGATCGTTGGTACCGCCAATTCTAATTCACTTGCAGCTGTCTTGCCACTTCCTAAACGTTGCTGTCTATTGGCCTCTCTCGACGTAATTTATATAATAACACTTTAAATCAAACCCAAAGAAAATATATTGATCGTGAATTCTTATAACCAGAATCAATCGCCAAATGTTATCTTTTCCACTGCGGATGTCTTGTTCCTTACTTGAGAACCACCGATTAATTCGATAAAGTACCTTCCCCAAGGTTTCACCAAACTTCTAATATCCTGACTAATACTAAATGACCATTAAAACCAGAATGTCACGGTAATATTTCCGGCATCCATTCTCTAGCGAACTCCATCCGGTCTCCCTCAACAAACTTCGCGTCCGTAGTAACCGACGCTACATCCCTCAATTTAGTTACGAGTTCGTACAACACCCAAAAACAATTATATTTTCATATCATTTAGTAATCAAGGACAAATGGAGAATTTTTTCATTCTAGAAGAGTCTTGCTTTTGAAGAAATGGACATTGTTTCTACCTAGGAAGTCATCAACAAATCACGGAACTCTGTAAAGAGTCTTCTCTTTTTTTAGTGCAGAATGGGAGATGGGCAGTGGATAATCTCGAGGATCGTATTAATAATGGAACATGGAATAAACATTTGAATTTGCCCTCTCTTCAAATTGCTTTAATACATTTTCATAACTTCTAATATTACAAGTATATTTTGAAAAGTATCGATCTCTTAGTAGTACTCTGATTAGAATTCAGAGTTTTCGCCATTCTGTTTTTTATGGGATTCATTGTGATAACAGAAATGTAACTTTTTATTATTTCTTAAGTTTTAGCCAGTTATATCGCAATTATAATTTAATAAACACGACCACTGTCGTCAAATTAATTGACTCTCCATGCTGGAACATTGATGTTAGAGATTACTATGCCAGTTTGAAGACCGCCGATGAGTTCCGACGTCTTGTCGGGGGCCGGCCTAGGCCTTGGCGAGGAGGGCGCTGACCTTGAGCGTCGGGACGTCGGGAATGGCGGCGCGGAGCGCGTCCACCTCGCAGCAGTAGCCCTGGCCCGCCTTGACGCTGTCCGGCGCCCACGACACCCAGTCGATGGATGCGCACACGTTCTTGCACAGCAGCAGTCGCGGCTCGCCCGCCAGCGTCGTGTACGGGTTGTTCACGCCCACGAACGCCGCGCCCTCGCCCGTCGAGCTGTCAAACACCACCTGCGGAACCGTCGACTTATTGCTTTTATCTTAAGAAAACGTTAAAACTGTGACGAAGGAGTGCAAATATAATCTGCGCACGTTTCCTTCAGCTGCATAGTCCCTATCCAACTCTTCAATTATATGCACGATTGAATTATAAATTAAGGTTCCAAAGAGTGTGATTAACAATTAAATACTACAAGAACTACAGAAAAGCATGACAAGTGATAGAAAGAGTAATTGCATCAACAAACGAGCTCTTCCTTAATTTGTCTTAATTTCCTTCTCACAGGCCCATTGCAGATAATTCGGCACTCGTAGTACGTACAGCGAAAATGGTTGGGCAAGGTATTGATGTAGATTGGTGGGGTTAACCTCCCCTCGAGGTTTTCGCACAAAGTAAATATGTAATTGGAAATGTGATTTGATCTAATTTACATAAAATCAAGAAAACATGTTGAATATGACAATAAAGAGTTTTTTGCATTATTAATATTATTTTATTATAGAATTTCAGGTTAAAGTACACTCTAATCGCTTTACACAACGTGTAGCGACACGGAAATTCTGTCTGACATTGTTCTTTTAATCTTCCGGTTTTTTGGCAGAGTCCAAGTTAACCCCATACTTTTAAATGTTTGGGAAAACGGAAACTTTGCATCGTGTTACTTTTTGTAGTTACTCATGAAAATAAAATATTTTAGAGCCCAAAATTCCTATCGTTTGAAAACAAATTCTTCCTGTGGGGCATGTCCCTGTTAATTTTTATTGTGAAGTTGTAGTACTTCCTCGCGTTGACAGTAATATTAGACGCCATTCTTCAGATTCTCTAGAATTTTCTGCGTGTTAGCTCAGTGACATTTATAAGGAAGTGGTTTAGGGGATAACCCACCCTCCCGAAATTTAGGAACTAAATAGCATCAGTCGCCAGTTCAAAATAAATAGTATCATCCCAAGTTTGACTTAAGTGTTTGTTACTCCCATAACAAGCAACATTTACGTTGCAACATTCTCCTATGCGCTCGACACATCATGGAAGGTAACTTATTTTCGATATCTAGAGCGTTGGAATAACAGCGACTGAATGAGCTGGCACTCTTGAGTGTGAATTTTGTTTGATATTGACAGAAATCGTGCGTTTTTTCGGAATAAGCAATATTACGTACAAAATAGTACAAATAATGATAATGGTAATGGGGATGGTGGTGGTAAATGTTATAATGGTAGTACAAAATTGTTTATGCTGATGGGCCATGCAACCGGAGCGTCTTAACCAAGGGGGCAAAGAAACGACTTCAAAACAAGAGTTAGGAAATCGTGACCAGTCGAATGTGGGGCGTAAAAATGTAGGTCGCATCAAGAGTTATCAAAGCTATAAGATTTGTTCCGCAAAATTTCTTTGAGTTGTATAAACGGTTAGGAGAATGTTCGCCCGTTACGTTTTCGTCCAATCGTCATTTTATTTTTAGCATAGTTTTGTCCAGTTGAAACATTGTTTTACATTTACTGTTATTACTGTTTACACACATTGTTAAACATTTAATTAATTTTCGTGCACACATTTTTCTGCCAGTCCTTTTAGTTCTATGTGAAACTTCGTCATGTATATATTTTGTCAATACCTGGTTTGTTCCCGATTTTTTGAAATATTTAGAGTTACGTCTAGTATTAAAAAGAAATATGTGGAATAAAAATATGGATATTTATTTTATTTAAAAATCGTAAATCAATTAAAAGTTTTGTTTTAAAATATGTAATATTCTTGGTTTCAATCTTAATTTTCACTGTTCTTCAGGTTGCAATTTTCGTTCTAGGAGGTATGAAACTATCCTCAAGTATTGCTTCAATTGTCCATTTACTTTTTATTCTTTCTGTTGCCTTACACGTACAATGTGTCGTCATGTTCTTAATACTCCACTTTTCCTATTTTGAAAAATGTGTGCACGAAAATGGTATGGACTTCCCCATTATATTTATTTATTTACATTCGGAAAATAGAAAAATTAAACCAATTTTCTGGGATCTCAAAAATGTTTGGACGAAATTTACTTTTGGTCGAAAATGTAAACTTGTCAGGTAAGTAAGGAGTCGAACATGATAACTTCTTCTCTATTCAGGTTTCCTAGCAATCACGTGTAATGTAACTCATGACACATTTTGTCATGACGCCCCTGAATAATAGGCAACTCATTCTACACGTGTGTTTGGCAGACGAACGAAATCTCATGGAGCTCTTGACGGTCATGGGGTTTGATGCATGCGTGATAGTGACAACGCAAAGCTCTGACGCAGTCAGATTAGAACAATAAGGACCCTTAAAATATGTTGCCATTGTCCGTGGGTATGTCGTTTCATGAGAGTTCCTGTACCTGCCAACCATCGGTGAAAGATGAGTTGCTTACCAATTAGGGGTGTTTAGCATTACATGAGATTTCCTACCACTTGTTGATTACCTCCAAGTGATCGTCTTCATCCCCTAGATGTTCTACAGTGTGCACAAAGGTTATCCTGAAGAGCTCACCTTCCAGTAGAGAGCGGGCGCGGGGATGAGGCCCTTGGCGTTGATGAAGAGGTCGGTGGGCTTCCCGTTGGCGTCGGGCAGGCGCGCGCGGTCCCAGGCGCCCGTGATGACGAGCAGGTCGCGCTCTCGCGTTGCAGCCAGCTTGCGCACGCTGCTCTCCAGGCGCTCCCAGTTGCCGCCGTTGAACGTCTGCCACTGCGGCGCCGCGTTGATGTAGTAGAAGGTGGCGCGCTGCTGCTGCGCCCACACGAAGTCCGCCTTCGCCGCCATGTGGCCACGCGCCAAGTAGTAGTCGCTTTTGCTTGTGCTGTCGTGGATGTACTGCAAGGCCAGAGCCTACGAACCAGACACAACACCGTGATTTATGTGTGAGCTTAATGAGCTGAGACCCAGGAGACCATATTTAAGTCTCTTTATGGATGTTTCGGACTTCTAGGACATGAAGAAGGCCCAAAGATTTCTTTTACTTTCTCGTATACGTACGTATATATGGAGTAATATAAATAGTATAGAGAATGTTATGTAAGTGTATTAATAAGTTATATACAGCTTCATGGTTCAGTTCAGAACATTATACGTAGATACACATTACTTGCAATAGATTTAATATTAATCATGAATTGGGCACTTAATTTTTCTTTTTATCGTTAAAATTATGAAAACATAAACTTTGAGGATTCAGAGCAAAAATAAGTAGTCCCATTTTTTCTCTCGTATACGTACGTATTTACGGAGTAACATACGTAGTACAGAGAAAGTTATGTAATGCTGCACGAAAAAAACGGCAGATTTTCGGCGGAAAAAAATCATTGCCGGGCTCTGGTAACAAAAAAGTGCAAAAAACAGTTGCTAAATTAAGAGAAAAAATCCTCAAACACGTCGTGTAGCCAGAATCCCTGTTTTGTGAGTCCTTGATGTCGTGAGGCCTTGATGATAAAACCAATTGGAAGCAAAACGTCCGTCTGACCCTCCATCTGTGAATACTGCTAGCGCCTAAACAATGCCTAGGGTTTTTTCAAAATTGAAGAAACCCCTGTCCATCTTGCTCTGGTTGGAGCTTTGAAATTTTGAAAAATATTCTTTAAAATTTGAGGGTACTTTATATGAAGAACCCAGGACATTTTCTAAATTTTCTCAGAAAGAACTCCAAATTAGTTATTTAAATTTCTTGCAAGAATAGAGTAAAATACACATAGAAAGGTGGCATAGGTCCGATTTTCACAGTTAACTCCAAATTTTCGAAATTTTAATTTTCGAAAATTGCAAAAGTGATTTTTTCCCGGCGTCTTCCTACAACTACAAAATTGAAGACAGATTTTTCCTTCTAGTGAAATTTGTTGCCCATAAATAGTTCTTTCATAAAGGTCATGTAGATTTTTTTGAAAATTTTAGCAAGTTTTTGTGCACTAGTTCATGCAATATTTGCAATTTTAAAAATAACAAAAACAAGATTTTCTCATAAACGGTTGCAATTTTTTAAAATTTTTGGTAGGAATAGTACTAAATACACCCTATCCGATGACATAAACATCATATTGCTCTATTCTTTTGCTCTCTCAAAAAGTTCAAAAAATTTTTTGACTTGTGTCCCATGTCGATAATATTTACATTACAGACAGTTTCTTCACGTTATTATTCATACAAGTATATGTGCTTCAAATAACTTCATATAAAGTTTCTACAAAATTCAACAGTTTTCTTCCAAAATAAGCTCAAAAATCCGCGTTTTCAGAAACGTTCAAATACTATTTTCTCAAAAATTGCTCTAATTTTTTTTCTTGAACATTTTCCAACAGGTCGTGGTAATGGCAGTGATTAATATGCCGTAATGTTAATTTTAGTGTATTCCTTTAAAAAATACACAAATGTAGTTTTTTAAAATATGTCTCACGCCGTTTATATGCAGATTTCCATCGATTTGTGTACATTATGGCGTTTGTGAGTGAAAGTGCTTCAAATGATTTTAAATCAAGTTTTTCGGATACTCAATAAATTGCTATTGAAAAGAGCTTAAAATTTCGAATTTGAAGTAATACTTAATCACCATTTTCTTGAAAACAGCTTAAATTTTTCAATGCAAATTTGTATTTAGGACGAGGTTTTACTCTTCTTGAATATTCTTGAAGGTATATTTCGGTTCAACTATTAGGAAAGCAAAAAGTTGAGAAAATGACCAAAAAATGTACTTCGGGCGACGGTGGATGGCATCTGGCCAGAGCATGGAGCAAGACCTTAAAACCAGGCAACACCAATGAAATTAGAACTAGAGGTGCGACATAATGGCACATACTTTCTCGTAGTAAAGTTTTCTAATTTCCTTGGTGTGGACTGGTACGGTACAGTCTTGTTTCTCCTTCTCTGCTTCCATCTACTGCGACCCAAAGACAAGGTTTTTGAAATTTTCGCAAGTTTTCGGTTTCCAAATAGTAGAACCTAAATTACATTTTAAGAATATTAAAGAAGGCTAAAACGTCGTCCTGAAAAGCAATTTCCATTGAAATATTTGAAGCCGTTTTTAAGGAAATGGCGATTAAGCATTACTGAAAATGCGAAATTTGAAGCTCTGTTTCACAGGAATCTATTGAGTTTTCGAAAAACTTGATTTGAAGTCATTAAAAGTACTGCCACTAACAAAAAATATTAAAAAGAGCAATTAGTACTATCCATTGGAAAAATTTGAAGAAAAAATGTAGAGCAACTTGAGAAAAAGGCGTTTTGAGCGTTTCTGAAAATGCAGAATTTAGAGCACTTTTTACAGAAAACTGTTGAGTTTTCGAGAACCTTGATTTGATATTAATTAAAGTACATGTAATCATAAATCTAATAAAGTGAAGAAGTCGCCTCTAGTGTACATATTTCCGACGTGAGAGACAAGTCAAAACAGTTACAGTTTTGTAATTTTTGAAGAAAAAAACAAACAAAGGAATAGAGCAAAATGATATTTATGTCATCGGATAGGGTGCATTTGTTTCTATCATAAATGAAAAAAGTGCAGCCGTTTATGAGCAAATCTTGTTTTTGTTATTTTTAAAATAGCAAATATTGCATGAACTAGTGCACAAAAACTACTAAAATTTTCAAAAAATCTACATGACATTTATGAAAGAGATATTTATGGACAACAAATTTCATTTGTAGGAAAAATCTCTATCTTCAATTTTATAGTTGTAGGAAGACGCCGGAAAAAATTCAAACTTTTGCAATTTTCGAAACTTTAGAGTTAACCGTGGAAATCGGACCTATTCCACTTTTATAAGTGTATTTTACTCTGTTCTACTACAAATTTAAAGAAAAAAATTTGGAGCCGTTTTTGAGAACATTTTGAAAATGTCCGGGGAGCGTCATGTAAAGTACCCCCAAATTGCAAAGAATGTATTTCAAAATTTCAAAGCTTTATCTAGAGCCAGATAGACAGGGGTTTCTTCAATTTGGAAAAGATTGTACGTTGGTTTAGGCGCTAAGTTTGTTCACATACGACGGACAGACTGACGTTTTGAAAAAAACAACACTTTTTCGGTATTAAGGGACCCTAAAACGTGTAATCCATTGAAATATCGAAATCGATTTTTCGCAACATTACATTACTTTCTCTATACTACGTATATTACTCCAGTATATACGAATGTATACGGGAAAGTAAATATTTGTCGAGAAAGTCTGACATTCTGTAGCACCACTAGTTTATAAATTAACTTTTTGTGGAAACTTCGTATAACCAAGTTAAACACGTGACATTTGCACTTGATTGATTGGCAACTCGTCGTGTACTGGTGTTTGGAAGGTACATATCTTGACGCATATTTCCTGTACCTACGAATTATCAGTGGAAGATGAGGTCTTTTCTTATCAGGGCAATGCTACATAATTTCGTTTCTTGAAATTTCTCATCACATGTTGTCAAAAAGTGATAATTTTCGAGCTGCCAACACTGCCTTAGAAGTTTCTATCATTTATTCTGAGACATACTGTGTAGGAGGTGCTACTAGTGGAAAACGAAACCATTTAGAACTATTAATTTTATTTTCAATCATTGACGACTCTTGACGGTTGTTGCACACTTGCGCTGGCAGTCACTGACCCAAATGTATATTTTTAGTTGGGTACATCTAATCTCAGTTACCCTAAGCAACCATTTGCAATCGATCGCTATACGGCACCACAATACAGCTCTTGCCGTCTCACATTTGGCGCACTCCGTTGGAAGCAGAGAGAACTAACCGGAAGTTAGTCCACTTTGCTGCTCACAAGAGAAAGCAACATAATATTCGCCGGCAAAACCACTCACGATATGGGTACTAATAACTCATCAACGTTTATATGGGATGAAACAATGGCATTTAGAGATAGTATTATGCCTTCTATATTATATTAAGAACTTCCAAACCTCTAACAAACAACAAACTAATTATGTATTCTGACCAATGCGGTGGCCAGAACCGCAATATTAAACTGTCTGTGCTATGTACTTCCGTTTGTGCATCTCCAGATCTGCGTGTGGATGAAATAAATCGTAAATTTCTAAGTGGCCTCTCGTACCTTCCTTGCGATCAAATTTGTGGTCTAATAGAAAAGGAGAAAAATCTCAGTATCGCATTTTTGTACCTACAGATTGGCATTAAGTAAAGAAAATGCTAAGAAGGAAAATCAATTCACAGTGATTCAAATGAATCACGACTTTGTTTCTACCAAGGTAATTGAACGAAACATTACAAACAGGAAACTATCTTAATCAAAAACTAATGTGAAGTGGTTGAAAATCCAAAAGATGCGATTAAGAAAAGAATCTTCCAGTAAAATTCAATATAAATATTCAAATAATTAAATGATTAATTTTCAGACACTTGATATTAGTAAAAGAAAACCACTTAAAACAGAAAATGCACTTCCACTCCTATATCCCACTTGTAACATCATCAGTGGAACAAAAAAGAGGATCTTATTCAACTACTGCCCTCAGTATATCACCCCAGTATATCACGATTTTTACAACAAAATTAGATCATCGTTACAGGCGCTGGTTGTGAGCCACTGTCCGATGACTTACTGAAGGAGGAAGTTGTTTAAAAATTAGTTTTAGAGTTCAATGTGATTTAACTGTACATTCTATTATTATGTTTACAACTTTTGTCCAAAATATAAATATAAAGTATTCTTACTTATTGCACCAAAATTCTAAAAGAGCAAAGTGGACTATCCCACATTAAATATCAAAATCCTAAAAGAGGAAAGTGGACTTAATCACATTAAAAGTACATTTTAATTAGTAGTTTACAAGGAAACGCGTTCAAGAAACGCTTCAAGTTTGACAAACGCAAGGTATTAGATATCCTAAATTTATAAATGATCAACAAAAGAACAGTAGAAGAGGACAACCTATTTCTCCCATAATAAATGTTTATTTCTCTAAGATATTATGCAACAGGTAAAATAACAATTTTACAAAAATCATTAAAATTGGGTTACCAATATTTTGTCAGATTATGTTTAATTGTGATTCATATTTACTATTATTTTGTCAATGGCAATAGCTGATTCCATTTTTGAATTTTCAGATAACTTTCAAATTAATTCTGGTAATTTGAAAGTAAGTCAGGGACCGAATGCAGAAAAATCAATAACGTGAATATTGATGTTCTAATAAATATTGTTACTCTATTATGTTCGTATTATACTGCTATATAATTTTAACTATCTCTCAATTTAAGTGAGCAAATATTTCACATTATTTTCTATGAAAGCAAAGATTTTTCTCCCCAAGAGTAAGCATCTTGCAGTAGAAGAGAAAATCGAAAAAATACAAACTTTCTGTTTATTGGCCCTTCAGATGCTAACATATTGAATTGTATATTGAATTAGGAATTCACTATTAGGAATTCACTATTAGGAATATTGAATTAGTTGAATGTGGCGTCACCGACGATGTAAACTGTTTTAAAAGTATTTTCATATGTTTAAAATTTCTCTCGTATGTAGCTTTGTTCAAATATGTTATTACAGTATCTGACATTAGTCTTTCCAATGAATCGTAGTAGCTGGTAATGTTATACTCCCCTTCAAAACTTCCCAACGCCCAATGGTCTTGTATGTTACCTCCATACGGGATCTGATCTGGTAATATTGCAATTTTAAAATTATAAGCCCTAAAATATACTTGCAAATATTGATCATGGGAATTTAAAGTTAGGTACTACTTTAAAATGGGAAGTTAAAGTTTTGTACTGCTGCATTTTTTTAAAAAATTTGCTAATATGCACAATAATGCACAAAGATCACATGTAAGCTGTTCTTCTGGGTTATTCTCTAATCCTAATATCAGATCATTCTCAATTAGTTCCGAAAATTCTTTCTCGAAATCTTCTACTACTACTTCGCCGCGACGCCATGGGGTTCTGGCTACTGTCGGTTCTTCCAATTCCTAGAAGTTCCCAAAAAACTTCTGGAGTGTTCTGCACCTGCGGTCCAGGCGTTTCCAGCCCCCACCCGCTTGCGACACCTATAACGGCGTCTCCCTAAGCCCTAATCCTTCGGCTTCGGCGCCTGCACGGCGCCTGCACGGCGCCAAGTTCCTGCCTGCAACGAGGTCCGTTTGCGATACATACCAATCAGATACTATATAGGTTTTTATAGATAAAAAGAATCAGTAAGACACAATAGCATACTAAAAATTATAAAATGAAATATTGGTTAGAATTTCTTTATAACACAAGTATGGTACAGCACGACCACTGAAAACACAATGTACGTGACGCAACTCCTCGACGATTCTAAAGCGCATTAGACTTTGGAAAAATGAATACTTGAGGTTTCATAGACAGTAAACAATAAATAATGCAAGAATGAATGAAAAGAAAATTTTCACCTAAAATTAAAACATTTAATTTAAAAATTCTGTGAAGAATTCACAACATAGAACAATCAGATACCAAATAGTTTATGGTATAACTCAAAAATTATAATTTCGCCATATATTGTAGAATGTGAACATATTGATATTTAACAAAAAATATTTATTGGTCTTGTATACATACATTTCTTACACACAATAAGTTTTAATAATTTCACAAATACACATCACACAATTATGCACTCAATATGAAGAAAATGATACAGACGAACCCCTAAAAAATCACTAGAACATATTAATAAACAATTGACTATAACATTTTGACTAGAATTCATTCAAATACAATTTCAAAATTCAGACATCGACTTACATACACACCCACAGGAATATTAAATATTGTATAAATTTTTTTAATGAAAAACAATCAGTGCTTCCCATTCAGAACGGGTTATATATTTACGGGCTATAAATAATTTATAAGCGACTTAATAAATTTTGAAAACACCAGCAATAAATCCAGTAATAAGTAAGTGTTAATTATCCCCATAAATCTGAGAGAGAACTCAGCATTTCGACATCGTGAACCGTTTAGAAGTTATGTGAGTGGCCCATAGTGTGTAGGACACCTGAATGTCTGTATGTATGTGTATATATACACAGACATTTATATATATATATATATATATATATATATATATATATATATATATAGTAACACACCCACCTACCTACTTTACCACACGCGGTGGGTCGTGATACCAAATGCTCGTGAAGCGAGCTTAAAATTCTCAGGAAGCAGGATCTTTCGGGTATGAAAAAGGTCTGAACCCTTAACACAATGAATCAAATAAAATAATAATAATATGAACATATATTCAATGAGAAAATTTACAGTGACGCAATTTCACAATAGGTTATTGCACTTTAAGTAGCTGGTCACTGAAAAAATGAAACAAAACAAAAAACAAAACATATAGGCGTCACCTCGACTGCCTGAACACACTTTCATCAACTACAATTTAGGATTTAATTACTCCTTTCTGAGTTTTTCCTCTATTAAATTATTTACTCTTTTGGCCTCTAGTTTTCCGTACACGGCTTCTTTTCAAATGAATTTGATACTTGTTTCAAAGAAACCTTTTCACAGGTGCTAGCCTTGGGCTTCGCACTCACTATAATACTGAACACAAAAAAATATACATGGCATTCACGTTACTTAATTCAAACCCTTTTACATGTCACAAAAGCAATTACTTGAAACATAATACAACAAAGTGATCTTTCTGGATAATGTTAACTGTACAACATATACAATTTCTGAATCATTTACGTAAAATTGTACAAGGTAGACTTCTTTAAATGAATCTACTGACACGTGCGGTAAATGGCCTGGAAACTGCCCCTCACACAGTTCGAAATACTTCTCCCTCCTATTTTAGACGTTTCACCCACTTTTAACACTGCCTTTACCTCACCAGCTCTGCGTCGCTCGCCTGTAGGTAACTTTGGGGATTTTCTGCCGCTCGCCCCGCGTTGCTGCCTCGTCTCGCGCGCTGTGTTGCGACGAAAGCAGTCCCTTCCGCTCGAACGCCGCCAAGCCACCAATTTCTACACCTTTCTCTCGTTCCGAAACCGTACTATCCTCGCTCTAGACCAAGTCCTTCTCGCCTACGCTTCTTTCTTCCTGGGGTCGTCCGTCTTCCACCGCTTCGTACACGTTCGTTCGCGCTTCCAGCCTCGAAATTATTAATGTTGCAAGAGTTATGCTCACATGCTCGGCCGACCTACCACACTTTACGCATGTGATCTCAGCGTGCAATGTGAGATGCTGGATTAAATTACTGTCCTTCTGCGCGAATTTTACAACTTTTGAAGTTATTCCAATGTCAAAACAGTTACTTGGCTTGCTCTCCGAATTATTGTGACCGCGACGAATGATTTTGCACTCAATCTCCTACTCCACTTTTCTAAGATACGCTTTTCCGAGCTAGCTTTTAACTATCAAGTTAAACTAAACTCCTATACTATTTATTTGTACTCGCCGTTACAGTTGTAGCAAAAGAGCTTCTTCTGGTCGCCGCCGCAGTCGTCGTAAAGAGAGTTCCTCCGAGGCGCGCCGCGATACTTATGATACTCGCGCCTGGGGAAATTTTTGGAGGGGTGCATATTCTCCTCCTTTCGTGACCTCACGGAAAACATTACACACTAGTTCGGGCGTTGTAGTTTGAAAAGCTGCGGGCAGATGGCGCGTTTACCGGCCATCGGTCCGCCGCGTACCCTAGTCCTCTCTGTTAGTGAGCTTCTTCACATGGCTGATGGTGGCGTTATGGGGTTGTCTAACTCCGTGACGTCACAATATGTACACATCACTTCCACTCCTCTACAACTACGTATAATTAAGCTTAGATTATAAACGTGCCGCCATATATATATATATATATATATATATATATATATATATATATATATATATATATATATATATATACACAGCATCTCGGCGAGGGGATAAGGGGTTCTCGCAGTTAGCACGAAGACATCCCTTGACCCTAGCGCACATGTATAATTTGCCTCGGCCGGGAATCGAATCCGGGACTACGTCGTGGAGACCGTTCTCGCTTTATACCAAATATATGCGCGTCCTTCGGTGACTATATATACACATACGTAATGTTTAATGGAAGATGTCCCAGCGCGCCCCGCTTTGCTCGTGCGTCCGCGAGCTGCCCGGGGAGGGCGACGCGGTTACCTGAGAGCCGAGGATGTCGGCGAAGGCTGTCCGTTGGCCGCCGTTCTTGTAGTGCGTGTTGGGGTCGACGCTGCCGTAGAAGCCCGTGCCGGGCACGAAGGACGGCCGGTCCACGCCGCTCCTGAAGCCGCCGATCCTCCCGCTCACGATGGCCGTCGCGTACAGCGCCTCCAGCGTCGATTCCAGGAAGCACACCTGCGCTCCCGCGTGAACATAAAAATTACGACACAATTTTTTTGTTTAATCCTTATTCACCATGAGAGTCTTTCAAAGGTTTTAGCATAACACTTGAACACATACAAATAATGAGTGTTACCCTGAAAGGAACTAACATTTTTACTACGATGCAAACATTTTTACTAGTGTAATGGCTCTCTTGCGGGATGAAACGGGAAGTTCTGAGTAGCTTAGGTACCGAGAATAGCAGCATCACCAAAAATGCGACAGAAGGGTGTTAAAGATTTTTCTCAGAATAATTGCTATCTCCAAAATATAACTTTTTCAATCAGTGCTTCAAAAGTCAAAATAGCTTGTCACCAAAACCCAACTTTAAGCATTTTGGGCAATCCCTCCGGAGAGCATCGTTTTCGAGCAATGCATTATGTTCTCGTGTTAAGGTGTTACGCGTTTGCCTGTGCGCGTAGAAGTTTCGATTTCAGTTTCCCATTTAAAGTAGAATAAATGTAAATTTTCAGTTTACAGGTATAGCAGATCTCTGAAAACCAAACACGCCTCCGGTGCTTCGTAACACTCCATCAAATTGTCCACAGATTCGTGCACCTCGCCCGCTAGCCGATCAGAGATGAAGTTGCAGTTTGTTTGCCTCCAGCCCTGCCCCTCCCCCCAAGATAGCTGCCTCCCTCCCGCCCCCCGCCTTGGCCATGCGCCTGGCCCCCAACCCGGCCACGTCCCCGGCCCCGCTGACTATCACGCCTCCCGCCTCGACCGCGGGCTCCTTCCGGCCTCCCCCAACCCCACCCCCCGCCCCACCGGGAGCGGTTGCTCAGTGCATCAACTGATGTCACTGCAGCGCCTCTCACCGGTCCTAGGTTCGAGTCCTGGCGGCGGCAGGATTTTCGACACTAGCTTGTCAGCTAGGTCGAATTCAGTCGCTGTCTGGAGGAGAATTCTAGCGGCCGGCTGCTCTGATCGGTAGTTTTCCGTGGTTTCTCCGATCAATACCAGGCGAATGCCGGAGCAGTACCCTAACAAACGGGCCACGGACCGCGCGCGATGTGTCCTTTCCTCTTCCCTGTCCTATCCTCTCCCCATACACACACACACACTAACATGCACTACAGTACCACATATTCCGGAAGACCGGTCGGGAGCTTAGAGCTTGTCCCGGCTGGAGCGGTGCCCCGCTAGTGGGAGAGTCCTGGTTAGGGGGAAAACCCACTAGCCGACGGTAGGTCGGCGCCGGATCTCGCCATTCAGCGGGGGAAGATCACCGCCATCTCCCGGGGGGAAACATGCACTCCACTAACGGGAGTAATGACCAGAGCAGTTGATGCGATCGGAAACACGAATAAACCAATCGATCAATCAAAAAGCCCCCCGCCCCCGCACGCACCTCGATGAGCACGACGAAGCCGCGCGACGTGGCGTGTCCGATCTCCGCCACGCGCCCGCGCCCGTTCTGGCCGCAGGTGGCGCCCGTGTACGACGCGTTGTGGGTGGGGTCCCTTGAGCACGCCAGCTCCGACAGATCCACAGACGAGGACCCCACGGCGAAGGACGTGCCGCTCTCGCACTGGGCGATCACCTCGGCGCCGAACGCCCCCACCTTCTGGCCCGGGCACGCCACCAGGATCTGCGGACACACCCACCAGGACGCTCCACTACAACTCCCATCACACGCTACCCACCACGCTGATTGAAGGGATTTAGAATGCTCTTTTGCACACGTGAAATTTTCTTGTGAAGCGGACAGTAGTTCTGAGGAAATGAATTGTTTCCCTTCCCACATCTTTTATAATCATTATATTCATTTTGTCCTCCGGTGGTTTTCCAACCGATGCAGTAATTCTGATTTCGATAAAAAAATATTTTATTAACTTCGATATATGTCAGCAGTTAAAAAAATATAGTATATTCTTCTCAAGTAGGAGATTGGGCTGATTTACTCTGAGGTTTTACTGTGAATATTCTTTCTTTTTACCTTGGTTCCAAAGGGGCGAAAAGAATCGTGCTAATTGGTTTTTCGATTTCCAATTGGAAAATCAATAATAGCCAAATAGTAGTGTGAGTTGTGGTGAACTCACCTTATCGCCGGGGGCCAGGTCGATGTTGCCCGAGCCGTCGGGCAGCAGGTAGCCGTTCAAGTCCAGGGAGCCCGAGGGCAGAAGGAGCAGCGGCTCGGGGGACGGCAGCACCCCGCTGTTCACGTTGAAGGAGCACCCTGCAACTGTATATATATATATATATATATATATATATATATATATATATATATATATATATATATATATATTGAGACGAACCGGTAAACCCGGCTTGTTCGCAGTAAATTTATTTGCAAGGGACAGGTGTTCTTTTTCGTGAATGGGCTCGGGGTTATTAATCAGACACCATTGTTCCGTGAACAAAATAAACATGAATTATTTATTATTCTAAACAAATCACTATTGATTACAAATATCTGTGATTGTCTTTATCCTTTTCTTTACCTCACCCAGAATCACTGTTAGTTCTTTCGATCTTACATCGATCGAGGAAATATTTACCGTTTAATACTCCCCCCTCGAGCGTCGGCGGCTTCGGGGACTCTCGGGTTGTCTCGTACTCCTTCGCTGTGCTGCCTATGCCCGCTCCACTGGGGGCCAGCCGATGCGATGCGCTGCGTTTCCGAAGCACTTTCTCCAGCGTAATCTTCCCACGGTGCCTCTGCGCCTCCCCGCTGAACTCCTTTCCAGTTCACCCAGATCTACTCGATGTCACCTTCCGCGAGCTGACAAACGCCACTAATTATTCAAGGTACAGTTTACTAGCACGTGTCTCACCATTTCACCAGGCTACTAGTCTCGTGGCGTACTCCTCTGCACACAAGTTCTCTCGATCAGTACTACCCCGGATAATAGCTGTTACTCTGGCACTACGTCCGAGCCACTAATGATGGTTATATCTAGCACAACTCGTCCGTCAATCACTTTTGGCAGCGCTCATTCGTTCGCGACACTATTCTACCTTGTTCGAACGCGGAGCAGCCCCAGGTACTTCCTTCCTTACAGGCGTCCGGCCGTACACTGAAGCCTCGCGGCGTCTTTTCTCACGCCTTCGGCCAACCGACAACACTTCGCCGCCCGTAGCTGTTTCTTGTGGCTAGCGGGCGCCCTCTGGCAACCGTTTTGCCGCGTACTCTTACTTGTTGTATCGCCGTTTCTTTAGGCAGAAACGCGGTGCGTTTCAATATATATCGGCTACGAAAATACATGAAAACCTCCCACCTTTATCAAATTCTTTTATATCATCAGACATTCATTTTGTTAGTTATAATTCTTTGGTTAAGTTGAAATTCATGTTGAGGGTTAGTTATACTTGGGGTATAACATCTGTGCTACACAAGTTATACTTACTTAAGTGTGTATTTGCTCAGTTGTATGTGTTCTTATTCCACATACGTGGTAAAGAAAGTGTGATGGATGGCGTGCCGCCAGAGCGGTTGAATTATGCCCGACGTTGACTGGTGCCAATTTGAAACAAGCCCCGTCTTTCTATTTAAAAACAAGCCCCACTCGGGGGACATTTTGAAACATAATTATTACTGATAAATGTAATTTGGGCGCCAGGAAAATATTACACTTAAAACCTAATGATTCCTACGTAGTTTAAATATCTCTCTTTCCAAAATTATGCTGAGCTAGCTCAGTTAATTGGGGTTCGAAGTTTATAATTGTTGCTATTTACTCTGCAACCAATTATTTAATCTACCATTCATACGGAGTGGCGAGGAATCTGAAAATCTTATTAAAATGCTGGATTGCACGTAACGAACAATGATAATCAGCTTTCTTTCAACTTAACAAATTGTAATTTATTATATTGATAATCAAAATGAATTCATCTTTGGTCATGACCAGTTTTCTCTTACAATAGTTATGAAACCTTGTTATTCATTCGTGGGTCTTCGCGCGCTCTTCACTTTTTCGTTCGATGGTGTCCCGCAGAACCTTCTCCGTCGACGCAGCAGAATCTTGCTTCTGGATAAAGTTCTCGTCTTATGTCCGTGTCTGGTTGTCAAATTCTCCCGGCGATACTATTATAATCCGTGTCTTCCCTCACTAAAGTCTCGGGTGGACGCCTAGATACGTATTTTTCTTCTTACAAGAACGCTCTATCCTAATATAAGAAACGATAGTTAATTTTACACAACTGTCAATTAGAGTCTTTCCTCGATCTAGTAAAATATATTAGGAGCCGACCCGCTCGTCACCTCGTTGCTCTAGCGAAATGAATGTTCTTCTAAAAACTCGGAAGCATCCGAATTTTATATCTTTTTCTTTTGTCTCTCAAAACAATGCTTATTCCGCCTCTACTCTGTCATTTCAACCTAACGAAAATGATCCTTAATGCCGTTTGTTTGTCACATAGCAACCCCCTCGCGATCGTCTATTGACATCCCTACATTCTATGTGAAATAAAATGACATTTCCATAATAAAAATGGTTCGTCATTTTGGTATCTTACACGGTAGGCGCGTGGGGCTACTGGAGCGGTGCAGGGGGGTCAGGCGCAGCTCTAGGGGCGAAGAGCTCGACCAATAAGTTTCGTTACCCTAGAGAGTGACAGACTAGCTCCCTGCCTTTCTAAAAAAAAAAACCTGTTTCGTAGTCCTTGATTTCAAGAAATGGCATATTCTTTATAATTTATGTAATATTTTACTTTCTCTAATGCGTTGTGGGGTCAGAAGCCACGTTGTGTGGGATCTTAATATCGAAAAATTGTTTTCAGCAATACATTTTTCTCCCACCCTCTTTCCGAGAGAGAACAACACTAGCGCCCAAGCCGTACGCAGAATATACGCCAGCAATATTGATATCCCCCGATTGATTTAACTTATCTCACGGCCCATCGAACTTAAAACGGGGTTTTAATTTTTGGGAGCTCCTACATTTCCAAAATTTTCGGAAAAGGAGTTGAAATTTTTTGCTTCAGTAAAACATTGAACACTTATGAAAATGATGCATGCCTTATTGAAATCGGTACCTATGAATATTCGAAAATATCAAAAGATTTGAACTCTCCCTCCAACAACTAATTTTTTTAAGATAGATTTGTTTGTTAATTATATCTCTTCTTCAACACTGCAGTCTGTAGGGTAAAAACACCAATACTGGCCACTTTTAGTTTAAGCCACTCCAAGCGCAGATTTAAACTAATGATGTTACAGAATGACACGAACTTTCTCGACCTAGATGATTCTCTTTTCTTGAAGCTTGCTTTTCGGTTTTGCCCCATCCTCTTCCCAGCTCATATCGAACTGCGCCTAAAAGACATACCAAGACCTCTCGCAGCTCATAACGCTTCTTGGGGGACATTCCCAGTGACGAGAAAGGCCTACGTCGGCCATGCAACTTTGCTGCGTATTTAGCTCTTGTCGCCATGTCGGTGCCACAATTGCTCTGGTTGTAGAGATCCTGTTCCTCAATTACACGCACAGATTGAACCCACTGTTGGCGGTCAGGCAAAGGGATTATGGAAGGCTTAGGATGCAGTTGTAATGGAGGATTTAGAATGTTCCCGACCAACGCCACAAACACAACTTAAAACTTAATGCCTTACATGGGTTTCGAAATCACAGCCTATGTCAATGTTCTAGGGCTACCTGCCTAGGATGACAACCAAAGAAATGTTTTTAAAACATCGATATTTTGGAGCATTAACATTAATATTATAACATCGGTGTTTTGCTTTCGATGTTTTCTTCAGATCAATATACTTGTTCAGAAATATCGATGTTTTTTTGAAAAATTCTCATAATAAATATCTATATTATCTTATCTAGTAAAGTATCTATTTTATTTGTAGATTGCTGGCAATCAACAGCCATTGGCAACTGTCACTGTTGTCGATCCCCAGGCGGCACGAAACCGTTTGCTATTCCCCAACTTTCTCCATAATTAACTTCTTTGTTTATTTTGTATGTGGTAACCTTGATTAGAAAATAAAGATGACAGTCAAATTTAAGGGAGAATATACTTTAAACTAATATTGACGTGTTATGTATCACATTAGTACCGGGACATTTTACTTCGAAATGTTTCATCGTATTCAAAACATCGATATTTTAAACATGGATGTTTTCTGACGATGTTTTCATCAACATCGAACACGTTTTGTTGATGTATCAATGTATAGATGTATCGATGTTTTACTACAATTTGCCATCACTATACGTGCTTCAGGAAGCCGACTTGTTAGATTTACGTAGTGTATTAATAATTTGATAAACTTACCACTATAACAATGTGACTTTTTTATGCATTCGCGATCTTCAATATTCTTTATAGCATTGAATATATGAGTCTGAATGACTGTCATAACATTTCTGTAGTAAGAATGCAAAGATTCTATCGGAATGAAATCAATCACCACCGTATTTAGAAATGAATAACGTTTCTCAAAATTAACTACAAAAAATTATGGGCTGCATATCAATTAAAACAATAGTTTACTTTAAAGCACTATTTATATAGGAGAAACTGCGTTTTATCAAAAATGAATAATAGTTTTCAAGGTATTCTTAAATTTCGGTCGCCTAATAGAATTGTTATAATACATAGATCTTAGCAGAGCTGACAAAAGTGAATGTTTTTATACCCTCACTTTCGTTGAATACTTGGTGATGGTTTTTAAAATATTTTGCCTATTATATTGCCCATATTTCTATTAAAAAATGAAAGCAACGAATAATGTTCAAAAATAATAAATTAAATTATAAAACTAAATGTAGATAACAAATTTTAAAAAATATATCATCAATAATGTAGTTGTATGTGTGTGCACAAAACTGTATGTGCATAAAAAATCACATGTATTCTTCAGTGTTATTCACTTATAAGATAATTTTCAATTAGTTCTGAAAATTCTGAATATCTGCAAGAACATTTGATTCCGTGAATTTATTTAACACATACATATTTTTATCCCCTAATTTTTGAAGAGATTAAAACTCCACAGATTCAGTCTAATTTGTGTTCACTTCTACTTCCGCAATTGCTCTATTTTGTTTTTGCAATTTGCTCATTTTGTAGGTGTATCTATATAAAGATTAAAAGGCGACTGTTTTGTGTGCTTATGTAAAGAAGGTGTTAGTTAAATTAAAAAAGTTGTTAGTTACATTCATTTGAAAATCGATTCTTGCTCGTAAGAACGTAAATCTGAGAAGTCGAGAGTAAGAATATAAATGCCTTTTCATTCTATAATATTGCTCACTGGTTTTCTCCGTATTCACTTGAAGTTCATCAAATATATTAAGTTCCAAGTAAATACTGTTCGCAGGTTTTTTGCAAATTTATTGTTTTAAATACAATAGTACAAACGAAAATGAAATCTACCGCGCGGTTCTTTTGTTTAACTTAGAAATGACAACAAGTGTTACCATCCTCGTGAAAGAAAATTAAGGCGTCATGAAGCTACTAAATTGCCACTGGGTTGTAGGGACTTAATCAACGCCACCTATGTAGATCTATTTAGGTGACGTTGGTTTAATTCCCTATCTATGCGCTGAGATCGAAACACCAAAACATGCCAAAACACGTTTTTGGAAATTTCTTAAAATCTTCTATCTGAATCCGTAAACAAATTATCAGTTCCCCATCAGGAGAGCGAGAGGCGTCGAATGACACCTTGTATGTCTCGAGTGGTACTCGTGAAGTGGTCTAACCGTGAGTGACGGAACAGCACTCACATATTCATGCACGTACGCACACTCGCAATTTCTTAAATCCTGTATAAAGATATTCTTAAAGTAATGTTCTACCATTAGAAAACCGAAAAATTGAGAAAATTTTAAAAAATGTACTTGGGCGACGATAGACGGCATCCTGCAGGAGAATAGAGCAAGACCGAAAAGCTAGTACAAACCAAATAAATTAGAAAACGAGTTCGAGAAAATCTGTGCCATTCTCTAGCACTACTATTTAGTTGTACAAAGAAGTGCCAGGGAAGCAAGGTTTGGATCTCTCAAGACATAGAATGTGCCATCCATACCCAAATGACAAATTGAGTCTCTCTCTCTCTCTCTCTCTCTCTCTCTCTCTCTCTCTCTCTCTCTCTCTCTGTGTGGAAGTTCGTTATCAGCACACAACTACTCGTATTAAGTACTAAAACTGAAAACGATTAAAAAGTTTATTTTTACCCCAATAGAAGGAGATCTAAAAGTTTCGATGTGTATTAAAATATTGAAATAATTCTAAAAGGTTTTAAAAATGCAATGTAAAACAACATTTTAAACTAAGTCAAAATTTTCATAATTCGTATTCGTATATTAAAATTCATTAGCATCCCATTTAAAATGCTTTTTCGTTGTCATCCGATATCTAGTAATAATATACATCTTTTGTAAAACCATTCTCCTACCAAGTGACCACCTTTCTAAATGTCCACTCTTTTCAACGAAAAGTAGTCGCTTAGTAGAATTTTCACTGGAGCATTTAGAAAAATGTAATGGGCAGAAAAAACTAGATAGTTTCGAGTAGAACCTTTTTGAGATGCGAGAAACGTGTTGGGAAGATTGTTGGGAAATTGAGGTCTTAATAACCTCTGGTTGTTTGAAACATACCAAGGAGCTTTTACGTGTGTTCTCCAGTCTTTATTTTAATGTTTATAGATGTTTAATGGAAGAACAGGCAGCGCCTCCCAGTCGGGGCAAGCGTCGTTGTTGGAGAGGACGAAGCGGGTTTGTGAGGGTGTGGGTGTACTTTTCTCGGAAGGGAAGGCTTTCTATTTATCATAGGATGTAATATACGGAGAGCGGCGTAGGCTGGATTTAAGCGGGAGAGAACCGGGAGAGTGAAGGAAAGTGACACAACTACATAAGCAGTGGTTCCTCGAATAACTCTTAAGAACCGGAGAGGTAAAGAGTAGTGATATATACACTGCCGGACAAAAGTGATGCACCCAGAAGGAGTAGTTGGAAATGAAAGAAACTACATATGCTAAAAGATCGTGTGACATTATTGAACTCATTACAATATGGGATGGAAGAGAGGCCTGTTGGCAGTTACAGGTGGAAAGTTTGCGCCAGGTCAGTAGGATGTCGCATCTCTTCTGGCTGCATTGCAGGCACCTACGCGGTTCTGAATAGTGTCAAACAGCCTTTGAGAAGGTGCCGTAGCGATCTCGGAGCGAAGGGTCACGGGTTCGAGTCTCGCCTCGGGCATGGTGGTATTTGTGTTCGTCCTTTCACCCCTTATCACCATTTCTTTTTATCTTCGTCGTTACCACACCGTTAGCTCAATAGTGGTCGCTAATGACCTAGATGTTGATGTGACCATAAATACCAAAAAACAGCTTTGAATACTTTTTGAGTCAACTACGTTCACAGTTGTTGCAGCTGTTCATCCAAATCCTGTTCGCTGGTTCTGCGACGGAGCCCCCTTCCAATGTCAACCCACCCCCGTTTACTGATGGAGAGGTCCGGGGTCTAGCTGGTCTCGGGAGGACCTCAACATGCTCTAGGCAGTCCATATACACACGTGCTGTGTGTAAACATGTTTTATCTTGTCGGAACATTGTCCCAGAGTGCTGTGACAAAAGGGGTAGAACGTACGGACACAGAATGTCTGTGACGTTTTGCTGTGCTGTCAGCGTCTGCCGAAGCACTGTTAGAGGTGACTTGAACGCCTATCCGACGGGTCCTCGCATCAGATGTCCAGGGTTACGCCTGTGTGTCTCTTCACAATATGGACCAGATGTGCCCTTTGCCCTTCACGCCACCACACTCGAACGCGATGCTCATTGCCGCTTATGGCGAAGCGGAACTAACTCATCTCTGAGCACGATGCGACGCCATTCGGTCTCCGACCATGCCCCCCGGGCAAGGCACCGATCCAATCAGCGACGTCGATGTTCTGGAAGCAATGGCAACCAACGCATGGGGCGGAGGGACGAGTTGTCGACCCACTGTCGCACTCACTGAATGTTGTGGAGTCGCCAGTACATGTTCGCGGATGGCGGGTGCCGACGTGATGGGATTCCGCATGGCTTGGCGCCATACGACAGTCCTCCCTCGGGTGGTGTTTCTTGGTCGACCCTTGCACGCCCGACGAGCATGGGTGCCCTCATGAACCCCTTGATTCCTACATCGGGCCACTCTGTCATCTCGATCATCCACATGCCTGGCAATTGTCGATACGACCAACCAACCTCATCAAGTCCCACAATGCGGCCTCTGGCAAAGGCAGTCAATCGGTGGATAGGCTGTCAAACGCGCCTGCGAGGCATCGCGGGTGTTTATACTGTACGTAAACGTTGTTCTTCACTGTCTGACTCACAGCAGTTGACTGATAACAACTGCGCAACAACATCACGAGTGCACTCTGGTGGGCGTTCTACACATTACAGATAGGTGTGAATCTAATCATTTACTCACACTAGAATGGTGTGCACAGGGTTGGGAAGTATTTAAATACTTGTATTTGAAATACGTATTTTAAATACATTTTGTATTTGAATAACTGTATTTTTGAGTTTTTTGCACATGTGTTTTAGAGATGTATTTGAATACATAAAATAGGTGTATTTAAAAAAGGAAATACTTCAAATACAGATGAAGATAACGAGGATAGTTTCTTTGTGTTTGATTCACCTAGTTATTGTACCACATTGAAACCAATATAATAGCCTCTTTGTGCTGTTGAATTCTATTCTTTTTTAAATTATAAATCTAAATCATTAAAAATTCTGGATAATTATCCGACAGCGAAAATTGCGTTTATTCTTTATAACTACAGTTCGAACAATGCCATTTTTTCTTATTTTATTTCTTTGAATGTATTTTTAGGCAACGTATCCTATTATCAATGTTCACCCCAGAAATGGCTTTTGCGAGGGTTGTATAATGTCTACAAATGCGTATTTCACAGATAATTGCCTAATCAAGAGATAACAGCCTATAAGTGCCTACATTGAATTTTCCGCATTTTTAATATTTTTTGTTCACTATATTTGGTTTTCTATAACCAATTTTGGAGAAATCTCTGATAGGTAATTTTTTCCAAACAAGTAACAAAAGCGTAAAATCTGCCAGGGTGTCCGATCGAGAGGCTCTATGCCCTGTGTGTTATTGCCTGTAACGCGTCGAGCAGGGACACCGCTTAGAGACGTATGAGAATTTGACACATAGTGGGTTACCTTATCTACTTCGACGCAGCCAGTCAGGGCGCTCCAGAGAGCAGGAAATTGCTCTCGTCTTTTCTTCGAATTATTAGTGAGCTATCTGTTCCTTAACAAGAACACAACTGTCTTCACAAATAGCGCTCCCGGCATCTCTCGCTTTTAGAAGGTACAATTACACAAGATGGGCGGAGTTTTCTTCAATAATTTTGTATTGGTTTCGAATTTTGGTGCATGCCAGATCAGTAAATTTGCTGTTGCTGTTAAGCATGCTTGCTATAATGCCAGAAGAGAAACTTTCAAGAGGTGCATTGCTAAAAGAGTGGATTTATGGAGAAGATACAGAGCGGACTGCACATGTATTTTTTTGCCAGTGTTGTGAAAAGGTGGTAAACTGTGCAAAAAATATTTCATACAACATCAAAACACTGGAAATCATGCAAAAAATGTGAAAAAAATACTGAGAAAAACTACTCAAACCTTCTTCAGCAAGTGCAGTCAAAAGATGAAGACAAGAAACAATTTCCACACTGACTTGTGCCATGTCGCAAACATTCAATTTTTCAAAACTTGAAAATCAAATATTTAAACAGTTTAACCAACAAAATATACAACATATACAATTCCACACGAGTCAACTCTTAGGAAATATTAGTTAACTTCGCAATATGTTTTGACAATCGAAGAAATACGATTTGCTTTTATAAAATTGTGTTCATCCTTTATGTAGTACGTATTACGTATATGCATTATTCAAGCATAATTTCCATTTTCTTGGCTATGTTTAAGTTTTTACTTCCTAAGTGTCTGTCAACTATAATGCCGTTTTCCCTGCCTGGTTTTAAGTTTTTAAGTGCCTATTTGCCTGCTTATTTTCCACTTTTTTAGTGCCTACGTGTCCGAACTCTCCTTATAACACTAGTTTACGTTCATACGCGCCTGTTAATACGTTCGGGTTTAATACATTCGCCAAATAAAGGTTTATGGTCTGATAATTTATTTTAAAAACTCGTCGCTTTAAAAGGAAATTCCGCTTATTTGAGTTGGAATTATAAAATATTGTTCAAAAATGTATGACTGGCAAATATTAATTTATACACCAATGATTGATGAATCCATATTGGAAATGATAAAGTTCCAGTTAAAATGACACCTGAGACCGAAATTTACTGTGATTTGAATAATATCAAATGTGTTAATGCTCGTGTAATTTTCTGCTATCAGTTAAAATTGTATCGGAATGCTTTCTTCTAAAATTTTTTTTAGTCTTCTGGTCCGCGGTCAGTTAAATTTTAACTATCACTCGATCGGTTACAAACGGACTGGTAGGACGATTTCGTACCGTCATTAGTCATTATCGGCCGTCCTGTCTGTTTTCCGTTTTAGAGGAACACAGCAATACTCATTTTCTAGTTTTATCGACGAACTTTACAACATACGAACATAGGTCGTTAGGATTACTGATATCAGTATCAGTATCAACTGTATTAGTTAACATTAAGATTTGCTTAGATAAATGATTTATTTGTTATGTGAATGTTTGGATATAAGAAGACATTTGCCAAGTGATTTTGGGTTAATGTCTTGTTCGCGTTTTATAGTATCAATGTGGGAAAAATAGAATCCCCTTGATTTGGTTGAATTTAGGTGATTTTCATTAAAACTTCACAAATTTCGAAAATTCAAAGAGATAAAAATGTTTGATCTCCAGTTGGTGTCGCTCTGTAAGCTCAGGAATCATGTCTGCAAGTTCTAGAGATTTAGTTGATTGGATTGCTTCAACCATATTTTTGAAAAGAGACTTTTTTCTGAAAAAATCAAACTCATCCCATTGGTTCTGAGCAACAGCTCATCGGTTTTTTCCGTGATTCCTTTTGTCAATACCAGGCGAATGCCGATGCAGTAACGTAGCAAACGGGCCACGGACCTCACGCGGTCTTTCGTTCCTCATCCTTGTCTCCCTCCTATACCTTCCACGCCCTTACACCTTATCCTTACCAAGAGGGGGAGATCCCGCAACTCCACGGGTATGTTGGCCACGGATTTAACGTTCTAGCGGGAAGGAACACCGCCACATCCCATGATGCACTATACTTACGGGACTAACGAACACTTCAATTGACGCGCCCGGAATCTCAAACTAAGCACTCCATAAAACGTCTCCTGGCTCTCAAGTTGCCAACCGTCCTCCATTTGTGAGGATAGTCCTTCATTGACGTCAATTGTCCTCTCGGCCTGCTTTGTATTTTAAATGTCCTCAATGTGCGCAATGTATTTTAAATGTTTTCATTTATTTTATCACATGACTAACAGCTGCTACGTTGTATTGTTTATTGCTTAATTTAGAACAGGAAACATGAATACCCTTTTTCTGAACGCTGACACACACACATGCCACATGCATGCATGATAGTGTCTAGCGAAAAAAACCTCTCAGACCATCTTTTGTGAACGAATCTTTTTACTTGAATCGTAAATGGAGAGACGAAAGAAATAGAGCTTATGTTAGTCTAAATTAAATATTTATAGAAAGAGATGTGTTGAGGCGTTTTTGTTGTTGTTTTTGTGACGTGACGAACATTATTACAATTTTACACGAACAATGTTGGCAACCCTTTTTACGGGACTACCGACCGTATCAGTTGACGCGCTGGAAATCTCAAAAGAATCGCTCCGCCAAGCGCTGCCTGGCTGGTGTGGTGTGGGCCACTCACCGGTGGCGCGGGAGGTGAATTTGCCGACGGCGAAGAAGGAGGCGACGACGAAGAGGGCGAGGAGCAGCGCGGCGGCGGCGGCGAGGGCGGCCAGGCCGCGGGGCGACGCCCACGCGGAGCGCACGCGCGCCTCGGGCAGAAGAGCTTCGTCGCGAGCCATCCGCCTGCGCGTGTGCGGCTGTGCGAGTGGACGCGCTTATCGCGTCGTGCATCGCGCCGATAAGGCGTGGACCTGCCCACCCAATGGACACCTTTCCGTCTCGCATGCGATAGCGCCTTCGGTGGCTCAGGCAATCAGCTGCTGACACGCGTGACGAAAGGCCTTAGAGTTTGAGTGCCGACGGTGACGAGATTTTCGGCACTAGTGAGCTACGTGGAATTCAACTACTCTCTTGAGGAGAATTCTAGCGGCCGGTTGATCTGATCGGTGTTTTGCCGTAGTTTCTCCTACCAACGCGAGGCGAATGCCAAACAGTTCCCCCAAAAAAGGGGCCACGGACTGCGCGCGATCTTTCCTTTCTCTTCCTCGTCATATCCTCACCCTTTACACCACACACTTACATGCACTACACTACTAAACATGTCGGGAGGCCTGATGGGAGTTAGCTTGCCCCAACAGCGGCGGTGCCACGATGGTAGGAGATACTTAGTTGAGGAAGCTCCGCGGTGGATCTCACCAGAAGTTGTTGAAATGAAACTGAAATAGAAAGAAGTAATGGTTAAGGCTCCATTGAGCATTTCATTTGGTCTACGAGAGAATGGTAAATGATCCAACAATTACACATTCAAGAAAAGGGATTTAAAATGAAGAAATAAACAACTGATTATAAAATCTGTATAATAGAAGTTATTAATTGTAATTCAAATATTACATAAGATTAAGTGTAGTATAGTTGTATATGCAACTCAAACAAGATTTGTACTTTTAGTTGAATTTAGAATTATTCTGTCAGGAAATAAGGAATTTTGTTGAGCGGAAACATGGAAGCCATCCGCCGATGCCAAGCTGATGAATTCCATACATGAAACTGCGACAACACAGTCGTAAGTTTCGAATTTGCGCACACGAATCGAAGAAAGCGCACTGAAGCCAGTGGCCCTAGCCGTAGGTTGGGACAAAGACGCGCTCACTCGTCTAGGTACTAGGCACGCAACACATACAGCCGGAACCTCTCCAAATCCAAAAGAAAGGAAAATAAAGGATCAAAAGGCAAACCAGTCTCAGTAAAACTCTGTGAATCTAATAGTTCTTCCTAATATTATCAAAATTCTCCTAAAACCATTAAAGACGACTATTTATCTTCGGTATATATACCATCACTACATAAAATAAAAATAACCTCACATATAACACATCTCTTGACAAAATCTAGCGCGCCAGGACGCGCCTCTCATCAGTGACACCTTTCTGGTAGAATGAAATTATGTTGGTAGCTCGAGCTGCGCCTTGAAAACAAATTGTGTTCTAACCACTCTCATAGTAGATGCTGCAAGTGTTGTCCCCTTTACTTGTTTCCCAGTGATCTGGTTGCTAACAACATAAATGTTTTTATTAGGAGGTTTTGATTCGACTCAGTGCGGCGAGACTTTTCTGACGCAGTGTATATTCTTCATAATATAAAGTTCAATTTTTGTGCAGGGCTGTAAAACATTTTAATTACGAATTGACAATAGTTAAACAACCGCTAATGTGTTACAAATCTTGCTTGGGTTAATTTCTTCGCATTCATCTTCTACTCGTTTCTTGACTTCTGCCATATTCCTTTCTCTTATCATGTGCGGATACTTTTCATAATTCTTCTGCCACTTCTTTCTCATCCTGGTGTCTAATCACACCAGGGTAAAATGATTGCGTCAATGAAATTCATAA
The DNA here is from genome assembly GCA_011170035.1 of Teleogryllus occipitalis. Taxonomy (NCBI): domain Eukaryota; kingdom Metazoa; phylum Arthropoda; class Insecta; order Orthoptera; family Gryllidae; genus Teleogryllus; species Teleogryllus occipitalis. Next base: position 64,473 of record BLKR01001203.1, on the reverse strand, counting down.
TATTATCTGGAAAAATCCTACGCGTGGTTTAAGCGTTATGTTTCTTCGCAGTCAGACAGACGGACGTTTTGAAAAAAAAACTTTTTCAGTTTGACGTATAGATGTCCTTGTTCTTTGGCTCGTCAGCCCGCCACGGGTCTTGGCCAACCAGCGGTCATTCAGCCTCTCGGGCATGAGAATATACATATGTATACGAGAGAGTAACTTCCTGTAGAGTGATTGATTTGTGATGCCGTGCGCATCAACTGCTAAGGTCATTAGTCCAACGGTCAAAGTATGGCGTATGCTTTTATTGCGGGAGGTGGTGGTGATCTTTATCCGCTGGATGGCGAGAACCGGCACCTAACCTACCCGTCGGTTTGCGAAGTTTTGCAACCAGAAATCTCCCACCAGCGGGGCACTGCCTCAGCCAGGACAAGTTATAAGCTCCTGGACTCCCTACGTATGTTGTAGTGTACTGCATGTAACTGTAAGTGTGTGTAAGTAAGGGGTTGAGGGTAGGACAAGGATGAAGGATATATCGCGCGGTTCGTGGCCCATTTCTTGGGGTATTACTCCGGCTTGGTATTGTTTGAAAAAACTTCGGGAAACTACCGATCAGAGAAGCCGTCCGCTAGAATTCTCGCCTAGACAATGGCTAAATTTGTCTTGGCTACGTAGCTAGTGTCGGAAAACCTATCCCCGTCGGGACTCGAATCCTAGGACCTTCCGTTCGAAGGCACTGCGGTGACATCAATTGAGCCATCTAAGCTGGTGAAAGTAACTAGACAATTTCGCTATTGAGTAATAGAAGCCTTATTTATTGGCAAAGAAACCATGTTTGATTTTATTAATACTGCTAACAAAAAAGCATCCCATACCCTCCGACTGTATTTCACTAAAACTAGAAAAAGAAGAGCACAACAAAATGTGCTCTACTGAACCTACATGTATGTCTAGAAGAAAAACAAAGGGTCATCTCAGCATTTGCTCTTTGAATCAAGGAAAAATTAACGGAAAATCGGATCAAGATCTAGAGCATTGACCGAGAAGTTAAAGTACTTGTAAGACAATGTACGTGTGAGGGTTATTAAAACAGCAGCTGATATAATTGTAGAAGAGATCCGTTCGCAGGTGTATCAAATAAATTAATTACTATTTTTTAGAGAAACGTTTAGTTTTCACATAATATGTGGTTGGAATTAATGCAAATTATCAAAAGGACATTTTTTCAAAAAACGGTGTTATTTTTTCTTTAATTATTTTTGTTATTAAACAAAGGACACTTGAAAGGCTGGTGTATGTCTAATTTTCTTTGATCTTCATGAATTTTAGAAAATTGCATGTTGGAAATATTGGGTTGAGACAATTACATTTTAAAGCGTCGGCCCGAGTTCAAAACTCACAGCGTTTTCATGGCACACAGGTAATGGCCAGTTATTTCGATGATCCTGCGCTTGAGTATTAATGCGAAAAAATAATTTTTCTGGTTGAAAACATATTTGGAGGTTTGTGTAGTAGTACAGTATTGCGAAGCAGTCACAAATAATGCGACAAAATATGTATTTTTGTAGCATCAGTAGTTTACATAATGTTAAGTCGGTCATACCAGATACAGTCCTGTTGTTTGAGTCTGTGATTTTAAAACTCAAGAACAGTACAATTGGTTAGTGGAAGAAAAGAGATTTATGGTTGTTACATGCCGTCAAATTGATAGTGGGACCAAAGTCTTTTTCCTCTTCCTTACTTTTAACAGATCTTAGTGCATATGTATAGAATATGGTGGAATCGTTATTGATATCTTATAAGCTCTATATCTATATAGGCTCCTTATTGATATCTTTTCTGCTATTGGATTTACTTAATGTGTTTTCAAAGTTCATTACTTCGTCTTACGTTTTGTTAAATAAAGAACCAAAAGTAAATAATGAGACTTTCTGACAATTCATGCTTGATAATGCAGATAATAATGTGAATATATAGAATGGTCTTAAATCACTCCATGCCATGGGAGAAATGATGGCAATAAATTCCCAAAGAGCAATCTCACTTTTTATGCGATTAAAGTCCTAGTTAGCGATGCGTGTTTTTTGCTGACCCCTTTCAAAATGATTATTTCCTGTTCAATTGCTGGTTTCATGAAAAATTATATAACGCTTTGCACAATTGTTTTGTGCATAGGGCAGTCTTTTTCGTGATTCCATAAATTCAGTCGTATTCTCCTTCCCACACGAAAAACAAAGGGTTTTGAAATTGAAGTATCAAACTTACTATGTGATCTAAATGTTAATATATCTGATGCCTGACTGCTGATGAGATCGCTCACATTCCGTTCGAATGAATGCAGATATTAATTTTTCAAAGATTTTTTAATTCGGAACGTAATTAACATAATTTAGTGATTAAATAACTTATGAATATTTCAATTGAGATTTGACAAAATTTTTGAGCTTCTGACATTTTTTTTATCTGAACATCAACCAATTGGATATTGCTTCTTTTTCAATGACAAATGCAATTACCAGTTTGAAATATAAAACACCGCATACAAACAATGCAAAACACTACATTGAAACCGTTATTTCTTTGTTTACTATTAATTTGTTATTACGAAACTAATTTGAAACATCGGAAATTGTTCTACTCATTATTTCTTTTTTGCTATGAATATTCATGTTCAGCCATGAGAACTTCCATCATGTTAAAGTACTTGTATTTGTAATGCAATGTGTATGAAGTTCATGAAACATATAGAGCAAGAAACAAAAATCTACTCGCATATATTTGAGTTTATTTATTTTAAGGCATAATACATGTAATTTTGTGTAGCATTTCATAGAATTTGCAATATACCAACGTTCTAATAAATTTAATAGTATTTTGCAAATAGTCTGTGTTTCTGACACCATTACTCGTCTATATTTGAAATAAAAGATTATATTTTCCGTAAAATATTATTAATAGTATTTTTTTAATAGATTACAATTGTAATCCACACGACCATTCGCGTACAAATTTTGAGCACGACCACTGAATGGTTTGTAATACCTCGATTTCTCTCCGAATTAACACATCTCAGTCATAATTTTTTGTAAAACTAATTTGAAATCGTAGAACATTTGGTGGGAAAATTAAATAGTTTCAACAATAGATTTGTTATTCAAAACTTTGAATGAAAATATATTTCTGGCATTGAATTTATTGTATAAGGTATACAGTGTATTCACGTACATATCCGATGAACTTTTAGACTTAGAATACCGTCCGTCCGTCTGTGACTTAATTCTCAACCGAAATGTATTAGATTTCCGCCCACTGTATCATATTTGTGGATCACGGGATCATTCATACTTCAAGAACAAATTCATATTATTCACGTACATGAAGAGCTCCTTCAAAGTTAGAAAACGGAATCTGTATTACTAATTTCCAATGTGCGCAGAAATTGATTGACAAATATTGAGCCTCCGCCCATGTGAGAGGTGTCTCTGGTTTCGATGAATACCAAGGAAAACGCAAAAAATCCAAAAACAACGAAACAAAGTTTCGATTTTGATTGAAAATGCAAATATTTTATGGTGTCATCCGCCTGTTTTCATACTGCGCGTACTGATTGAAGTCTCATACTCGGTGCGTCATTGCTTACGACACAGACACGAGACGTCGCGACGTCATCTGCATCGTAAGCAGTGACATTTCCGTTCTACTAACCCCTTCTTGCTGTTTCTTGTTTCTTGTTGTTCCTTGCTGTTTCCGTTCCAGTAACAGCAAGGCTGGAAGGAAAATCCGGCTGCCATTAAATAGTTGCTGTTAATGCGTTGCGTTGTGGAACAGTAACACTTGATATTCTTGGTATGAAGAGAACTCTTGTACTGTGTATCTGTTTGTATTCTGTACAATGCTATTGCAGTTTTCGTGAAAATCATTTTTAAATCTTTAATTCACAATGTTATACAACATAATGTTCTTTGTTGTACTTGAGCAGTGTGTGTGCTACTAGTTGGAAAACCGTTTTGCGTTTGTTCAGCAGCTTTTTTACTGCTGCACGTCTAGTTTTTCTACTAAAACAGCAATGTGGAAAGACTGATTTGAGAGACAACGCTGTTTAAATCGCTGAATTGCTCTACAGTTGATCATGAGTATTTATGTTCTGAATGAGAACAAAATTGCGTAGCGTTATGAAGCGACTGTGAAGCACATCTTGCTGAAGAGCTGAAGAGCGTGACATTTGTGAGGGTCAGGATTGATACGGAATAAAATGTATATGTAAATACTCGTAGGTTCATACATATGGACTATAAATATTCAAATAATGGAATAACATTTGGACTAAAAATTGAATGAAGTTTTAAAAATTGAGAAAATATCAATGCAATCAGTGTTGCCATCCTCGTGAAAGAAAATTCTGGCGTCGTGGAGCGAAGATTGCCTCTGGATACTGGGATTTAATCAACGCCACCTGCATAGATCTATTTAGGTGGCGTTGGTTTAATTCCCGGTCCATCTACTAAGATCACGGCGCCAAAATAAGCAAAAACAAGTTTTTGAAAATTTCTTTGAATCTTTTGGCCGGACCCGAAAACAAATTATCAGTTCCCCACCGTGAGGCCTGGAGGCATCGAATGGCACGTAACATGTCTCTATTGTTGTACCTTGTTGCCCTTAGAGGTGGCAAAAATCAGTGTTACCATCGTCGTGGAAGACAATTATGGCGTCGTGGAGCGAATGGGATTTAATCAACGGCACCTACGTAGGTCTATTTAGGCGGCTTGAATGAAGTGAAGGAAGTGGTCTGAGTGACGGACTCGTGGAAGAACGAACGCGCGGACACTCGCAGCTACTCAAATACTATATCTTTGACCCCGGTGAATAAGGTGATCAGTCAAATGAACTTAATTTTACAGGTGAGCAAAAAAACCCTCTCAACAAATGCTGTAAATCAGGGATTAATGATATTCACACAAAACCTACGTATAAACAGTTTGGTTTGAATATTCCCTTGGTTTTTGTATCATTAATATCTGAATCACTTCAGTTGACAGTTGTTTTTTGCTCTCCTGTAAAATTAAGTTTTTTGAGTTATCAACTTATTCACTGGGGTCAAAGATATAAGGATGCATCCCCTGGGCGATGCAGGCAGTGGCGCCCGCGCTCTTGGGGACGAGGTGTGAAGTGTCGGAAGGGTGGGGCTTCAAGTAACGGACGTAGACATTCTGCCTGTGAAGGGATCGGGTTCTCATCATAAGTAAGGAGAGGTATAAGTCATATGAACATTATTTACATCAATGTTAATGTATTTGTATCTTAAGTAATCGTATGTACAGGAACAATATAGGAATCTTATTATATACAAAACTAAAAGGAAAACATATATACATACATTATTGGTTTAAAAACGAGGTACGTTTACTCATCACTTCTCAAAATATCCCTTTTGGGATATTTTGAGGAGTGATGAGTAAACGTAAGTTAATTGAAAAAGAGACAGTAATTCTGCATTTGTATTCGATTGAATACGAATTTGGAACTTATTCCGAGATAAAAAAATGGGGGAAGGGAAATGAATTTCTTCATACCACTCCAAGTCATCCAAAACAGGAAGAAGTATTTTTAAAAATTGTTTAAAATGCCGAGCGGTGGAGAGTCGGGTGTGAGATGAAGCTGAATATGACTAACAGTTGAAGACAAGCTGCTATCATTTCTGTGTTGTCCCCTACGCCACAGATACTTCATTCAGAGGATCGACTCCTTTTTTATAAAAACATCAATATTTTTAACAACAATTAATACTATCCGATGCGTTTAACATTGATGTTTTCTGCTCTGTATTTTACATTGTGATGCTTCTTCAATGAAAAAATCATAATAAATAAATAAAATCTGTCATAATGTTCACATAACAATTCTTTGTTATTCACTCATACCAAACTGACCACAGAAACAGTCTCTGCAAGGGAGGGGGAAATTCTGAAGTATTGTAGAGGGATAAAAAGGGAATATTGTCCTTAGTGAATTAAATGGCAACTATTCGCGCGCTTGGGATTGATTGATTACCAAACTCTGTTTCTTCTCTTTCTTTTTTATTGCTAAACGAGGGCATAGTTTTGGCATTGAGCAATATGTAATCTTCAGAGTCCCTGTAAGGAAGGATGAGATGTGTAGACAAATTCTCCCTCTTTTCAAACAGTAATAATACAAAGTTTCACGTAGATTCAAGTTTTACATGCATATCTTGAAAACTATCAATCTCCAAACGTTGAGAACAATAAATTATTTGCTGCTTAAAAATAGATAATCCAAGTTTTGAAATTCTTTATTTCTTAAGTTTTAGCCAGTTATATCGCAATTATAATTTAATAAACACGACCACTGTCAAATTCATTGACCCTCCATGCTCTAACATTGATGTTAGAGATTACAATGCCAGTTTTAAAACCACCGATGAGTTCCGACGTCTTGTCGGGGGCCGGCCTAGGCCTTGGCGAGGAGGGCGGTGACCTTCAGCGTCGGGACGTCGGGAATGGCGGCGCGGAGCGCGTCCACCTCGCAGCAGTAGCCCTCGCCCGCCTTGACGCTGTCCGGCGCCCACGACACCCAGTCGATGGATGCGCACACGTTCTTGCACAGCAGCAGTCGCGGCTCGCCCGCCAGCGTCGTGTACGGGTTGTTCACGCCCACGAACGCCGCGCCCTCGCCCGTCGAGCTGTCAAACACCACCTGCGGAAGCGGAAGAGGACACGTTAATGGTCGCGTATCAACGGACGCGGGGGAGGGTCCGCGCACCTCTGAAGAGTTGCTTCCCCCCCTGAAAAGATGCGCAGGTCCCGTTCCCCTTGAAAAGTTTGAAGGGACTTCATAGACTCATGCAATCAGACATTTTATTTTCCTTAAATATGTTAGATTTCTGTTAAAAATGGCGTACAGAACGTACATACATTTTAAAAGTTTCATTGATGACAAACAAATGGACATATTAGTCAATCTCTACATTGTTACCGCATATATAAATAAAATTTTAAATATTAGGTCTTGAGGGGACAAAATACAAACAAATTTTTAGTGGATATTTAAGTTTTGTTTTAATTAAAAATGAAAAACATTTCTGGTGCTAATTGCGATCCTTTTCAAGTGCATACAAAGTAAAAGAATACCAGAGCACACTTATTCAAATTAAGAACAATAAAACAAGCAAAATCTCAGAACACAACGTCAGCAAACCTTTTTGGTGACATCCCGATTGACCTAAATTGACATAAAATAAAAGTGTGGAATGCAAGAGCAGAAATAATGAAAAATTGTTTCGTAATTTTTAATTAAAATGAAACATAAACTTCCATTAAGGACTTGTTTATATTTTAACCCGTGTAATATTTAAAATCATCCTTATAAAAAATAGTCTGAGGGGATCTGGTGTCCATCATATTTTCAACATGTCTATGTTTAAATATAATTGCCTTAAAATCAGAGTTTTATTTCGTTGCAAAAATAAAGACTTGTGCTGTAGTCCTTAACTCGTTGACTCGCTTTTTTTAAACTCTAAAATTTAAATTAAAAATTAGAATAAATGAACATTTCTTCTAAAAAATAGTGTATGTATGCCAACATGGACAAATTATTTCTCATTTTGAATGTATTTTATACTTCGATTTATTTAACGTAGCGCCTCATGGTCACGAGCTGGAAGGAGAGGGAGACATTGCCATCCAATCGGTAGCTCCAATTCTAAAAAATTAAGTCGTAACGAAGCCTCTGATTGGATGACCGTGTCCTCCTCTACATCCAGCTTGTGGCCTTGAAGTGCCACGTTAAATAAATCGAAGTATTATATTTATTTGATTATTTAAAGCTTTATTGCGAAAATTGTGTTAATTGAAGAGTGTTATTTTCAATTTCCAAACAATAACGGATTCCTTTTGTTGAGAGTTTTTCGACATGTAATTTTATAAACTTTATGTAACTTTGTTAAATAAATTACGTAAATAATATGGAATGAAATATGTAAACATTTTTAATTTTTTGAAACTATGAGAAGTTGGAAATTGTTCATTGTGTACATACAGTGCAATGAGGAAATAAAAGGCAAAAATTGGAAAAATGTTTCGAATCTATCATTGAAATGTGACTGACTCGCCCTCTAGTTTTAGGCTGCGCATGCCTCTGATTACATATATTTCTCGTAAAAACAACAACAACAACAACAACAACAACAATAAACAAAACGTTAAAAGCTGTGTGTGACATACGCAGATTTTCATCACGTCCAAAACTCCTACCCACTCTTTACTTTTAGTTGAAATGAAGAATAGTGCCAACAATCGAGATTGGCAAATTTTTAAAACTAGAAATTTTCGCTCCCGAAAGAATACAAATGGGCTTTGAATCTCAAACAAACCAGAGGTTAATTTCCATCTTGAACCCTCCTTGTAAATAATTCGGCTATTTTAGTGTGTTCACACAAAAGAAAAGAAAGAAAAAAGCCTATTTTTTATGACGTCGAAGTTGAAACGTCGTTTCATCCGAATCATTTTGCCATGATGCCCCTGATCAGAAGGCAACGCATCCAACACGGATGTTTGGCAAACGAAATCTCAGGGAGCTCAGAACTAAATACTTAAAAGATTTTCTGACAGATCGTGTACCTGCCAATCATCGGTGGAAGATGAGTTGCTTACCAATTAGGGGTGTTTAGCATTACATGAGATTTCCTACCACTTGTTGATTACCTCCAAGTGATCGTCTTCATCCCCTAGATGTTCTACAGTGTGCACAAAGGTTATCCTGAAGAGCTCACCTTCCAGTAGAGAGCGGGCACGGGGATGAGGCCCTTGGCGTTGATGAAGAGGTCGGTGGGCTTCCCGTTGGCGTCGGGCAGGCGCGCGCGGTCCCAGGCGCCCGTGATGACGAGCAGGTCGCGCTCTCGCGTTGCAGCCAGCTTGCGCACGCTGCTCTCCAGGCGCTCCCAGTTGCCGCCGTTGAACGTCTGCCACTGCGGCGCCGCGTTGATGTAGTAGAAGGTGGCGCGCTGCTGCTGCGCCCACACGAAGTCCGCCTTCGCCGCCATGTGGCCACGCGCCAGGTAGTAGTCGCTGTTGTTGGCGATGTACTGGAAGGCCAGCGCCTGCGCATCCGATGACAGACTGGACTTACATTTGAGTCCGTGTCCAGGGGATTGTATTTATAGGGGCGGGAGTAATGAAAAGCGAAAAAACTAGGCAGAAATCTGAGGCAGCTCTATTAGAATAGAGCATATTTTTGTTACTACCAGAATGTTTTGCTAGTTTTATATTTTTGGTTTGAGATTTCTTCCACCTATATATATGTATATATATATATATATATATATATATATATATATATATATATATATATATATATATATACAGGTTGAGCCACGTAACTTTAGCACCTCCTGTAACTTTTGAACGGTTGAAGATATTGAAATGCAGTTTTCAAGTGCATGAGAAAATAGGGCTAACTGATACGTGTATTTATTTCTATTTTATCACTTGTATTTTACGAGATATTTGAGGTAACTTTTTTTTTTAAATGGAACATTACACATTTTTAATCTATTATGACGAGCGTAAAATGACGAATTCAATGATATACATATTGTCATATGGTAGATAAGCATTTTGTGAGTATATAGTGTCCAAGGAGGAAACAACGAAACTTTGGCAATAACGTACGTACAAGCATGATGTAATTGTCATTATTTTTTAGAACTCATACTTGTAAACTAATACTTACCTTTGCTGTTAATTGATTTGAACGTGAAACTTTGCGATATGCAAACGACAACTTTGATTTTCGCGTACTCGTACCCCGAAGAAGTGTTTGTAGTAAGTTTTGCTAAGTAATCTATTTGAACCACATTTAAAACATATGATTTTTACTCATTCTTTGTAATATGCGTAATGTGTCCATTGAGACATAAATTTGGAGTAGAAAATCTAGAACTATATTTAGATCGAAATTTGGAAATCCGGAAAATTGAAAACTGGGCACAGAGATGACGAATATCATGTACTACCTCCTGACAGCACTTGCATTAGGATGACATGGCTGAAGAGGAACATGATATGGAACACGAGATGAGTATGGAAACGGAGGAGAAACCCTTTAGAGTCACGTGATGCTGTTGGGACGTGTAAGCCGTTTCTCAACCCAGAAAACGGACGGGGGTTAAACGCAACCCTTCGCACTGAGTTGTCTTACGGGCAACTGATCCCAAGATCACATTTCTAGTTTACGGCATAATAAGCCAAGAGAAAAGAAAATCCAGTTTTGAGGGCCTAGGTAGCATCGATTCCGAGGAAAATTCTACCGACCGGCTGCTCCGATTGGTAGTTTTCCATGGTTTCTCCGATCAACACCAGGCGAATGCCGAAGCAGTACCTTAACAAACGGGCCACAGACCGTTCGCGTTTTCTCCTTCCTCTTCCTTGGTTATATTCATCCCTACTTACACATAGTTACACTTACATGCACTGCATTACCATACATGTCGGGGCACCAGTCAGGATATTAGAGCGTACTTCCCTGGTAGATACCTGGTTGGGTAAAACCCCACTAACCGAAATGTAGGTCGGCGCCAGATCTCACCATCCAACGGGGTAATACCTCCGCCAACTCCCGATGAAAAAGCATGCCTTATACTTACGGGACTAATTACTTTGGCAGTTGACATGCTCAGAAACACGATGTAATCATTCACCGAGTTACGCACAATTGTCAAGTGAGTTGAAGCGTAATATATTGTTTATTTCATGTGTGCAGGATTTTCCCTAATTTTATAATATGCGAACTTCAACTTGTTCGTATTAATTCAGTTTGATTAAGGACTAAGATGTGATTACTTATCCATTGGTAGCATGCTCATGTTTTCACTTCCTCGTATATACGTATATACGGGTGTAGTATACGAAGTATAGAGAAAGTTATGTAATGCTGTGGAAAATCGATTTCGAGATTTCACCGGAAATACACGTTCTGGGTTCCCCTGATACCGAAAAAGTGTTTTCTTCAAAACGTCCGTCCGTCCGTTCGTCCGTCCGTCCGTTTGTCCGTCTGCCCGTCTGTCTGTCCGTCTGTCTGTCCGACCTGTCCGTCTGTCCGTCTGTCCGTCTGTCCGTCTGTCCGTCTGTCCGTCCGACTGTCCGTCCGTCCGTCCGCCGTATGTGAAAAAACCTAGCGCCTAAACCACACTTCCGATCTGATTACGTAGACTTCCGCGGCTGGAGTATCCTGGCCACCTGGTCACCCCTGTCTTTCTTTATAAGGCGGTCACGCGAGCCATTTGACAGCAGTACGCTCTGAGGAAGGCCACAAGATGTTGGCCGAAACGTAAGCCACAAGAATATCGACGCGGCTTGTCCCGGACAACCAAGAAACACACTTACGATCATTTCCAAATTGAAGAAACCCATGTTCATCTGGCTCTAGTTGAAGCTTTGAATTTTTGAAAAACATTCTTTGAAATTGGGGGATACTTTACAAAAAAGCCCCCCGGACATTTTCAAAAATTTTCTCAAAAAGACACTACGGGAGCTTAGAGCTTGTGCCGGCTGGGGCGGTGCCCCGCTGGTGGGAGAGTCCTGGTTAGGGGGAAACCCCACTAGCCGACGGTAGGTCGGCGCCGGATCTTGCCATCCAGCTGGGAAAGATCACAATCATCTCCCGAGAAAAAACATGCACTACATTCACGGGACTAATGACCAAAGCAGTTGACGAGCCTGGAAACACGAAAAAACCAAACCAAACCAATCAAAAAGACACTATTTTTTTCTGTAAATTTCTTGTAAGAACAGAGTAAAATACACTTATAAAAGTGACACAGTTCCGATGTTCACAGTTAACACTAAAGTTTCGAAAATTGCAAAAGTTTGAATTTTTCCGGCGTCTTCCTACAACTATAAAATTGAAGATAGAGATTTTTCCTACAAATGAAATTTGTTGTCCATAAATATCTCTTTCATTAAGGTCATGTATATTTTTTGAATTTTAGTAGTTTTCGGGCACTAGTGCATGCAATATTTGCAATTTTAAAATATAACAAAAACAAGATTTTCTCATAAACGGCTGCACTTTTATAAATTTTTGGTAGGGATAGTACCAAATGCACCCTATCTGATGACATAAACATCATTTTTCTCTATTCTTTTGTTTTTAAAAATTACAAAAATGTAATTTTTTAACTTGTCTCTCACGTCGGAAATATGTACACTAGAGGCGATTTCTTCACTTTATTAGATTTATGAGTACATGTGCTTTAAATAAAGTCAAATCAAGTTTCTCGAAAACTCAACAGTTTTTTGTAAAAATGAGCTCTAAATTCCGCGTTTTCAGAAATGCTCAACGCCATTTTCTCAAAAATTGCCCCATATTTTTTCTTCAAATTGAGATATACAAATTTTCTCTCTACATTAATTTCTCGCAAAGATCTTAGCGTCCGGCTTGCTGGGTCAATGGGTCACGATATATTATAATCCTTATTACCTTTATAATGGATTATAGGATCCGCAGACTATACAGCGCTGCTGGGAATCTGAAATAGAATGATTCTAATTCCTAGTTCATTACTGTTTGGATTGACTAAATGAAAGATCACTTTCTTTTCTAAAGAACAAAATTTAACAAAGTTTATTGTTACCTTTTTGCAAACAATATAGTGAATTTAATAAATGATTTTGATGTTAGGCCTTTTATTAAGATATCTTTGAATTTAGAGTTTTATACCGCGGTTAACTTATCTATTCTTCGTTGATGTCCCTCGAAGACTTCTCAGTCGAAATATCTTGCGAGCTTGCCGTAGTCCAAAGTTCCAAGAAATCCTCTTCTGCTCCTATCCAAGATGGTGTCAAACTATCAAAATTATCAGTCCCGATTACGTCCTATGACATAGTCCCGAAACCTATAACTCAATCACCACTCCCGACAAAGTTCCAATTTATGCATCAATATTACTTCCACATGCAATATCTGCAATATTATTTACTGTCCTTAAACTTTCACGATCTGAAAACCCGACTCTGACTATCTGCACTCCACTCGCTCCCTCTCACGACCTACGATCCGTTCAGACACGCGATGCCGGTCAGAATCAAATCTTCCTGCATGATTCACCCCTCGAAGCTTCGTATTAAACTACCTTCTTTTTTTTCATAACATTTGACCGTCCTTCTCTCACCCAGCCAATCCATGCGTTCGTTATATTTTGATGTAGCTGACCTTTCGATCGTCTAAACTTCTTAATGCATATTCCACCATATTGTCTTCAAATAAATGTTAGTTTATATTCATGTGACATATCGGTATGTCACAGCTTCCCCTCTCCAAGCGTCATTTGGTTTGCTACAACCTAACTAAATGACAAGACTAAAACTGAACACTTTCTTCTTGCTTCTTCACACTAAACGACATTAACACTTTACACTTTGCACTGCACTAGGTCTTGTTTCTTGCTGCCTTTAAACTATTTACATTTTCCTTTCGGAATGTGCCAACAATAACCATTTCACCAGGTATTCTAATAACCGTTTCTGCCTAATATTTGCTCCCCATTAACTTCATTGAATACACATACACATTAAATTAAACTCCCTACACATACTGACAAAATACACATAATAACAAAACAATAACAAAAGAAAAACTATTACTCCTAATATTTACAACTATTTACAAATCTCTGTCATGACCAGAATATTTAATCATGCGTGTCGTCCCTCATATACGGCTTCATGTTCCTGTAGTTATATGTTCCCATTTGTCGTCCGTTTTCATCATTCAAAATCGCGGCATTCTTGCTTAATACTTTACAAATTCGGTACGGTCCTTTATACAACGGGAAAAATTTATAAAATAGCTTCTTATCCGCTGACGACACTTGAGGTACTCTAATTAACACTTCATCACCCTCCTTATACTCGCCTCGAAAGCATTGCTTCTGTTTTAGCTTTCTTTTGGCTGCTGCCTCCCTCAAATTGTCATAAATTATTCGCGTATCTCTCACATCATCTGGGATCCCACTTATTTCTGGTGGTATCCTAATCCTTCGAAACGGATCATTTTTTTCTTTCCTACCCATGTGGACCTCTATAGGCGTGCTTCGCGTGCTCCCATGCGGAACATTATTCAAAACGTAGTTCAATACTGGAACGGCCTCCATCCATCGGTTATGGCTTTCCGAAATGTAGACTCTAAATAAACGCGAAATCTCCTTCATAATTCTTTCGCTGGGGTTAGCTTGAGGGTTCCGTACCGTCGTGTAACATATTTGGATACCAATTCTTCCCATGTCTTGTTCCCATTTTCCACTAGTAAATTGCGTCCCCAGATCACTAATAATTTTTTTAGGTATACCGAATTCTTCAAAAAATTTGTGGCATTGCGTAATGCAACTCTGTGCATTCGCCTTTCTAATGGGGTATAATTTTGTGATTTTAGAAAAAAACATCCATTATTACTAACAAATATTGATTCCCAAATTTGGATTTCGGCATTGGTCCATAAAGATCCACAGCGTATATTTCCCTAGTTGACGTAGGTATTATCGCTTTGCTGCTCCCCTCATACCTTTTATTGGGCTGTTTGGTTTTCTGACAGACGTCACACTTACTGATTTGCTTACGGATTTGTCGCCCCATGCCTTTCCAATAGCATTTTGATCTTAGTATTACTTCGATTTTGTTACATCCAAAGTGGCCGAAATGTTGATGCGTAGATAGAATCAGTTCTCGCCTATGCGCTTCTGGTATCCAAATTTGATACTGCGTCCCTCGTTTCCTAATCCGATGTAATAATACCCCCTCGTACATCTTCCACATTGAAAATTTCGGATCATCCTGCCGTCGGTCGTTATCTTCCGCCGAAAAATGCTCAATTATTTGCCTCCCACAGGATCCTCTCTTTGAATTTTCGCTAATTCCTCCTTCGTCCATTTCGGTCGTATTTCCGTTAACTGGATAGCATTAATATCGGGTTCCACACTACCTTCCTTTTCCTTTATCCTGATTCTCGATAAATAATCGGGCAAAACGTTATCACGGCCTTCACAATATTGGATGTTAAAATCAAATTGTTGAAGCCATAGTGACCATCTCAACAATCTATCGTTATTCAAATGACTTCTCATTAAGAAAATTAGGGCCTTGTGGTCCGTAATGACGGTAAATGGTCGTCCAATTAATATAGCCCGTAATTTCTGCGTAGCCCACACGATTCCTAAAGCTTCCCGTTCACTGATAGTAAAACGTCGTTCGCCAAGGGTCAAAACACGACTTTCTAGGGCGATTATTCTCTGCTTATTCTTTTCGTCGTATTGGAACAACACAGCTCCCATGGCAAATCCACTACTATCCACTTGTAGATACATTCTTTTGTCGAAATCTGGATAACTGATCAAAAATGTCTTCTCAAATAGTTCTTTTAATTTTTTAAACGCCTCTTGACATTTTGCATCCCACGCCCATTTCCTCCCTTTCTTTAGCAATTCTATTATTGGGTGTATTATTTCTGAATAACCTTTGCAAAACCGGGAATAATAATTGCACACCCCAATCAATCTTTTAACTTCCCTTACATTCCGAGGTCGTGGAAAATTCTTAATCAATTCTTTCTTTTTATCTTGCATCGACATTCCTTGATCCGATATGACGTGCCCCATAAATTTTATATTCCTCCTCCCGAATTGGCATTTTCCAATATTTAATTTTAAATTATACTTCCGAAAGATTTCGAATAGTTTTTTCAACTTCTTTAAATGTTCAAACATATTGGTAGAGAATAACACAATATCGTCGACGTACATGAGAGTAGTTTCCTTTAGCTCATCCGGTATTACATCGTCCAAATAACTGATTAAAGCTGCGCCACTATTCTTTAATCCAAAGGCCATCCTCTGAAAACTATACGTATTGCCTTCAAATGAAAAACTGACAAATTTTTGCGATTCTGGGTGTAGTCCAATTTGCCAGTACGACGCAGTAAAATCCAGTCCCGTGAATATCCGAGCTCCTTTTACCTTCCACATCATTTCATCTAATTTCGGCGGTTTTTCATGACGAGCAATGGTCTTGCTATTGAGTTTCCTAGCATCCACACAAAATCTGATCTTATTGTCTTTCTTACGAACTATCACTATTGGGCTTACATACGGTGTCATCGATTTTTTTATTATACCATCCTCAAGCATCGTGTTTATTTGTTTACGTACTTCGCTTTTATATACATGGGGGATTGGATATTGTTTCAGATTAAAAGGTTCCTCATCCATCAATTCAATTTTAAATTGATATCCCTTTACCGGCTCCCTTGAACTTCCAAAAACATCTTTATATTCATTGACTAACATTTCAATTGCTTCACTAGCATCTATTCCGTTTTCGTCGACCGCGCCCTCTGCTGCCGCGTGGATCTGGTCCCTGGTCTCTTCAATTTGTTCCGCAATATCGCAAATACACATATCTTCGCCCTCCTGGTCTTTGATCCCTAAACAATGTTGTTGCCCTTTGTCACCTCGTAACAATATACTCCTGTTACCTATGTCGACCTTGGCGTCATACATTTTTAGGCCATCAATCCCCAAAATAATTGGACGAATCAAATTCTTCACTACAATTGCCGGAAACTGAATTGTCATCCCTTTGACTTCCACTTCCACCCAAATTTGCCGACTTCTCGTTTCGATGCGCCTTCCATTAGCTGTCCGAATATCCAAACTCCTAGTGGGTAGCTCCTCAATTTTATTTCCCTTTTTCTTTAACTGCTCATATAATTTTTCCGACACTGCACAAACATTAGCACCTGTGTCAATTAAAATGTCTACAGGTATATTCCGAAATATCCCCTTCAAAATTAAACACGTGCTATTCTCCGCCCGTTCGTCCGTATCTTCCCTTAATAAATCTTCCGCCGATACTTCAATGCTATTCAACTCCTTAAGAACCATCACGCCCTCATTATCATCGTTCGAAGTATCCCGCCCATTTACTTCGAACACTGGGAGTTTTCCTGTTCAATCGCATTAATTTCCACATGTTCCCGTTTATTGTCCTCTTTGAACCTCCGCGGATACCCGTTTCCTGTCTTTTTATTTTCCATTTTAGTACTATTTCCCTGTCATCCTTTCTTTCTGAGCTATAATTTCCTTGGCGGTTGTAATTATTCATTGTTTTTCCCGTTCCATTGTTATTCTCGTTCCTGCTTTCATTATATTGATACCAGATACTACGATCATAATCACTATTCAATGTCTGGTCGAATCGACTTAAACGTTCGACTAGATCCTCAGAATCAATAGGCATGGAGTTCCACAATAAATTTTGGATATTTACAGGCAACTGACGAATAATAATTCTAATTAATTCATTGCTATCCATTCTGTCTTCGCATGCCTTGAATGCTGCTATTTTACGTGTTGCGAAGTCACACATATTCTCGGCTCCACCCTTCTTATACCTTTCACTCATTAATTTGTATTTTAGATCAAACTTGTGGCTTTCGTTCCAATATCTTTTTAAGAATTTATCCTTCCATTCCTTATAATTAGTCGGTTCCGGTACTAAAGAGGTCAACCAATGATGTGCCTTGGACGACATGGCTTGTTCTACTATATGCAATTTTAATCTTTCGGGGATATTATTTATCATAAAATAATTCTCTAATTTTGAAATAAACGACCACGGTTGTTCTTTCATATCACCATGAAATTTTAGGTGGCTTGGTATTACAAGCGCCGATGCATTCATTGCTATATTTCCCTGCGAACGTATGAATTCGTTTTCTAACTGTTCAATCTTGTCCTTAATGTCCGACATGTATTTCCCAGATTCAGATTCTTGCACCATTTTAATGTTTCTAAGTCCCTCCTGTATTCGTTTTTCTAATTTACTATCCGAATTAACTAATTTAGATTCTATATTTTCAATTTTTTCGCCATGTTGAAGCGACATTGCGTTTAAGTTATCTACACGCGATTCGACGATTGTCAACTTTTCGCATTGTTGGTCATGTAAATATCCCAATGTCACAACGCTCTCCTGTAAATTATTAACTTTGGAATTAATTTTGTCGCCAGATTCTTTTAATTCCCTCTGCATTTGGTCGACTTGATTATTAAAAGACTCAATTTTACAATGAATAATATTGAATTCAGCCGATGTATCCACCCGTAATTGTACTATTTCCTCGTGTATTTCCTGACGAAAATTCTTCAATTCTAATGACATTTTCGATGTCATTCCTTCCAATTTAGCGTTATTTTTTTCTAATTTAGTATTAATATCTGAAGTAATTCCCTCTAATTTAGTATTCATATCTGAAGTAATTCCCTCTAATTTAGTATTCATATCTGAAGTAATTCCCTCTAATTTAGTATTATTATGCTCAAGTTTTGCGTTCATTTCTGCTAACATTTTAAGAATTAAATTATTAGGGTCCATATTTCCTAACGGTGCAGCCATTATTTCCTTTTCTTGTGGTTCAATCTCAATAATTTCACGCGAGATTTCTCCCTCGGGATTAGTATTAGCAGACGCCATATCATCTACATTAACATTCTCCATACGCAATTTTTTGCTCCTAGTATCCATTTTGAATTCTAATACAAATTAAAATCTCTCTGTTAAATTATTTTAAAATCACACCAATGAAATGGTCTTGGCTCTTTCTTATAATTAACAATTAATTTCAAATGTCAATCCATAAATTTCAGATTCCCTTTGGATCACTTTATTATAATTTATAAGACTAATTTTATCCGTGTCACCAATTGTTATAAATTATAACAAATTATGCCCCACGTTGGGCGCCATTTTGAGATATACAAATTTTCTCTCTACATTAATTTCTCGCAAAGATCTTAGCGTCCGGCTTGCTGGGTCAATGGGTCACGATATATTATAATCCTTATTACCTTTATAATGGATTATAGGATCCGCAGACTATACAGCGCTGCGGGGAATCTGAAATTGAATGATTCTAATTCCTAGTTCATTACTGTTTGGATTGACTAAATGAAAGATCACTTTCTTTTCTAAAGAACAAAATTTAACAAAGTTTATTGTTACCTTTTTGCAAACAATATAGTGAATTTAATAAATGATTTTGATGTTAGGCCTTTTATCAAGATATCTTTGAATTTAGAGTTTTATACCGCGGTTAACTTATCTATTCTTCGTTGATGTCCCTCGAAGACTTCTCAGTCGAAATATCTTGCGAGCTTGCCGTAGTCCAAAGTTCCAAGAAATCCTCTTCTGCTCCTATCCAAGATGGTGTCAAACTATCAAAATTATCAGTCCCGATTACGTCCTATGACATAGTCCCGAAACCTATAACTCAATCACCACTCCCGACAAAGTTCCAATTTATGCATCAATATTACTTCCACATGCAATATCTGCAATATTATTTACTGTCCTTAAACTTTCATGATCTGAAAACCCGACTCTGACTATCTGCACTCCACTCGCTCCCTCTCACGACCTACGATCCGTTCAGACACGCGATGCCGGTCAGAATCAAATCTTCCTGCATGATTCACCCCTCGAAGCTTCGTATTAAACTACCTTCTTTTTTTTCATAACATTTGACCGTCCTTCTCTCACCCAGCCAATCCATGCGTTCGTTATATTTTGATGTAGCTGACCTTTCGATCGTCTAAACTTCTTAATGCATATTCCACCATATTGTCTTCAAATAAATGTTAGTTTATATTCATGTGACATATCGGTATGTCACAAAATATTTCCACAGGATAGTACTAATTGCACTGTTTAATATGACTTAAAGTTCATTTTGCTGTATTCTTTTTTTTTTTTAAATACACAAATGTAATTTCTTTAAATATCTCTCACGCCATTAATATGCACATTTTCATCAACTTGTATACATTATTGTATTTGCTAGTTGAAGTACTTTTAATGACTTCAAATTAAGTTTTTCGAAAACTCAATAGGTTCCTATGAAAAAGAACTTCAAATTTCGCATTTACAGTAATGCTTAATTGCCATTTTCTTAAAAACGGCTTCAAATATTTCCATGAAAATTGCGATTTAGGACGACGTTATAGCCTTCTTTAACATTCGTAAAATATTATTTAGCTTCTACTATTTGGAAACCGAAAAGTTGCGAAAATTAAAAAAAAATTCTTTGGGCAGCAATAGATGGAAGCAGGCAAGAAGGAGGGACAAGACTGTACAGTACCAATCCACAGCAAGGAAATTAGAAAACTTTACTACGAGAAAGTCTGTGCCATTCTGTAAGCACCTCTAGTTTTATAATTTCTTACAAATGCCACAAAACTCACAAATCTTTAGTGTTATAGAAATAGAGGGTATAGGGTTGAAAGCCGACAGAAGAAGTGGATTTTTAAAAGCGAAAAAATCTTCAAACGCCTTCCTTCGGAGGGAAAGTAAATCCGGTTTTCCCACGTTATAGATTTGATGTTGTTGATTCCTCCATCTTTGGTTCATGACTACTCCGGAAATTGCTCGTACAATACATTCGTTTTTGTTTGGTCTTCAGTGGTTAGGTTTTCAGATGTCAGATTTCCTTCAGAGAATCTAATTTCATCTGGGTTTCATGTAATCGCATTTGTTTACTAAGGCCCACCAATGTTGTGAGCTCGTAACAAATGAAGTCACGTATTTCTTTCTTTCGTTATTCTAAACGTGTTAAGAGTAAGAAATAGTTTTCCAGATGTTGTGGGAGATCACAAAGCAAGATTGGGAGGCGACTGGGTATTAATGTAATCGTAACCAATGGGTGGGGGGTTTGCTCGCTGAGCACTGCGCGGAGTCCCGAGGAGAATCCCAATTTTCTGTCTTCGACTATTACTAGCTGTAGCTTAATTTTATGAATTTCGCATGTTACTGAAAGTACACAAGTTCAGTCAATTATTGACGGTATTTAATGCATTATTCATGATATTTGGAGAATTTGTTTTCATTTGATTCGATGTGTATTGATTCAAAATGTACACTTATGTATGAATTCTTCGTTCTGGAAAGAAGTCCCTTTCTGTCTCTCACAGTCGATGCATCCGCCTGTAGCAGCCTACAGTTTCAGTGGGAGAGCGCTGGTGGGAATACGAGTGTGTGTGAGGATCTTTCATTATTACAAACTATACCAGGGTAGTGAAATTTTCGAAATAAAATAATTCTGTAAGTGTAAAAAGTGCTTGTTGCAATTTTCTGGAGTAGATCCCCGTATTTTTAAACGGTGTGCTCACGGTGATTCGCGTCGTTTAGCCCCAAGGATAGCTTAGTCAGTGCTGCGCCCTGTGTGCGGAGTGAGAAAGTACTATTTAGATAATTTCAATGTATTTGCTTCCGACGCCTTTTTCTTCGATCTTCGCGAGTTGTGAGAGAATTTTAATTTATCGCTACGTAGAGAAAGTTGTGTAATGCTGCGCGAAAAAACGCCAAATTTTCGGCAGAAGAACTCTTGTTACAGAGCCCTGGTAAACTGAAGGTGGATAAATCTAGTTGCTACAAAAACCTCTAACACGCTGTGTAGTCAGAATCCATCTTTTATGGGTTCTTGATACCAACAAATTGAATGACGGCAAATCATCTGTCCGTCCGTCCTGTCTGTGAACAACGCTAGCGGCTGAACCGTTCAGCCGATTTTCTTCAGAATTGATATTCCCCAATCGATCTGGCTGATGTTGCATCCCCTTGAATTTGAAACCGATATTTTAATTTTGGGGGTATTTTACATGATGACCGTGGGACATTTTCCAAATTGTCAAAAAAAAGGCTCCGTCGTTTTTGATTAAATTTTGTTGTTGGGTAGTGTGAAGGACGTTTAAGAGTATAGTACCGGTCTCATGTTCGTTAAAAACCCAATTTTTTTTTAAAAATTCAAAAGTTTTTTTTAGGAGTCTTCCTACAAATAAAATAATAAGGATCGAGATTTTCCCCTTAATGAAATACGTTCATGAGAGATAGGTTTCAAAATAAAGTCAAATACAATTTTTCAAAAATTTGAGTACTTTTCGCGTAATTTTGCGTGCAAATAGGGCGAGAAAGTAGTGCTGTTTTTGAATCACTAGTTTATTCTATTTCCGTCGCGTTTAAGTAAAAAAAATAGTTTAGGCCGGATTTGTCCCGAGGAGGGTTTTTTAATCGTGTAATAGAGTTTGGTTTGGCACCAAAGTTGAAATGCGAATGCGTGAATGTGTTAACAATGTGAAATAGCAAAAATTTGTTTGCCGGTCCAGTCTGAATTGCTACGCAGGGTGAATTCGTTAAACTCACTAAACATAGGTTGGAGACATTCGCTCTGATCCTCGGGTTATTTTGGTCACCATAGAATCGTGTTAAGTTGGTCGTGTTTAAATATCTATGACACCGAAAATGTTTAATATGTTTTAATCATTCCAATTCAGGTGTTTGTAAAATAAAATTAGATAATATGTTATATACAATATCTAACAAATCGTATTGAATGTTAAAACAACTGAAACTTTTGTTTGAAATTCTTTGTAATATATTGCAGAACTGCACTTGTGAAATCAACATACAACTCCTCATCGTTCGAAAGGCGCCTTGGACTTGGGAAAATGAATAGTTGAGGTGACAAGACAGTAAACTGTAAATACACCAGAACGAATACAAATGGTTTTTCATCTAAAAAAATTTATTTTTAAAAACCAAAACGACGATTTCACAAAACAAGAAATAACATAAAAAATCATTCATTGTACAATTACAAAGATATACATTCACAATACAGCACAAAACCTGAAGAGAGTGTTGTTTGACAGAAATATTCATTGTGCCTCTATATATAAAACATTTATTTCAAAAAATACCAGAGACAATTTACAGATTACATATAATTACGTACACAACATACAGAAAAACATACAATATATATGTAATAACATACACAAATACATAATAACGTGCCACTCACATTAAGTACATTTTGACTAGATCATATGGCAATTAACATTCAAACGCAAATTTCACAGTACAGACAACGATTTACATATACATGAAATATTAAATATTATACAGACATTTACTTAAAAATCGATGAAAAACAAATCCGTTGTTCCCATTCACTGGAAGCGTATCTACACATTTCTAAACGCACTGAGAATTTTGTAAAAACAACCCAAAAGGTTTGTTATAAAAATCTACATTATGGTGCATTTATATCTATAACTTTTAAATTGATAACTTTTATCAATGGCGCATTATTATCTATAACTTTTTGACAGTTCCATTCTTTTTGAAGCAATTTATTTTGCGATCAAGCATTGACATACTAATTATTTCTTACGAGTCGAGTAGTTACGGTACTGGAATGTGTTTTATGCAAAGAACTAAACTGCCCTGGAATATCCTAGCTCTAATTGTTATATGATTTTAATGTTTTAACTGTCAGAGGGGATTCAGAAGATATTTTATTTCGAAGTGCAAAAGAGGCTGAAATGCAGTTTGTGATCCGATTGGGTCACACCCGCGAAACTAGAATTCGGACAGAACGGATCTTGAGGGAATTTATGTGAGTATAGAAGAAAACTAGTGGGCGATTCTGGAGGAAAGAAAATGAAGCAACACGTACAGAACATACATGCCAAATTATGTTTAACGTATTAGCAAAAAATGCGTTGGACAGACTCAAAGATGTTTTTATATTAACGGAAGGGCCGAAGCTCCGAGTCTCGCCCTCAACTTGGACACTCGTGGACAAACATCACAATTCCGTAGGAAAGAGCGTCGGCCGCGCCGCGAGTGACTCATTCTCGTAATTTACAACGCACTTGAACGAATCGGATCACAAACTGCATTTCTACCGCAAAAGATACTGTAATATCTTTAACTTTCAGCCTCGAAGTACTGCATATGTATTTTCGGAGGATCCCTCCGCTACAACTGGCCAATTAACACCTTTTTATGTATTTTTATTTTTACATGCTCTCTTGCCCTGCCTGTCAACGATCCAGACTCGTACATTTTTTGCACAGTCCTCAGAGGCATAATGTAACAGTAATTTTGTTTAAACATGAATTTGCTTTACAAAAATATATCAGCTTCGACACCACGCTAATACTTCGTTTCGAGTTTGTTCTTAGAATTCAATCTAGTGACTTGCATTGTGCAAGCTATTGCTTGCTGTTGTCTGAATTCTCAGAAGGGCGCCCTCACCCCCAGTTGGTGACGTTATTCCAAAAGGCCGGAGCACTCGCTTCCGTAAGCCCAAAGCAACCAACTCTTAGAAGATCAACGCTTCTAAAATCCGGTATTGTAATTCAAAGGCTAATACTCAATCAAAATACTGTTGTTGTTTATTTACCATTTACAACACTACATGGTAAGTATGGGACCCAAAAATCAAAATCATCAGCCCACTGCTCAAATACGCTGCCTCAGTCCTGCCATGCATGATAAGAATGGCATTAGTATGGCCACTCTTTCTCTGGCTTGCAATTGCAAAACCTCCACATGTCACCAAGTAAGTAAAAAAACTTCAACTGTTGACGTAAGACACTATTAAAGAAAACTGTCTGAGCTTTGAGAACTGTGAAAGTCCAATTTGCAAACGGTGTTATTTGGCAAAGTGACACCCGAGCATGCGTATCAAAGGTCTGCTGTCTTCAGCGTACCCCGCTTTGCTCCTGCGTCCGCGAGCTGCCCTGGGAGGGCGACGCGGTTACCTGAGAGCCGAGGATGTCGCCGAAGGCTGCCTGTTGGCCGCCGCGCACGTAGTGCGAGTTGGGGTCGACGCTGCCGTAGAAGCCCGTGCCGGGCACGAAGGCCGGTCGGTCCACGCCGCTCCTGTAGCCGCCGATGCTCCCGCTCACGATGGCCGTCGCGTACAGCGCCTCCAGCGTCGATTCCAGGAAGCACACCTGCGCTCCCGCGCGCGCCGACTCTTACTTAAAGCCTCTTTGCTGCACTTGCGCTCCCTTCACGCGAAGAGGTACCTGAGGGCTCTTTACACTGAGCGAGTTTACTACCCTTTCTGTTGCCAACATTTCGGACCTCCAAATTAAACATTTTAATGCTTGCTATCCACTAATATACATTATATATATATATATATATATATATATATATATATATATATATATATATATATATATATATATATATAATCAGTAAAATAATCAGTATAGCCATTTTTAATAAAAATACATGGACCTATTTGAAACATCAATGTAGTGGTTATTAAAGTAAAGTCTATAAAATCTATAAAGACAAAGTGGAATTGTTGATATAAAGAGATCTTCTCTAGGTGAGGGTATTCTCATTATTTGAATGCTCAATGCTTCCAAAGTGGCCATAGTAACTCGCTGCCGCGGAGATCGTAAAGTCGCTCAGTGCATGCCAGGGCATTCGAGGGCGAGTAAATGGCTTCAAGGCAGCGCGGAGTGTACGGCGCGGAGCACGGCGGCGATGGCGGCGAGGACGAGCACGCTGAACAGGCGACGGCGCGCGAGGCGCAGTCTGCGCTCGCCCAGGCTCTCACACGCCCTGCCGGCTCTCGCACGCCCGGGCCGGCCACGGGCCCCGACACACCTAGCCACCCTCCCAACATTACGCCTGTCACGGCTCTCGGCAGCGTCTCTGGCCCCGCCCCCGGCCCCGCCCCCCGCCCCGCCCCCACCCACGGCCCCGCCCCCGGCCCCGGCCACGTGCTCGGCCCTGCTCTCTGCCACGCCCACCGCCACGCCCCCGGCCACTTCCCCACTGCCCGCCGATACTCTCCCGGCCCGGCACATGGCCCTCCTCTCTACCCCACCCCCAGCTCCGCCTCCGCTCCTGCCTCCCACCCCAGCCCCGGCCGCATCCCCAGCACTGTCCGCCGCTTCTCCCCCGGCCCCGCTCCCAGCACCACCTCTGACACCGCATCTGTCTCCATACCCGGCTCCGCCACTGATACAACCTCCATCGCCGCACCCGGCCGCGCCCCCGGCACAGTCTTCGGCTTCGCCCAAGACCGCACACACGGCGTCGCCCCTGGTCTCTGCCCCACCTCCGGCCGGTCCTCCCCCAACACCGCCCCCCGCCTCCGCCCCCGCACGCACCTCGATGAGCACGATGAAGCCGCGCGACGTGTAGTGTCCGATCTCCGCCACGCGCCCGCGCCCGTTCTGGCCGCAGGAGGCGCCCGTGTACGACGCGTTGTGGGTGGGGTGCTGCGAGCACGCCAGCTTCGACAGATCCACAGACGAGGACTCCACGGTGAAGGATGTGCCGCTCTCGCACTGGGCGATCACCTCGGCGCCGAACGCCCCCACCTTCTTGCCCGGGCACGCCACCAGGATCTGCGGACACACCCACCAGGACGCTCCACTACAACTCCCATCACACGCTACCCACCACGCTGGGGGCGAATGTACGATTCCTACGTTAGTCCTTGCTGTTGGAAATACATTGATTTGGAAAGGCTGTAGTGATTGAAGGGATTTAGAATGCTCTTTTGCACACGTGAAATTTTCTTGTGAAGCGGACAGTAGTTCTTAGGAAATGAATTGTATCCCTTCCCACATCTTTTAAAATCATTATATTCATTTTGTTTTCCGGTGGTTTTCCAACCGATGCAGTAATTCAGATTTCGATAAAAAAATATTTTATTAACTTCGATATATGTCAGCAGTTAAAAAATTATAGTATATTCTTCTCAAGTAGGAGATTGGGCTGATTTACTCTGAGGTTTTACTGTGAATATTCTTTCTTTTTACCTTGGTTCCAAAGGGGCGAAAAGAATCGTGCTAATTGGTTTTTCGATTTCCAATTGGAAAATCAATAATAGCCAAATAGTAGTACGAGTTGTGGTGAACTCACCTTATCGCCGGGGGCCAGGTCGATGTTGCCCGAGCCGTCGGGCAGCAGGTAGCCGTTCAAGTCCAGGGAGCCCGAGGGCAGAAGGAGCAGCGGCTCGGGGGACGGCAGCACCCCGCTGTTCACGTTGAAGGAGCACCCTGCAACAGCACACATCGACGTAAATACACGAAAAACTCCTACTTACTTAAACTCCTTTATCTTCAAAGACTTCGTTTTGTTAGTTTCAATTCTGTAGTTCTGTTAAGGGTTTGAAATGCAGAAGAAAGTTTAAACTGGCTATTCAAAAGAAGCTGCTTAAGAAGAAATAAGGGTGCCGTGGAGTTTCTACCAGGGCGGCTTCGGGCAACGCTCAAGATAGGAACGAGCGCATATCGTTAACAAATTGATTCTTGAATCGATCTCCAAGAATCGATTTATCAAAATTTAGAAAGAAATTAAACAAAATATTATTTTTAGAAATAAATATTTTGTTTTTTATGATACTGAATAAATAAAAAATGTATATATTTTATTTTACAATATAAAAATATTAAGCTATTGTGGATGTTTAAGAATCTGTATCCGGAATGTTACTATTAGTGGACTTGTTCGTAAGCGCCCTTTCTCTTACAAAATGAAAATTCAATTAAAACGAATACTACGTATGATTTTCACTGGTTTAGCCATTTGTTTGTCATTTTTTGGATGACAAGGAAGTCAAAAACAGCAACTGCTATACAAAAGTAAATTATATGTAACGAGTGCTTATGAACGATTCGATTCCAAAACATCGATCTATTTGGTTTAAAAAATCGGACTTCTTACAAGCGATTCAGAATCGCACATCCCTAGCTCAAGTATGATGACGGGTGCGGTGATACAGGCACCAATTGAGGTACCAACACGATGAAAACTACTTGTGCTACACCAGCACATACCTTTTTGCAATATTGCTAGCTTTTGAAATTTTCGAAAATTCAGGGAGTTCAACGAAAATCCGAGAACGAAGAGACCTGCGTCATTCTTGTAAGCGTTCCTTGTTCTACCCATGGAAAAGAAAATTGAAGAAAAATTTGGAGCAGCTTTGAGAAAAATATTTTCAAATTCCCGCAGAAATTGCGTGAAGAGTATCGCTTTTTTTAAAAAAAATTGTAATCTACCGATTAAATTAAAATATTCGTTTCAAACTCGCAGGGCCTCGAGTTCGTTTAAATCGACCGACGAATATCAATTTTGGAGAAAATCGGCTGACAGTTTAGGCACTAGCGTTGACCATAGACGGAGAGACGAACGGATGGACGGAAAAATCTATTGCTGTCAATAGATTTTTCTATATTAAAGACTCCAAAACACAGATTCTGACTACACTACCTATTAGAAGAAGTAATTTCTAATATAATTCCTAATATATATATATATATATATATATATATATATATATATATATATATGAACAAGATTTATACAGTTTTCGTTACCAGGGCCTGTCAAACAGAAAATGACGCAGCCATTTACACGTCGCAACAGCGCAAGTTGGACTGTTCAGACAGCGCTCAAACCTCCCAGGGGCGAAAACAACGGTCTCTTGTAGTGGCTGTTGAGTACTCAAAGCCACGGGACCACCCTTTAGGGCAATTAGAGCAAACTTACAGATGCTTATTTGCTTACTTGCATTTTATAGAGTTTTGCACTGTATTTCCTGAATTATTTTCTGTTAGTGAACCTTCGATACCTTAGTCCATTCGATACGTTAGTAACCTTCGTTGCTATTGGTTGGTTAGTGATTCCGGGCGCGTCAACAGAATAGGTCATTAGTCCCGTAATTGTAGTGCTGGATGGCGAGATCCGGCGCCGACCTACCGTCGGCTAACGAAGTTTCCCCCTAACCAGAACTCTTCCACCAGCGGGGCACCGCCCCAGCCGGGACAAGCTCTAAGCTCCCGACCGGTCTCCCGGAATATGTGGTAGTGTAGTGCATGGTAGTGTAAGTGTGTGTGTAAGGGGAGAGGATAGGACAAGGAAGAAGAAGGAAAGATCGCGCGCAGTCCGTGGTCCGTTTGTTAGGGTACTGCTCCGGCATTCGCCTGGTGTTGATCAGAGCAGCCGGCCGCTAGAATTCTCCTCCAGACAGCGTCAGTCGCTGTCTAGCTGGAAAGCTAGTGTCGAAAATCCTGCCGCCGTCAGGACGCGAACCTAGGACCTCCCAGTCAGAGGCGCTGCAGTGACATCATTAGGTGTTGGGAATTTTTTAACATGAGCACAACAGTATCAATTACTTCGACTCATTTGCAAGACTAATGTTGGAAATTAAGAGATTGTGGGAACAAAGTTGTTCCTGATAGTACTTATAGAAACAACATTCCCGAATTGCGAATAAAATGCACCCTTAACGAAAAAGATGGCCTCGCGCTCTTTCTGACCTGTCAACTCTCTGAACCTTTCGTTCGCAATCACCATCGCCACGCTACGCTAAGATAGTATCAACAGGGATTCGCAATGGAGCCGTGATGAGCTACATGTGACGCCAGTGAGACGAGTGCGCCAAAGAGGCGGTGGATGTAACAGGTCACTAGAGATATTATCACCCGGTCACAGCTGATTACAGTATGTGGTGCGGGTCTTGGATCACTCGGAAGGAAAAGTTCAGTTCTACCACATCGTAGGATAATTTATCATTTTGAAGTATAATTTTGTTTCCCATTAGCAATTAGTATATAATGCTAATTGGTTAAAACTTTTTTAAAATATAATTTTATCTAAGAAATTATATTTTAATATAAATCAATGAGAATGAGACGGTATGTTTTTAGAATAGGTGTTTGCAAATGCATCCATTTTCTTTAATAAATCGTCTGATTTTACACTGAAGAAATGCTCCCTGCAGAATAACACTTTTGGGAGGTTCGGATTCTGGAGTGATTGGAGGCCGTAGCCCGTCAAGAAGAGATGCGATTAACCAATTTTTGCAATTTTTTAATTATTTAGTTTAAACTATTAATAAATATTTTTTCACGTTCAACGCTGAAAGATCAAAAACCAGACAATAGTGTGTTTACATTTTATTTTTATTTAGTACTTGCTTAATAGAAATTTCCAAATTACGAACAGATTTTTGAAACTGTATAAAGTGTCGGCAACGCCACATTCAGTTAGTATTACACAAAGGTGTTTAATTACGTCTGCTATTTTTTGTATAATGAGACTAATATTCAGTGATAGTAGATTTTAGCACTTTAATTTTTTTAATGTATTTTGAAAATAGGGCATTTTATATCCTATGACAATTAAGATTTAGCGTTTTTTAGCATTAGTCGAGATAATTATTAAAAAAAGGAGTTCTCTTTAAGATAAACAAAATTTTGATGCTTTTTAGATTTTCCCATTAAAATCAGGAAATAAGATAAACTAATTTAATATTTCACAATTTGTGAACTTCAACAAATATTTAAAGAAGTAATTTTAAATCCATTGTGATTCTTGTCTTGTATAGAACTATAGGCTTCTGAATAACACTACTCAAAGGAGAGTGAATGTCTTGCAAAATGAAATCAAAATGATTGTCTTGGAATATGTAAATACTTATTAAAACCACACATTCTTTTAAAAGGTCATGCATTTTTAAAAAAATGAAATCAATTTATATAAATAACAATTTATAATATGTAATGATCAGTGGAAAATTAATAGAGAACGTATTTCAGTAATGGCTTCTTTTAATCTATTTCTTCTGTTGGTATTAATAAAGCTTTATCGACTGAAAAATCGTTCAGCTTCTACACTGTTGCTCACTGTCTAATTAAATGTTTTCAAACATCGATGTGTTGTCGATATCGCATCCCTAGTTAAAGAGAGAACACGACGGGAACTATAAAACGCAATTTGTCAGATTATTATTGCAGATTCACTATTATTTCCGCACTTTGTACATGATTTCGCATTTTGCGATTGATTTCGCATTTACCGCAGATTGAAAAACATTCAGAAATATACTGCACCGACTGTCAAAGATACAATAACTAATTTTCTCTGCGTTAGGCAACATTTCACATTTTTAGTTATTGCTAGAATGTACCATCTCCACTGATAGCGTGTTTGTTACAAGCCTATTCTGTCTCTTTGTTCGCTCGTCACGTAGGAAACAAAGGCCTGTTGTGTCTTTTAGTGATTGTATTAGAAAGGGAACGGTTGAGTGCTTCGTAAACGATACCAAGGAGATCCTATTATGTTATTGTGATGTTATTTTTCACAAGCACCGGGGCGTGTACTTCCAAACATGCCAATATCACGATTTGTTTCTCTGATAAGCGAGATACGCTTTGAAAATCTGATGATAATTTTATCCCAAAAATCGTTTGTATATCTTTTGATTGATTTTAATTATAAGCTTGAAGAGCTCCTCGTGATCGTGACTTCATTCATTTCTCTGATATTAGTCCAACGCATCAAAAGTAATGTGAATACCACTGACCACACAAAGGACTTCGGCCCTAATGTGCTGCCAGAAGTGTGACCTTACTTTGGCATAGCGGTGTCGCCTCCTGGGTTATCTGGGTCATTAACGGCGCTGGGAATTCTCGTGAATAGGTCCTCTCCACACGACTCTTTTGTCGTCAATATACTAGTTGAGAAAGTGGGTAATTTCGACTTCTCCTCTAGAGATTTTAAGAAACGGTATAGATTTTGCTCTGCGGGAGTTAATACAATGCAGATTAGTAAACCTGGAGGGTGAAAATATGACAGGATGTTTTCTGGTACGATACATACATATAGTACATCGGGATGTGTGAACATATTTCTGACTTAAAGGTGCTGATTGAGATAAAATGTTTGAGAAAATAACAAGTCCCCTATTAATAAGCAAACATCTAAACAAAGATTGCTAAAAATAAAAATGTTTTACTAAATGAAATTAAATATTTATTACAAGTGTCTACATATTACAGAAATTAGAATGTTTTTTCCTTTAAGGCGAGCCACACTGCTTTCCGTGTGCGAAATAGCTAATTTTTACTTACAGCACACCCTTTCTCGCATGATTTGTAACTTTTTGCAATTTTCGAAAATTCGGGGAGTTTAAAGAAAATGGGACTTGCTCCATTTTTTTCATTCTCTTCGCTTAATTTAAGAAAGAATTTAAGAATAAATTTGGTGCCGTTTCTCGGAAGATAATTCTTTAAAACGTGGCTATATTTTACGCAAAATTACGCGAAATCACAGATATTTTTGAAAATTTGTATTTTACCCTATTTAACGGTCTGTTTCTGAAAATCAGTTTTATGACGGAGAACAATCCCTATCTTCAATACTGTAATTGTAGGAAGACACTGAAAAAAATGTCAACTTTGCAATTTTCAGAAATTCAAAAACGATGACACCTGCTTCCTTCGTTTTATCCAAGAAGAAAAATTAATCAACAAATTTGGAGAGATTTTTGAGAAAATTTTGAAAATGTTGAAGTTTCACATAATGTAGCCCCCCAAAACAAATTTTTTTGCAATTTAAGGGGAAAATGCACGATAACAGCCAGATCGATCAAAATATCAATTTTGGTGAAAATTCTGCCTATGATTTAGCAACTAGCTTTGCTTACAAGTAGTTTGATAGACGATATATATATATATATATATATATATATATATATATATATATATATATATATATATATATATATATAATATACTAATATATAAAGACAGAAGTGCGTTGTCTTCCAGCGCGGTAATCTCTGAATCTACTGAACCAATACCGATGAAACTTTTGTGCTAGCATCCTTTAAAAGCCTGGAGTACTATAGGCTATGATTTACAAACATAAACGGTAATATCTTTTCAAAATAATTACTTTTCTGGACATTTTTCGCCTAGCCTTACATCATAGATTCAAGAGTGCATCAATGTCAATAGTTTAGCTGCGCGCCACCAGAGGATGACGTCTGAGATCTACTACTGATTTCATCAATGTCCAGAATTATTGCAAAATTCATGAGTTTGAATAAGGTTATGTAATGTCCCTGTGTGAATATTTGAAAGAACGCCGTAACTGAAGTGGTAATTAATGTCAATGTTCATGTATTGCTCTTTGTCCGTGTTATATACTAAGTGGCAAGAAATCATTGTGAGTTTGAAAGTGTTTAATAATTGAGGTAGGTTGAGAGAATAAAAAGTACAATAATATACGGTACAGAATATACAGTAATGTACAATGTACAATATACATATATTCGTATACAATCTAAACGTCTTCTTTTACAGAAATTTGTGACAACTGAATTGTTTGACTAAACGACTGTCACAATTGTCAAAACATATTACAAATGCCAAGAGATGGGCAGTCTACTAAAATTTTGAATCGGTTACTCAGAGGGAAGATCGACTTGCTGAAGTACTCATTCGCCCCATTGAAAATAATACTGCAAGAAGGGGAGAAATGTGAATAATTCTCTAAGTAGTAGGGCAGCTGTTCATTAGGACTCTCAATTTGACTATTTACACAGTTCTTAGGTTCAAAATAGTAAAATGGAAAATGTGTATATGTTTTCAGTCCATTCAGTAATTTTTTTCTTCAATATGCGAAGGCAGTTTGAACAGTGGTGTGTAATTTAGGAATGATCATTTACATATTAAGACTAATCTGTATAGTTGTTTGTCATATTAATTGCAGTTGTACTTTTTTCTTCTACATGCGAAGACGTTTAGTGCAGTGGTTGGTAATTAAGCAATGGTCATTACAATATTAAGACTAATATGTGCAGTTGTTTTGCATGTCACTGGCTCCTAATGAATGAATGAATTCATATATATTTTTCAATAAATAATTGGAAAAAATTAATTTATCTAAAAATATTTTGTCTAAGCAAATCTGGGAGTCCTTTGTTTCTATTTTTCAGTATTCATGTTCATATTGGTAAAATGGAAAATGTTTGTATGTTTTTCAGCCCACCCAGTAAAAGTTTTTCTTCAATAACTTCTTTTACATATTAAGACTAATTTGCGCTATTGTTTTGCATATCAATGGCTGCCAATGAATGATTTCATCCATATTGTTCCATAAAATAGAAGCAAAACTTAATTTATCTAAAAAAGTTTGTCTGAGCAAATATATAAATCTGGGAGCTCTTGGTTTCTATTATTCAGCTCTCACGTTACAATTGGTACAATGGAAAATGTTTATTTGTCTTCAGTCCACCCAGTAAAAGTTTTTCTTCAACATTTGAAGGAGTTTTGTGCAGTGGTATGTATTTTCGGAATTACCATTTACATATTAAGACTAATTTGTAGAGTTGTTTGCATATCAATTGCTGTTGTACTTTTTTCTTCTATATGTGAAGAAGTTTACTGCAGTGGATGATAATTATAGAATGATCATTTATTTATTGAGACTAATATGTGCTTTAGTTTTTCATATCAATTGCTCCCAATAATTGAATTCATCCATACTTTTCTATAAAAAATAGGCAGAAATTAATTTATCTAACAAAAAGTTTGTTTGAGCAAATAAATAAATCTGGGAGTTCTTGGTTTCTATAATTCAGCTTTCCTGCACAAATTGGAAAAATGGAAAGTAATTTATGATTTTGTAAACCAAGTAAAAGTTTTTCTTCAATATGGGATGAATTTCTGTGCAGTGGTATGTAATTTAGGAATGATCATTTACATATTAAGACTAATCGGTAAAGTTGTTTTGCATATCAATTGCTCCCAATGAATGAGTTCATTCATATATTTCTAAAAAAATAAGCAAAAATTAATTGGTCTAAAAATATTTTTGTCTAAGCAAATAATATCTGGGAGTCTTTGGTTTCTATTATTCATATTTCAGGATCCATAATCTCTATCACTTGAAATAAAATAATTATGCTAATATTGTTTTGTTATTTGGCTCAGTGCATTGTCAATTTATTATTTACACATAATGTAATGTTGATGGATCATTAGTTTTCTATTGTATCAGTCGTATGATGAATTGATTTACCTCAACAAATAAGTTTTATACTTCATGTTACTATCACACGACATTAAACATACATATTTTTGTCATCTTTAGAATTATAAAAACTGGTAATTATGTTTCAGAATAGATACAAGTATTTTCATTTATTTTTATGATTATGAATAATCAATTACGTTATGACATCTATAACTATTACTCCGGATCTACCTACTACCGTTCCCGTGCATGAACTTCCGCATGTTATACTCAGCTTAAAACAGTAAGTGCCTTCAAGGTCACGAGTTGACAGATCAATTTCAAAACCTTCTTTATGAATACAATAGAAGAAAAAATATAAAAATAGGATAAGTTTTACAACGTGACAGTTTAGATAGTGTTGGAATATAGTATAAAACTCCACAAAAATTTTATATGTGAGTACAAGTATTTTATTTTGTAGTTTAGATTTGTTTATTGCTTTTAGTTATAAAGTGAATGTTTAGAAGCTGGAACTTCAAATAAGAAAAATGTCATTATTTGTGGAAAAGTGAGCGAGGTAATCTGGAAATTTCCAAATGGGGGTCAAGAGAAGACAGCTATCGTGGCCGGGCAGAGCATGGCAGGGAGTAAGGCGAAGGGATACAATGGAAGAGATAGAGGTAGTTCCCGCCGCAGGGCATGAAAGATTGAATTCCTGTTCCTGGATTTACTGTAATAAATGCCCGAGCAACGGGCATATATATCTATATATCTATATCTATATCTATATATATATATATATATATATATATATATATATATATAGATATATATATATATATATATATATATATATATATATATATATATATGAGTCACGTACTATTATTGAAATGATTGAAGGCGTTGTCATTGTCAACAATACTATTTATTTCAATAATGGCATACTATTATTGAAATAAATAGAACTACTTCAAACATTTCAATTATGTAAATGTCAACTATAACTCACCACTAAACCAATACACGTACCATTAGCACTTCCTGTAAATTTTGAACGGTTGTAGTTATTCACAATGCAGTTTTCACGGAAGTGCATGAGGTACTAATAGGTGTATGTATTCGTTTCCATTTTACATGTATTTTACGAAATACTAAGGTAACTTTGTAACTTTCATAAGATAAGCATTTTTTGAGTAATTTTGATTTTTTGCGATTCGTATTTAACGGATATTTTTAATGTAACATCCGCCACGCAAGGTCACGCAGCGCTCTCCCTGCTAATGCCCGCTCGGGGCATTACAATATCCGTTAAACCCGAGTCACAAAAAATCAAACAACTCAAAAAATGCTTATATACCATATGACAATATGTATAATCATTGGATTCGTCTTTTCACGCTCGTCATTATAGGCTAAAACTAGTGGTGCTACGAAATGGCGCAGACTTGCTCGTAGTAGTTTTCTATTTTTTTTTTCAAAAGTTTTCCAAAAACACCCACTTTTTGTCCTTGGGTAGCACAGACAGCCATGTCGCTGTTTTCGTGCACTTCCCAAGCTGATAAGACGAATTGAAGTCGAAACAGAATCTGGAAAAGATGACATAGGCATTAAGCCAAAGAATATGTTTGCCTTTTCACAAAACCACTTCACGAGCATTGGTGTGGATTGGCTTTACGTTCTTGCCCCATCTTCTTGTCGACCGCCATCTATCGCCCTTTTATAAGATAACCAAAAGAATAAAAAACATAAGATAAAAAGTACATTTTTTAAAAATTTTCTCAACTTTTCGGTTTTCTAGTAGTAACCGAAATATGACTGGGAGAATATTATAGAAGAGTAAAAGTTTTTATTAACTTTAAAATTATATTTTAAAAATTCAAAAGAAGGCTATAACGTCGTCTCAAATAGCAATTTTCATTAAAAAATTTAGAGCCGTTTTTAAGAAAATGGCGTTTAAGCCTTACTGTAAATGCGAAATTTGAAGCTCTTTTCACAGGAATGTATTGAGATTTCGGAAAACTACATTTGAAATCATTTGAAGCACTTACTTTCACACATACAATAATGTATACAAATCGATGGAAATGTGCATATTAACGGCGTGAGAGAATTTCAAAAAAATTACATTTATGTAATTTTTGAAAAAACAAAAGAATACACCGAAATGAACTTTACGTCATATTAAACAGTGCAATTAGCATTATCCGTTGGAAGACTTCGGGAAAAAAAATTGGAGCGTTTTTTTGGGGGGGGGTGAGAGGTATTGAGGAAACGCTTGCTGTTAAGTGTGATGAAAGAGGAAGGAAGATAAAACAGTACGATAAAGTAGGAAAGTTTGAGGTAACAGCAATAAAGACGGAAGTATAAATGATTTCCTTATTTTTGTAGTGAAGATATCTGCACCTTTCTGTTTGATGCCAATAGTAATCTCTGAACAAGGAATTTCAACTGATCAAACTTCGACTGATTTTCTCGGGATTTGTACCTATTCCATATATTATACCCCTTTTGAAAGGAGATGTGAAAATAAATTTCTCTCTGGTAAACGTAGATTGGAATTGATAATTATGTAAAATACACTGAGATGGAGTTATTGAAACTAATTCCATGCGTGGATTTGCCTGTGTGTCATCTAATTAAGAAACACCAGACATTGTTTCTCCCTAAATGATCGGAATCAAGTTGTTCTAGGAAGATATTAAAAGAACAGATGAAGTGGATTTTGACAGTCCTAATGACTTGTGGTCGTGTCTTCGTTGCTTAATAGATTCGTGCTTTGATTAAATCCTCTCCTGTGACTTAGTTTTGTCAAAAATCATTCCCACATATTATTGATCACCTCTTTTCTACTATAATCAACGAATATACTTTTCTACGCCTTGTATGAGTGATCAAGCAAACATATTTGTATTAAACAAATAATTGCTGAAATGCAAATTTTTTCAACATATATGAAATATTGTACATAACTATTCCATCTATTTGATGAATCAAAAATAATTTCAAAATCCATTTCCCAGATCTGAGTTTTTGACAAACGTTAAATAGTTCTGCGTGAATGATACCATTTGATGAATAGAATATATCTTGAGTGTAAGTCATATAAAGAAAACAACATTTTTGAAAACGCCAATGTTTCGGATTTCATTAAACCTTCCTCGCGACTATAACTGTTTACGGTTGTTGTATATGTAGAAACCAAATATAATTATTTATTTTGAAATCCTGAAATTTTGGAAAATATTGAGCCAGATAAACTTTACATGTTCGGTGAATATTTGCGTTTGGGGATTGGGATGAGCTCAATTACCCCTTTAAAAACTGTTACTCATATAAACTTTTCCTTAGAAACCATGTTATTATAGTGAAAAACCTGTTTTGAAATATCTTTGAAAATTTCAAAGCCACACGAAATTTATGAGCCCATTTGTTTTAAAAACAGTACATTTATTTGAAATAATAGAAACACCTTTCGAATTTATGGTATTCATTTTTTCAATATAAACCTCAAAAAAAGAAATGATATCTTTTCCACACCATATTCTGAACTTAAGTTTTTCTCGATGTTCTATATCAACCCTTCGTTCAGCGGAGGTGTGTTTGTTAGGATGAGTGATTTAAAAAAAACTGTTGAGTGTCAATCAACAAAGGTCGTTTCTGAACTCAACGTGCCAAGATCCATCATCTCGTTTCACAAAATCTACAGTGATGGCATGCTGAATTTTTTGCAATTATAAAGTCATTATATTGTCATTGAGAGGTCATTGGAGTGGCAAGATGTAATTCGTGACGTCATTAATCAGAAGTTCTTGTAGCCGACAGTGCAGCGCCATAATCAATGAAACCCACCATTTTCAAAATTCTCATCCGTAGCAACTCGTATCTATTCAAATAATTATTCTAATTAGTCCCGTGAAAACGAGGCAATCAATTCAAAATCAATTAAAAAAATATTATGAGTTTCATGTACTTTAAGAATTCGGCAGTATTGTGTGGCTAAAGAAATTAAGAACATTACATTTTAATTATACCGTTAATTATTGATATGGTATTTTTTTATTTTTACATTTCCGAACGATAATACATTACAGAACATTATATTATTATAAAAAATGACTGTATCTGAAATCATTTAGATATCTAAAAACAAACAATTATTTTGCAATATGATTGCAAAAGAAATAAACATTTTTCGGAATTTTCTCGAGAAATTCCTATCGCTGAAATAATCCGCACCCGTTCGTGTTACTGGGCATCTTATCAGCATTGCAGAACAATTCACTTTTCCCCATTGTCTCCAACCATAAACGACATCTGTAATAAACAGTAACAGTAAGTGTCCTTTTTACATTGTTAATAAATAATGAACAAATGTCCTTATCGAACTGTCTCTCTCGGTATTTTGAAAAATTACTTTGAAGGAATGGGTCATTTTGCTATTTTGACGTCCAGGATGTAAACATGTTACTCTTGAAGTCACCTTTGTAAATTAATTAAATGTTACAATTAAAACGCTCCGAGAATACGTAACCCACTGTGGATCAATGAAACACGCACATGTACACCCCCACGTGGTCGATGAATGCCATCAGTTTTTTTAAAATATCGTTTTCAGTGGTGGAAACACATAATAACTAAATGGTCTAGAATGGTCTAGAATGGACTAGAATGGCCCTTAAATGGAGCCATTCTACTATATAATGTATGTAGTTACTTTGGTATGTTACCATCCGTCTTGGTCCGTGAACACGAGTACGAGTGAACACATTATTATTCTAGCCCTCTTGCGACAACCTCGACCTGAACCTCGACGTCACTGGTGCATCTCGTGGCAAGGTGCCTATTATTCTAGAGTCTCGAATTATTGTATCAGGTTATTGTTTGCACGCACATAATTAACTGTTGTATATTTCATAACAAGCAAAACAAGCATAACAAGCAAAC
This sequence comes from Teleogryllus occipitalis, assembly GCA_011170035.1. Lineage (NCBI taxonomy): Eukaryota > Metazoa > Arthropoda > Insecta > Orthoptera > Gryllidae > Teleogryllus > Teleogryllus occipitalis. The sequence continues at coordinate 24,853 of BLKR01001203.1, read as the reverse complement.
AAGCATAACAAGCAAAACAATTTCATATTTCAATGTATTTGTGAAAGCAGTTGACAGATCTATCCCATATGATAATTTAATAATGTACGAATGACTGCTTACTTAGATATATGGCATCGATTCCAACGAGGATTCAAATGTGTTGTACTTCTTTTAATCGCGATAAACAAGTGAAAGATTTCGCAGTTTTATGGGTATATTGCTCATATTACTCATTGCAGTTTACGTTACTAATTTTTCCGAAAATGAATCTTGAAAATAGAGAGATTGAAATAATACTAATAGAATAAAGAAGAACTAAAGGGTTAAATTCGTTCATTCAACATTTCCTTGTCTTATTTTATAAAACCTTCCAAACTGTATTAATGAGCAAATGTTGAGATGGCCTCTTGCTTTGCTTCTGGACATAAATGTTACTTCATTATCTGTGCACGTCTTCTAAGAGTGCAGTGGGAAATAATTATTCATATTATCATTCTCCATGATGTGGCAGAAGTACATTCCTTCACGAAGGATACAATAAGAACTCAAGCAAATTTGCCTTTGAAAACAGATTTTTATTACATCGGAGCGAATATTTTGTTAACAATTCTTACCAAAAACGCTAATTTCTTTCTGTATTCAGAATTCAAATTGTATATGGTTTAGGGTTGGGATCCCACAATTAAGAAAACGTGCACAGAATACACTTCTCTTCGCAGCATGTCACAGAGTTTTTTTTAATGTTTGATGTAAAATAAAATAAAAAAGGAACTAATTTTTAAAAGTTATGCTAAATGTTAAGTACCACATTGTCATATATACTCACTGGAAATAAAATAGAATCTTAGCTTAAATCGCATACTTTTATTAAAAGAAACTCTGAAGGTTAATATGTTAAGAACTCTAAAACATTTAATCCGAAAATAATAAATTCATTACAGAATCTCCGTATACCACACAATACATTGAAATATTGTATAGACTTGATTAAAGTTTGAACTACATTATCTAATTACACATTACATATTTGAAGGTTGCATTAAAACAGATTTAAGATTCAGGTTAAGAGCGAGTCAATCACCTTGATTGGGAAGTATTCTTACACTTGGAAGCTCGACTGTTGAACTTCAACGTTGCTATTGGAAAAAGTGAGTAGCCAAGCTTTTGCATACTCGACTATTCCCAATTGATTGTTGAGAAATTTATAGTTTTAAAATCCTCTTCGAAAAAACTTCAAACGTTTCCATAAACATAACCTTTGTTCACAATATCTTGAACTAATGATGTATGATTAAGAAAATTCCTTTAACAAATCAGAAGTCGTTCCACAGTGCTCAATGAGTGTGTTGCGTTCTTCTAATGGCATACGGAAAATTCATTTTTAATCGGTTTAACTGTATTCTAAAACGATGCCACAAGTTGGGTCTAAATATTGCAACGCAAAGCTCACGAATATAGTAACACACGCTATTAACTCGTGTAACACGCGTAAATTTTACAGTTCATGATTCGATTGATCCGTTGCGAAATTAAAGTATCTGAACTCTCAAAATGGTTCCAGGATAACCTTTTCGTGTGCTTCAATGCTATTTATTTCCGACAGTTTGGTGCTATTCGATGTTGCATAATGTCAATGATTCGAGTTCGTATTTATGGATAATTTTCCAATTCGCGTATTGGATAACTGATGAAACGTCAGTAGACACAAAATATTAGCATGTCTTTTCTCTCCATTTGCTATTAAAACTGCCTTAAAAGCTCCCTTGAGCAATCCCTCTCATAAATTTATAATTCTGGTAAAATGTAATTTTATTACTCTTACAACTTGAACCATTCTTAATAGTTCTTATTGAGTTTTTAAAGAGGGGGAATTTTCTCAAATATTCTAAAAATTATAAATATGTTATTTCACAACCTAAACTGTTGAGAAAATATTTCAGAATCTGATTTAAATTATATTATACACTATGTGTTTTAAATATTGGAGATAATAAAAATACACGTGTTTTAACAATATTTTTGTTAGAATTTGCCTTCTTCTTATTGCCATTGCTTATCTCATCCATTTCTATTATAATTTCAACTACCCCAGAAGTTTATGCATCTCTAAACACGCCTGTGTGTATTAAAAAGCCGTACGTGAAGCCGTTTGGACGTTACACACACAGCCCCATGCTTCCCCTTAAAAACGTACAGTCAAGAAATATAAATATTTCGTATCTGCTCCAAAATGGAGAATTTATTGGAGAATGATTTGAGAATTTATTTTTAATAATGTTTTAATAGGCTAAGAATTTACCTATTTTTAAAATATAATAACTTTTATGTTTTCTCTTGTTTATAATAGAAGAAGTACCAGTGGAATGGTTTATAAAAATATCGTTTAGATGTTTAATTTTCAAATTGGATTGTAAATAAGAATACGTAAATTGAAATTTATATACTAATTAAATAGTGATTGCCTTAACTTCAAATAATGTTTTATTTTATATATTATGTGAACCGACCTTGGAATGAGGGCGTGAATTGTCAATTCTGTCCAGGAGGGGAGGGGACGTTAAAGTATTCTGGAGAGATTTTTTCGAATAAACGAGTGAAGTGAAATGTATCTTCGCTAACGCAACTTAGACTGAATAAATCCTAGAAATGACCTTTGGCAAAATATAAGTTTTTATTTCCGATTTTCTAGATTTGAACGTTTCAAAGTTTGGAAATCAAGCAACAATATATGGATTACTTAAATGTCGATTTTGAGTCACATTAATACTTCTTCAGTAAGGACATCAACTTCTCTGAGGGAGACTATCTCGAACATTCGCGCTGGTACATCCTCAAAAATTTTAAAACATTTTCTCCAATTTTTTTCAACTTTTTTTCTCGAATAGAGAAAAGTGCATTTGTGAGAATGGAACCATAGCGCACAACCTAAAACAAAAGGCTGAAGCCTTCTAGATTTTCCCACTTTCATTGAACTTTTTTTAGCGTACAACGAAATTTATTTGTTAATAAATGAAACGTACTACAAGGTAATTGAAGGTTTAATCAAACAATTAATAAATACAATTGGTTTTATGTTGAATCATTTACAGATGTTACTGATGAATTAGGAAGCCTCTGCCCCAAATTATGTAAAACATGAATTGAATACATTTACAGAATTCAAATGTTTTAATTATGTAAGGCTCCGGGGCTCCTATTGAAAATTTTCAGGCGGTCGTGACCCCCCTGTGGCCCCCCTGTGAGAATGTAACTACCGATTTTCATTAAAACGAGTAACATTTCAAAAAATGCAAAAATTGATAATGTTGCACCCGCCATTCACGTACATTATTGATGATATATTTTATTCCAAACAAAGCCCTTATTATTATTATCATTATTATTATTATTATTATTATTTAATAAGTCTTCATTTATGCAATAAAGTAAATTAAGCAATATTACGAGCCAAAGGCTTTTATGCTATTACAAAACCTACATCCTACGGTATTCTAATGTTTCGAATTCTGTTATTCATTTCAGATGGTCTTTCCATTGCATCAAAGCCGCGGAAAAGAGTCCATGCGATACGGTTGAAGAAAAAACCCTGAAGGGGGAAAAACCTGCTTCAGGGAGATACGTACTAATGTACCAAACTCTAAACAATTCTTTCCCAACGTGGACGTCACATGCTCTCGATTGATTCATTGATTGTTAGTGATTCCGGGCGCGACAACTGCTAAGGCCATACGTCCCGTAAGTTTTTGCTCGGGAGGTGGCGGTGATCTGCTGGATGGCGAGAACCGACGCCGACCTACCGTCGGCTAGCGGGGTTTCCCCTACCAGGACTCTCCTAACAGCGGAGCACCGCCCCTGCCGGGACAAGCTCTAAGCTCCCGACCGGTCTTCCGGAATATGTGGTAGTGTAGTGCATGTTAGTGTAAGTCACGCGCTCTCCTTGCAGCTTGGACCGGGAGCGGTAGCTCAGTGCATCAACTGATGTCACTGCAGCGCCTCTGACCGGGAGGTCCTAGGTTCGAGTCCTGACGGCGGCAGGATTTTCGACACTAGCTTTTCAGCTAGGTCAAATTCAGTCGCTGTCTGAGAATTCTAGAGCCGGCTGCTCTGATCGGTAGTTTTCCGTGGTTTCTTCGATCAACACCAGGCGAATGCCGGAGCAGTAACCTAACAAACGGGCCACGGACCGCACGCAATCTTTCCTTCCTCTTCCTTGTCCTATCCTCTCCTCTTAGACACACACTAACACTAACATGCACTACACTACCACACATTCTGGGAGACCGGTCGGAAGCTTAGAGCTTGTCCCGGCTGGGGCGGTGCCCTGCTGGTGGGAGAGTCCTGGTTAGGGGGAAATCCCACTAGCCGACGGTAGGTCGGCGCCGGATCTCGCCATCCAGCGGGGGAAAATCACCGCCATCTCCCGAGAAAAATATGCACTACACTCACGGGACTAATGGCCAAAGCAGTCGACGCGCCCGGAAACACGAAAAAATCAATCAATCAATCTTGCAGCTTGGGGCTCCGATTGGCGCCGCCTGCGGCGAACACTACTCACCGCCCACGCGGAAGGCGGAGGCGCCGGCGACGAGCAACGCGGCGGCGGCGAGGGCGGCGAGAGCGGCCGGTGACGTCATGGTGGAGCGGAGCGGCGCGGGCACAAATGCGCCCGGCCCGGTCCGCGCGCGCTTATAACGTCGCGATGCGCGCCGATAAGACACGTGCCGCTCCGCGCACGTGTCGCCTTCCCGAATCAACGCGACTTCTCTCCGAAGGCTCTACGAAATTTCGGGCCGCCTTAGGTCGCCCAGGGCATCCGTCGATGTCATCGCAGTGCCTTTGACCGGAAGGTCCTAGCGGTCGAGTCCGACGGCGCCGCGGATATTCAACACTGGCTAGGTGGACTTTAGATGCTGCCTGGAGGAGAATTCTACCGGCCGGCTGCTCTGATCGGAGGTTTTCCGTGGGTTCTCCTATCAGTACCAGACTGTACCTTAACAATCGGGCCGCGGAGCGCGCGCGATCTATTCTTACTCTTCCTTGTCCTTTCCTTACCCCTTACTTATACACACATGCGTGCGCTACACTACCACACATGTCAGGAGCTTAGAGCTTGTCAGGTGGGGCGGTGCAGCGCGGAGATAGATATCTGGATGAGGTACCCCCCCCCGCAAGCAGATGTGTAGGTCGGCACCGGATCTCAACATCCAGCGGAGGGATAACACCGCTAATTCAGAGATGAAGTATGCACTACATTTTCGGGACTAATGACCATAGAAGATGACGCGGAAACATGAAATAATGTACCTCGCAATCGAAATGTGTGTTCGTGAATTGGGGAAAGGAAGGGCACCAAAACCACTAGTAGTAGTTGCAGGTACAGCCTTTCCAATGAGGCATATCTATATTTCCTTTTGTCTTCTGGATTTACGTATCAATACAGTATTCTTCAGTCGCTTCTCCATCATCCTACGAAATGTCAAAAAATGATGTTTCTCCTGAACTATGAGGCAGAATGCTAACTGCTTTCCTGTCTGAAAAACTGTGATTCTTGGAGACACGTTACTTTGAAAATAACCTCTTCACCGTGCATTAATTCAGGTGCCAACGCCCCACACCTGCAGCCGGCGCCTCTCCAAATCCAAAACAAGGAAAAGAAAAGAACAAAAGCTATTGCGAGAACCACTTGAGAAGATCATAATAGAACAAATCAGGAATATGTATTCCACACAAGACAAAGAGGTCTAAGAGGACAGTTTAGTGATAGGTGCAAATAATTTTAAAATTCTTGTAATTCTCTTCCTAACTTTTTCTCTAGGATCCGAAATCGAAACATTGAAATTACTTATATTTACTCTCACACATGTTAGTGATAGGCAATTTGAAATAACGGTTCTATTTGCGCGAAATCAACGCACATTTGTGAATTGAGTTAAGTAAATTCAGTTGTGCCGATGTGCTTTGGAAATAAGTAAAATGGTCATCTTCCCGATGCGGATTGCGGCGGTTCAATTGATCTATAACTAAAATGTGAAACGTTGCTATTTTCATTACGTAAAGAGGAAAAATTATATTTAATTGTCAAGGTATCGCTCTAAAAATAAAACTCATTTCAGCTATAACGTCCGTAAAATTCCAAGATTACACAATTTTATTGGTTCGCTATTTTATCCTATTATGACGATAATATTTGATCCATTCATACTACAATTTTTGTACAGAAAGGATTGTCCAATACCGATCTGAATAGTTTGTGCTTACTTGCATGTGGCCTATGTCCGGGGACACTCTGGATGTTTTGAGATGTCTCGACAATCATTTTTTAAAAAGAGAATCTGAATTATTAGTTTCTAATGTGCCAAATAATTGAAAGAAAATTATGCAGCCTTCGACCATTTGAGAAATGTTTGTGGTTTCGTTCCGAAAATCGGAAAAAATCCAAACACAATTTTGACTGAAAAATTTAAATATAGATTGTTGGTGTAGATGAGGCAGCAACTCTTGAGTAGTGGACTGTTGAGGAGTGTTTTGAGGCCTCAAACTTACCACTTCCTTTGATAACTCAGCAATTAATTAATTTATTCTCTCCAAGATTCACTAGAAATTTTAGGCTTCCCAGGCACCTGTTTAACCTTTCTGAAATATAACTCTAATGATTCCGTGAAAGTTAATTGAAATCCCAGCACACTCATGTTTTGATTTAAAGGTGATTAAATGAATGATTAGGTTGGATACACAATCGAAGGTAACAATTTTACCATCTGAATATTGTGATTGATATTAATCTTATGTGAAACAGAGTGACGCTGACGCACAGAGCTATACAACTCACTGCCGGATGTACAATCACATTTTAAGTGAGCACAGAGTGGTGTAATGCACTCAGCTGGTCGACTTGCCGACAAATGTACACTTACGTTTTAGTTTAAGACAGCGGCGTTTAAGAGAGCGCAGTTTAAGAGAGCGGCGTAGACGCAAAGCTGGTTGACTGATGTTGAATGTATTTAATCACATTTTTAGTTGACATGGAGCTGAGCGGACGAACGGCTGAATGACTGATAATTGTAGCATCGTGGATACAAACACATTTCAACGAGCGGCCGCATGACGTACGCGAAACGTTTAGGCGTCCACGTTCTAGCACCATTAGTTTTGCCCCGGGTGACTCCAACTGAAGCTACGCCACTACTTATAAGAGCTGAGTAAAATATACTATACTGAATCGTTGTCAAGTATAGAAAAGTATTAAAATAACACATTGCATTGATTAGGTGCGGTTGCGGAGTTGCTCTACAGATTGTGTTATTCCACCTTATTTCATACTGCGCGTACCGACTGAATTTCCATACTCAGTGCGTCACTCTTTGCGACACATCATGCGATTGTTAAGCAGAGAGGAAGACACCCGTCTCCATTAAATATATGCAATTCACGAGGGTATTTTTAAATTTTGCCAATATTTCAATATTGGGCGAAACTACTAAAATTTTCAAAAAAATGTTCATGTCCTTATTACAAGAACTAATGGTGTAGAAAAATCTCATTTGAAGGAAAGATCTCTATCTTCAATTTTCTAGTTGCAGGAAGACTCCGAAAGAGACCAGATTTTACCTTTCTATAATATCTTTGATGTCATACTTCAATTCTACTCTTAATGGACAGAAAAATTGCGAAAATGTGAAAAAATATATTTTAGTCCCCGATAGATAGCAACTGGAAAGAAGCTGGGTTAACAGATAAGCTAGCTTAGACTAAAGAGATTTACAACAAGAAAGTCTGTAGCGTTCTTTAGCATCACTAACTACTTTGTCGCAAACTTCAGAATTAGTAAAGAAGAAAGTCAGGTAAAGGAACAGCAAAAATGGCGATTTGGGGAAGAAAAATTTGTCTCCGAAACCGAAAAAGTGAATAATTCTTATTCCTTCAAGTAGTAAATAATTTACTTAACAATTTACAATAGGATGCACGTTTTGTGGGTCTATGATTTTGAAAAATTGGGTTATGGCAAAACGTCTGTCCGTCAGTCAGTGAACAACGTGAGAGGCTCAACTATAAGTAGGATTTTAAAAAAGGATATTTCATGATTGATCTGACTGATGATGCGGCCTCGGGAATCTGAAACGGATTTGTTCAATTTTGGGAGTTCGTTACCCATACCCTCACGAGTATGTTGTTTTTTTCTCGAAAACGGCTCTAAAATGTTGCATTATATTATTTATCATGTAGATGAAAGTATGCTTCTAAAAATGAGGCAGATCCCATTTTGAATTTTCGAAAATTGCAGAAATAATGCGATAAAGTGATTTTTCAGCGTCTTCCTACAATATTGGCCATATTTCACTGAAAATTGCGCGAAACCTACTAATGTTTTTTAAAAAATGTACATGACATTAATTATAGAACTAAATATAAAGAAAAAAATCATAAGAAGAAAAATCTGTCTTCAATTCTTGTAGTTGTACGATAGGTCCAATAAATTTCAAACTTTTTCAATTTTCAGGAATTTAGAATTAAGTATGAAAATGGGACCGACGCCACCTTTGTATGAGTATTATACTGTACTCTTACAAGAAATTTTTAAAAGTTTGAGCCTTTTTGAGGAAATTTTGAAAATTTCCAGGGGCATTTTGTACAGTATCCCTAAAAACAAAGAATTGTTTTCAAAATAGCAGTTCTTCCACTCGAGTCAAAATGACTTTTATATTCATTTTGCGGAAAAACTACGAATAGTTTAGGCGCGAGTACTGTTCACAGGCGAAAAGACTGACGGTCATTTTGAAAAAATCAAATTTTTCGGGTGCCGAGGACCCGAAGATATGCACTATTTTTGTTAAATTCTAGAAATCGATTTTTTCCGCACCATTACATAACTGGCTAACTCGAATGTTACTTAAAATTTGTGTTGTTAAATTAGTTAAAGGCAACAAATGCCGAACAGTAAGAAATAAAATATTAAAAAAGCCCAACAACTAAGCGAAAAACACCAATAACATTGCTTAACGCATTCAATTCGTATTACATCGCATTGATGATCTTGCCAAAGAACGCCTTCTTGCATGTATTTTCCATCTACAGTGATGGGTGCATAAAGAAGAAATGGAAGAACAATAAAACAAAAAATATAATCAGAACGTGTTTAACTGTTAAATAATTGATATATTTGTATAGACAACTCTAATAATTCCACTGACCTGATCATCGGAATGAAGGTAAAGGAATGTTTTGATATAGTCATGTATCACACTTAATAATCGGCATGTCAAGTATTCTCAGGAAATTGTCTTCTTTGTTAACCTTTTAAATTACTATTATATTTTTATCAAAGCTAGTATTCCTTCTATGCATTGACTTCACGCTATTTTTCTGTCGTAATCTCGATTTATGTCTCTCCTTAGCTCATCGATTTTTATATGAGATTTATTTGGTGAAAATGAAATGAATACAGAAAATTGATTTCGTCCTCAGCGAACATATATATATATATATATATATATATATATATATATATATATATATATATATATATATATATATATATATATTTGAGATTTATGCAATGAAAATGCTTGTAATTTGTCCCCATTGCAGTTTCCAACCATTTCTTTTCATGAGAGATGTTCAGTTATCTTCATCTTTATATCACTCATGTCGTATCTCAACCTATCTGAAAATAAATCTTCGATTTGAGGATAAATTTAGAATGAAACACGAACTCAACGGATGTGACACATAAAAATTCAAGTGATGAACTTCACTTTTTATCGAGAGCTGTTGATTACTTCTGGAGAAATAAATAAAAATACTATTTTGACTTTGTAAAATAATGAAACCATGAACATCACTCTTTATTTTTTATTTTAAGTTATTCATTTAGTTTTAAGAAAATGACTGTAAGTGCAGCTGATTGTATGAGTGAGTGAGTGTGAAATATTATTTTAATCGAAAACATTAATACATTGATCTTATATTTTTAAAAAAATATCACAAGTATTTGACTAATGTGGGTAAATTCATGGAACTGAAGAACTAGCTTCCATAAGTTTTCTATAAATTGTTTATTTGTGAATAAGTGTGTGTTTATTTGTGGACAATTGTGTGTTTGTTTATAAGTAAAGATAAATTGTAAAGAACATTTACTTGCTTTATTTAAAATGTTGCATTGACTATTACATGAGCGCCGACAATATACAGTTACAATAGCGACGACAATAAACAAGATATTACAAATAAGTAACTTCTTGTTCAAATTCCGGAAAACTATATGAAACCTTGACCTTGACTTCCTGACAAGCGGTGGAAGCCTCCAGGGGGGGGGGCATGTAGACCATGGCCCTCCCCAAGACCTAGAGATTTCGTTTGTTACCTTCCTTTATTTGGAAAAATTGATTTAAATATTTATGTTAGACGTGTATAATTATTTACAAAATCATATTGTATAGTATCATACATACACTATAAAACTTGATGTAGTAATACTTATAATATCATATATAAACTACAAACTACCAATAAAAATATGTTTATTATTTAACAAAAACCTATGATGTCTCCCCCCCCCCCCAAAAAAAAACAAGAAACGTTCGGCTGGATCCACCCTGTTCCTACACGCATTGCAGACATTCACTATGTAATTGAACTATTTTATGGGGTTCTATGGGGAATTATTTTATATATAGTTTTTCTTTGTTTTCTCTTTGGTGGTTGTTTATACTAACACTCGTATTAATCAAGCCTTTTGTTTGATCTGAATTCATTGCGGTTTTTATCAGATTTGTGTATTCTGTCTCAAAGTGATGATTGTAAATAAATGGGCGAGTGGAAAATCAATACTAGTCCAAAATCGGTGGGTTTTTTTCAGAAAGTAGTTCAGAAGGAATGGAACTACATGTTGAGACTGAAAACAGCTTAATATGAGGTCATTTAACTTCAAATCAGGCAGCTCTTTCTCTTTGATGTGTGAAAGAACAATATCTGTTCTGGGCTTGTAATTCTCTTCCACTCAGGATTTCAGACGACAAGTGACTCGGGCTGCTCGCAGCGGATAGTTCACACTTTTTATTTGCCATTGGTATGGGGTTGATGTAATACACTTGTTTTATTAATGATCCAATGTGTGTCTGTAATGAACCGAAGAGCGAGAGGTGAGGGGAGCAGTAAGCGAAGAGCCAGTAATTTTCGTTATTTTGCGTTGAAAGAATCAGTGTTCACGTCATGTTTGTAGGCGAGCATTCACGAGCTTAAATGGAATATCTCACACTCAGATTCAACGACTGACAGGAATTATTTTGTCAGGTCTGTCTCCAAAAGATGGAAGAGGAAAGCATAATAATTGACCTTGTGCTATCAATTACGGAAATCTTGTTAAGATAATAGAAGGACATAGAATCTTTTTCTACAAATTGCACACTATTCATCAAATTATATGAAATTTATTCTGAGTGAATTGAACATCAAAACAACCTGTTCACAAAAGAAAAAGGTTATAAGATATAAGCTCTAGTTCGAGTTTCAACTTGAAATTTGTACAACTCTTATGTACACTCTTACAGCAATAAAATGTATTTTTGTGGTTCATTGTAATTTTGAAAGAAATTTACCTGCTAAATCTTCATTGAGAATAAAAACAGTCCAAGTCTACAGCTTTTGTTTAAATGATAACACATTATTAATAAACATTTTTATCACAATTATTCCTCAGAACATATTCATACGACTTGGTACAACATTCCCAAAATAAGAAAATTGTTCAACAGTTTTTTTGTCAAATCTAATCAAACGTTATACCTTGTATTATCTCAGAATGAACTGTCTGGACTAGTATTGTGTTTCCACTCACCCATTCAAATATACTCGTGCAAGTTCATTCACACTAAAATATTCTTGCTGAGATTACACCAAAATATACTTATTTTTCCCTTTCTTTCCATTTTGTCTTTTTCTAGCCTTATCTGAGGAACCTTTGAGTTTCTGAAGAAGGTTGAGATTTTAATGTCTTCTGACATTTTTCACTGGCTTCATGATTTTTATTATTCTTTTGTGTTCAACTGACTTTTTTTATTTGTGCTTCTTTAAAATCGATCCCTCTTTTCTTTGCTATTATTTCGGGCAGAACTGCTATATAAATATTATTTATTTCATTTTAAAACTTGTTGACATATTAATTGTTATTAAAAATTTGAGTACGTTTTTTATGGAAAATTTATTCTAAGTATTTCAGGGATAATATGAGCTGAAGCGTATTTTTGTCATATGTTTTATAAATGGGGTAGAACGTGTGTAAAGAGAGCGCAGTCTTACAGTGGTCACAATAATTCAGTATTGCTTTTGTTAATAAATGGTGTGTTACTTTGGAAAAAGGAGCACTTAGTGGTGGTTTGTAAATACATTTATCTATTAACAATGATTTCTAATCTCATAATTCAGAATAAAACCCGACACTGCAGCATAACTTCACTGATGCACAAGTACATTATAATATCCCATTTTAAGTACGTAATCATGTTTCACAATCAGTGTTATACAAAAATCCTCGTGAGAAACAGTCTCACTGACAATGAGAGCATGATTACTGACAAAGGGCAAGTACATAAGATTTGCTATTCCAGTTACTCGTAGTTATTAAGTTACACTTGTTCAAATTTCAGTGGATCTCTGGACTGAATGGCTTGATTGAATTAACCTTTCCGGGCGCCATGCTAAGGTCATTAGTCTCGTAAATATAGTGCATGATTTTATCGTGGGATTGGGTTGCTCTTCCCCCGCCAGACAGAGAAATCCGGTGTCGACCTACACGTCAACTTGAAGGGTTTTCCCCAACCAGATAGGGGTTTTCCCACCAGAGGGACACCGCACCAGCAGGAATAAGCTCTAAGCTTCCTACTGGTCTTCCGACGTGTGGTTACTGTAGTGCATGTACGTGTACGTGTGTGTAAGAAAGGGATAAGGATAGGAAAAGGAAAAGGAAGGACTAGAATTTAAATAAGAACTTCCATGGAAGTGTACCGATCTGAGCAGTCAGCCACTAGAATTCTCCTCCAGACAGCCGCTCCATCTAGCTGGTGTCGAAAGTCTTGGCACTGCCGGTACTCGATCCTACGACATTCTGGTTAGAGGTACAACAGTGACCGATCAGATGACCTGAGCCATCTCAGACGGTTGCATTGAATAGAGTGTCAAACGCTTATTCAGCATTTAAAGCCAATTTCACCGACGATTTTTGACACTAATGAGACATGAGTCTCTCTTACTGGTACCGGATACTGCAGGGCGAGAGGCAATCTGACATTGCGTCTCTTGTGGCTGGGTTCATTACAGGTGCACAATAGGCCAATATGGTAATGGACTAGGATGCATGGCTGGATTTTGGCATTGAGTTTCGAAAAGTGTAACATTTTTTCCATTTTTTTAAAAACAGATATTTTGGGGATTTTGTATAAAATTTAATCGGTTCTCTTCATCGTCGGGTATATATACATACGTGTTCTGTACATTTTAAGGGGGAAGTATGCCCACATTCTGAAGCCGTCCTTGTTTTCCAGTGAATTATTTGAAATCATCTTTTACAAAAAACATGAAATCATCCACAGTTTCCGAATATTGAAACATGCCCGACGTTGACTGGTACCAATTTGAAACTAGCCCCGACTTTCTATTTAAAAACAATCGCCACTCGGAGCCACATTTTGAAACATAATTATTACTAATGAAAGTGATTTGGGACTCGGAAGCATCCGAATTTTATATCTTTCTTTTCTCTCTCAAAACAATGCTTATACCACCTCTGCTGTCATTTCAACTTAACGAAAATGATCCTTAACGTCGGTTGTTTATTTGTCACATAGCGAGCCCCTCACGATCATCTATTGATATTCCTATATTCTATGGCATATAAAATGAGATTTCCATAATAAAAATGGTTCGTCATTTTAGTATATCACAATATGTATTCCATATTCTTGGGAAAATTGTTCAAAATTATAATTTAGATAGTAAACATAGGTAGTAAACAATTCACTAAAAATTAAAGTCGAGTCCGGTTACAGTGCTCGGATATAGTGAACCCTAGGTTATAGCGAACTTAAGTCACTGAATTACAAATAAGCATAAGAAGATTCGACTATAGTGAAGCTGAACATCAGCTATTGTGAACGTAGGAAGTAAGTCCTGAAATTAATTGGCTCTCGTATGTTATTAGGCGATTGAAAGAGCCTTCGGAGAGTAGGATGGTGTTCCAACAGTGCAAGAGGCATTGAAAGGTGTCAAGACTGCTTTACCATACTTAGAGGCAGAGGACAAGAGGATAGAATCAAGTATGGAGAGAGCACGAACTCTGGAGAAGGATATAATGAAAAATGTACGAAGCACACAATTGAAAATAATTTATTTTTAAGGTACAAATAAATATATATGGAATTTTCAGTTCGTGCTGTAAATGAATTTTGCTGTGTCTTAATAAAATCAATTATTATGGAGAAATTCCATTTAATTTTGACATCACCGAATATAGTGAACCAATCATGTTAGTCCCCCGAAGTTCACTATAACCGGAGTCGACTGTACGTAGGGATAGTAGGATGAATGAACAAAATTCGACAAATTGAATTAATTATACAATTATAAACATTGATTTACGAAAGTTAAAGGGTCGTGATTGGCCAGATACCGTGTGCAGTTGAAATACAGCAGTTCAACAAGGAGACGCTTTGAGGTACTGATTTAAGGAGCTCTAGAGTGTAAGGCTAGGCGTAGAATGTGGAGCATCGGAAGTAGATTCAATTCAAGTTACAGTTCATTTGATGTTCTATGTGAATATAGACACGTGAGCACAGAGTCCTGAAATGAACAAATGAACCGTACTACTAATGGACAGCTTACCAAACTACAATAATTATGAGTATCTCTAGATCTTCCTCCTTATTTCGATTCCGCGTCGAATTTTCACAAATAAGATAGGTATGTTTGTTGCTATCAAAATAAAGTAATGAAGGAAGAATTCCCCCTCTATCCCTTAATTGAAACATCTGATAACAAAATGCGCCTCTTAGTCAAATTACTAAAAAGTTTCCCTAGTGAAGTAACATTGTGCTTTCCGATTTATCGAAATCTGCTATGTAGGCAGGTAGATAATGACCACTCTCTATTAAAACTTCCTACGTGTGCATTCATTTTCCTTTATATTATCATTGTACATAAATGGTATCAATTACTTCCTACTTTGCATTTTCTTCAGGGCCCATAACGATAATCTGCCATAATTTTGGTCTCTGTAATAAAAATTATATCATAAAAACCTTTTCTTTCCTATTTCCAAAACATTCGTTTTTTACAAGTTCATTACTAGTGGTGCTACTACAACACATAATTTCTCGCATTATTTCTAAATTTACAATTTTCGAATATTCAGAGAGTTCCATAAAAATATGACCTGAGCCATTTTTTTAAGCGTTCGTTGTTCTACGTATACATGGAAAAAATATTGATATTTTGCCGACAATCGATCTTTCTGTGTCATCAATTCACAAAACATGGATTCTAACTACATAAACTGTTTGAGGAAGTAATTTACTATATATAGAAACAATATTTGTCTATTTTTCTGTAATCAAGGTGTGGCAATAGAGTTTTTTTCTGGCGAAAATTCACCGTTTTCCAGCGCACAATTACAATACTTTCTCTTCATACGAAGTAAGGGTAAGAAAGTCAAAATTGGAACCATTTTCGATAAAATTTTGAAACTTTCAGAGGTTCGTGTAAAGTACCTTCCCAAAACAAAAATTCATATAAAATTCAAGGGGCCGCGATAGCAGTCAGATAGATCGAGGAATATCAATTTTCCAGAATACGGATTAGCCGCTGATGTTCTTCTTACAGAGGCAGAGATGGATAGATGTTACGTTGTAAACCAATTTTCCGATGTCAAATAAATACGCGGATTCTGACTACACAATTTTCTACATGATACATTAAATAGCATACACTTCCCACTTAAAGTCATGGTAACTAACTATATTCTAGGCATTGTCGGATCCCCTGGGTTCCATAGACTTCCCAACGGGACCGAGAAGTTCATTTTCTGCATTTACTGCCAGCAATGCTAAATTGCTCCATCGTAATTTACAAATTGTGTGTAGAGCTCAATAGAGCTTCTGAGAGCAATGAATGAGATAGTCAGTAAATCGCCTCGAGACATGATCCCCAACGTCTTGAGGGCACTGACTGTTGATCGTGGCATAGCCCCAGAGTTTCCAACCACCCCAGGCAGGATTCTGGCGTTGGGCACTCCATGAAGTTGGGCTGCCAGGGTACTGGTTGGTACTTTACCACTTTTTCCTCCCCTCCTTTTAGAAGGTTAGACCCATCCTCGTGGCGGACAGTCACATCGACCACGTGGACCCCCTCATCCGGTTTTTTATTACCAGGTCAGGTTTGAGTCTAACCCCTTCGGCAACGGCAAGTGGCTTCCATGGGCACTACAGTGTCTGATTTCCGGAGCATCTTCCTCTCTACAAAGTTCTTTATCTCGTCAAGACGCTTTACTCTAGCTGGTTACGTAAAAATGCACCGACCGAGGATGTGATTCATAATTTCTACCGCTGTATTGCACTTCCTGCGGTATACATCCTCTCTGGGCCTTCCTCTATTAAGAGTAGTTTTATTGGCAACGGTATTTGATCTCAATTGGAGTGCAGTGATAAAAGAACCAGGTTTCAGAAGATTATAGTCTTTCAAAAAGGCATTTCCAATCGGATCATTTATATGCGCCTTAACCGCTCTCCCTTGGGATCCCAGCTTCTCCCAGGCGGCTACCTCATCAACGGCGCATTTCTTCTCATAAGATCTTAAATCTTGTTCGGTATAGGGCCAGACGAGTCTCAGTGTTTTGGCTGTTTTCAATGTCCGTTAGTAGAAACTCGGACAGGAGCTCAGCCATGTGCAAATGGGATCTGAAGATTTTTCTAATCGTAATCCGAGGTTCAGCGCTACCCTAGGAACGTGTTGGGCGAGTCGCAGAAGTCCCAGTCCTCCATCTCTCTTGGCCAGGTAGAATAAGCCATCTGCAGTACTCATATGCAGGTGTAGAAACTGTTTGACTGCCACTCTGATTTGACATTCCGCTTCCCTGAACATCGACATAGATGCCATCGATAAAACTAATTGATAGAGGTAATGTGGCAGTATGTAGGTATGAAGTAATGCCAATTTCTGAATGGGCTTTAAATGCGCCTTTTGTAGCCTCGTCATTGCTTCCATCAAATTCGATATGGATGCTTTACATGGGAAGCCGTTCCAGATAGAGTAGTTCACTCCCAAGAATGCTAAGGTATGATCATCATTGACCAGAGGAATTCTCTCCCCCAACCTTTCCAAACAAGGCTCTTCAATGAACCAGGATCGTTCAAAGGTTGTCATTTGGAAAGATGAACACTTCGCGACGGACAATGTCATTCCGAGGACTCCAAGATATTCCACCACAATATCAACCAATTCTTGAGCTCCTGGGGCATATTTTACTAACAGCACCAGATCGTCAGCAAATGCTAATACGGACATGCCATTTCAATAGCGGGTATCCTGATATGTTATCCAATTGCTCAAGCAAGCACTCCATAATGAGGTTAAAAAGGAGTGGGGGCAAGGGGTCCCCCTGTTTTATTCCTCTACGAATTGGCACCTCAATACCTTTTGAGGGGTGCTGAATTACTGTGGAAACGTCGGCCTAAGACTCCATTACCAAATTGGTAAAGGCGTCGGGGATCCCTTTCCTGGACAGAGCCCACCGAATCGCCGCGTGAGGAACAGTGTCAAATGCTTTGGATATGTCTAGCACAGCACCGACACCACCCTCTGCTTTTTTCATGTCACTGACTGCTTCGTGAAGAATTTGAACGTTGGCAAAACAGCGAGGTTCAGGGATAAACCCTTTTTGGCGTGGCTTGAACTTCACCACGGATCGAATGCGTTTGTCCATAATGCTCCAAAAGATTCTGCACAGCAGGGAACTAATTGTGATGGGGCGATAGTTCGTGACAAACTTATTATCCTTACCCTCTTTTAGTATAAGAATGGTGCGATTTGCTTTCCACCCAGAAGGCACAAAACCAGTGTATAAAATTTGAGTGTACAATAGAGACAATATTTCAACATTTGTTCCTGAAGATATATTGCTAACTTTTATTTTATCTGGTCCTGGAGCTGTGGCATTTTTCATCCCAGCCAGACGACTTTTAATTTCGACAACTTGCACCGCGTATATAATTGTGTCTAGGTCCATTTCAAGTGTCGAAAGTTTATCATCCTCTCTTAATTCGGAAAGCCAAATTGGGGGCGTATTACAGCAAATGGATTTGTACAGGTCATTAATCTCATCCTTGTTAAGGGGCTGTTGGTTGACACTAGTGCAGTCAATGCCCGTTCTAATGAGTTTTGCCAAAAGCGCTGGATCATTCTTGAAAACCATAAGAGTAGCGCTTCCTAGCGCGTTTCCCCCAATGCCTACGGAGCCTTTTAGGCCTGGTAGTGGTGGGTACGGAGGAGCCGCCCAAAATCTCCACTAACTTAGCATAGGTCTCGTTCAATTGGTCCTGGGATTGAATATTTCTTTTGAGTTCATTTCCTACATCAACGAGTTCTTGATCTACATTAGTTTGAGAAATATCTCAGGTTCTTATCTAAGTTGAAATGCTTTCCTTCTATTTAGGCGTGACATCTAGTGTGGCCCTTTTAAGACTAGTTTCAGTAGTTTCCGGGTGTCATAGCAGCGGGGGACTCAATAAAAGTTTGGTCCCGTCCTAACCGACCAGCGGTGTCGGAACAGGTCGTGTCAGTAGCAGATAAAACAGAATCAAAGAGAACGAGCACAGCCGAAAGCTTCGATAATTCATCTGTGAAACTGTGCGGCCTCCTCGTTAGGGAATCGCCCCCTATCCGGAGAGGCAATGTCTACCATTGCAAGTTCCTCATGATCAATGTCTGTGGGCCGAGTTTTTGGAAGGAAATCGGCACAAGGCTGTTTACTTATCTCTACCTTTAGAGACGTTTTGGTCTCCTTTGAAAGAGCTTCAGAACAGGAGATAACCGACTTTCTTCCGTTCATGAGGTGAGGCATGCGATACAGGGGAGAATAAGAAATCAGAATAGGGATTTGGCTCACTGGGGTCTTCGGAGGGCTTATAACACTGGGAGGCGATGCGATAACAGCAACACTAGTAGAAGGTCTAACTGAATCTTCGGACCTCCGACCATCAGATGGGAACAATGATGATTATGCAGTCACAGTATCTTCAACTCCAATGACAGCTAAATATCTCCGATATATAGTCTTTCTTCTTTTCTCACCCTCCTGTCGGACAGTCTTGCTCAGCACAGCAACCAAATTCTCGTTCGACGTCTCTGGTTGCTCTTTCTCCAATACAGCCATTTTCATAATATCCTTCGAAGAGAAGACTTTTCGTACTCTAGGCACAGCAGTCTTACCACTACGTTGCGCCTTGGCAGCTCTATCTTTATTAGCTATGGATGAGCATGGCGCAAATCATGCGAGAGCCCTGATTTAGTTGCGAAGTTGGCGGAGCATAATTCACCTACGAAGTCTCTTTTAGATGCTTTCGGACCCGGGCTTTTAGGAAACTGACTCAAAGCGGAGAGCTTACCTTTGTAATTCTTGCTGCACGCGTATTAGAGGAAGTAATATACTTATAGGGACAAAAAATACAATTTTTACGAACCAGGACTCACAATACGTAAACTGGGACAAAATTTCGACGAAAGAGGACGCTGAAAATAGTATTGTGCGAAAACCAGGGCACAAGAAAATTGAGTTGAGGTTTTTCTATTTTATGTTTTGCCTGAACATTGCAGCTATTTTAAATACAATAACACATATTATTTTTTTAAATACTTTTAAAATATCTTTCCCATTCCCTTTCGTTTTATAACACCCCAGAGATTTTCTGTGGTCTATGAGATTTCCGCCCGTGAGCGCTGTGTGAGTCATTTCAGGGTAAAAGTCAACCATAGCGGATTCCTCATAATATTAGCAATAACATATTGAAGAGTCCAATGAGAAGGTCAAAATCAAAAAATTCAAGTTTTTAACATTTTGAATTTCCTCTTTTCACCTATTAATTATTCCGTAAATTATGTAACATGTGTACCAATACCTTCGTACTGTATAAAAATCCTTCAAAATTGATACGCACATTTCTTACAATTACTTTGAGAGAGGGAACTAAACCACATTCGCATAGTGTCGTTTTGGTAATACCAAAACGTTAATTGTTTTAATCACGTCCCAAATTCGATCTTTCATAGTATCACTTACATTCCAAAATACAAATACAATGTAATACAAAATGTAGCTATATTAGACAATTGATACTCAATAACGGTTTGATTTATCGGTTCCCCGGGTTTCTTCTTTCTTCGTATTTCAGGTGTAGTGATTGGAGACACTGAATGAAAACTACTCGTATCGGTAAAAATTGATTCATGTGACCGACTGATATGGCTCAAGGAAACACCTGTTGCCACTACAATATCTCTGACAGGGAGGTTCTTGGATTCTAGTACCGGCGGTAGCAGATTTCCTACCTAAATAGGTAGGTCGAATTCAGCGTCTTTGGAATTCTAGCCGTAGGCTGCTCTGATCGGTTTAGGTATTTTCCGAGCAATTCCAGACGAATGACGGAGGAGTTTCTAAAGAAACGGGCCATGGACCGCGCGAGGTCTATTTTGTAAGTCTCTTCCTCTTCCTCTTCCTTACACACGCACTACCCTCTACATATTTGGCAAGACCAGTCGGGATCATAGTGCTTGTCCCGGCTGGAGGAGGAAGCACCCGCAGGCTGATATGTAGGTCGGCGCTGGATCTCACGTACTAGTGGGCGGGAACACCGCCACCTCCTGTGATATAAAAAGCACCACACTTTGTGACTAATTATCGTAGCAGTAAACGTGCACGGAACATGAAATAATAAATCAATAGATCGTCGTGCGGCATGTGTCTCGAAAAAAAGGGAATTTATTTCTTTATTTTATTTATTTATTTATTCAAAAACAGTCAAAAACTGTATGTGACGAATGGAGGAGAAAATCATCTGCGCACGTTTTCTTGAGTTTCAGAATCCCTTCCCAACAATTTAATTATTAATAGTTGAAAGATGAAAAATAATAATAATAATAATAATAATAATAATAATAATAATAATAATAATAATAATAATAATAATAATAAATTTAAAAAAGCGAGATATTAACGTTTCAAAAACTAGATATTTTCGTTGCCAAATTATAGAAAACTTATTTGTAACCGTAAACAAACGAACAGATTTGATTTTTCTCTATTGCTAACAAATAGAAACTCACCCTAATCTCTACTACCACTACAAGCAAAAGGAAAGCTCAGCAAAACGTGATAGTGAAGCTACATTTACAATTCATTCGTGAATCAATGAAATGGGGAAAATAAGATGCAAGTAGGAAGAGGAACAATGCAGCAGAATATTTTAGTGACAAAACGCGGAAAACTGTCCCAAAAAAAATCAAGGCCCTGACAGTGAATCTAATCTCAAATTAAAACTACACGCCAACGGTGGATGAAAAACGCATTTTTTTAAATTTTACTCAAGAACTTCTACCTACAAAACACGTAACTTAGTGATCTCAGTGCAAGAACAAAATGCAGTCGAAAAATTACTATCGAATAACCAGGAAAGGAATCACTTGAAGTATGACGGAAAACATCTTACCTTTGAGGTAATGTACAAGGCCTTCCTTAAACGCATTCTACCAACTCGAAACTTGGGAATGATAAAGCATTGATCCCACAAATTTGAACAATCAATTGGTGGATCTCCGCAAGAGATTTGTTCAATTTCGAATAAACGTTTACAGCACAACGTTGCTTGAGTGACGATTCTCACGCGTTTCATGCCTCAGGCACTTTTTTTTAATATTTATTTTCCATTCGGATGTACATAGTTCAGTAACATTTTACTTTTTCATATGTATTGCTGGCTTACAGCTATTCTTATTTCCTAAACTTAAAAACTAACTAACTACGGGAAGGGGTAGGAAGCTACACTCTGCTCCTACTATTCACAATTGTTGGAAAATAAGTTTAGGAAGGCGTTAAAAGGGTGACGGTTTTTTATGCGTGTTGGAGTATGGTCTGTTGAGGCCAGGTAGTAGTGGATAGCGTGTGGTATTGAGTTGATATTTGAATAGAATGTATTGGATAGATGGGCTATGTGTTTGGAGACGGAAGTTATATTCAATTCTTTGTGTATTTGTTTGTTGGACCTAAACCATGGAGGGATCCTCAGGCATTAAACAAGGGTACGCGAGCGATCCTGACGCCCTGAATGCTCGGAGCAGACTGCAAAGGCTGAAAATCCCGCCCACCTAATCCAACCGATGGGAATATTCTGCGGCTACTTTAAGTTCCCGCTCAAAAAAAATTGCATTACTTTATGTACACATCTTGTATCATTTGTAAAATGCTTCTAGAATAACTCTAGAAGTTGGGAAGAGTCTGATCACTAGTACACACGTACACTCTAGGTAAATCAGTCAATCTTTTTCCACGAATAAAATCAAGATATTCTAAAAACCTACTACATCATCCTTAATTAGCTGTAAAGCAGGTTCCAAAATTTCTAAATTCAATATTTATGTTTTTAATTCAAATATTTTATGTATTTTTCTGAAGAACCCTTCCTGGGTATCCTTAGTTGTTAGTTATTGTCTTATATTGTCAATAGATTGTCTTCAAGCATTGTACATGTATGATGAAATGTAGTTAAAAAAAATTGTATATACAATGTAACATAAAAACCCTTGAAAGACATAATAATGTCGAACAAGAATAATAAAAACTGTTAAATAAAAAAAAATTTAAAAAACTAGTACACACGCCGCCACATGGTTGTGGATTGCGCGCGGGCGAGAGTCCACTGCACCACTTTAATTGTATTCTAAAAATATTACTGATCAGTTTCGAAAATTTTCTTCGTAATCTTACAGATTCAATAAAAAATTGATAAAAAATATCAACGTCTGATAACTTTAAATTATTTATCTTTTAAAACAAATTAATTAGATAATATTTTAATGTTTTAGTATAAGCCTCACAAAAGGAACTATTTCAATAAATGTTAAAAAATGTAAAAAAAAATATCAACGGTAATCGAATACCCCCTGCCCTCTGCCCCCTTTGGAGCGTTACGAAATTTATGGACGACCCCTTAGTGAAGGCAGCCACCGGAACGGAAGCCATGTGGCGACACACGGGCATGACGTCGCCACTGGAATGATAGTGGGCAGCTAGCGCCAGTTTAGTCAACAGGAGCTGTGAGCAATCAGTGGACCTGTTGGTAATCAGTGGGTCGATAAGTTGTCTCAGTTGAGAGCTAATGACCGAGTGGTAGAGCTCGTTCAGGAAGTGAAGTGGTTTCAGTTTACACGATAGTGTCCGGTATCGTTAGAGTATATTGGAAAGAAGCGAGTTCTGCTGTGAGTGGGAACATGGATTGGTTATGAATTTATGTTATGAACTGCGGAAATGGTGATCTCACACCCTCTCTTGTGTAAATGGTGAAGTATTATGATGGTACAATGTGCATGTTGGTTATTGTAATCCAATGCTAAAAAAACATTGTTGTCTGATTTTCATGTTATTTCTGAACAAAACACTTAGCTACCTCTCTCTCTCCTTCTCTGGGTGCATCAATTCCGTTACCATTTTGCCCTCAGAACCACAGATTCCAGGCACTCCAAGACGCGAAGCGCTGTTGTAGATTCGGGAGGTCATTATGGAACAGCGAATGCGTTGCATTTCCAACGACCGACAGGCGAGGTCGGGCATAATCACGGGACCGAGCGCTAAACGTACGTATACGTAATATGAATAATCAACTGTCAATTCACCGCGAGTGGTAGCTCAGTGCATCAACTGATGTCACTGCAGCGCCTCTGACCAGGAGGTCATAGGTTCGAGTCCTGACGGTGGTAGCTTTACAGCTAGATCGAATTCAGTCGCTGTCTGGATGAGAATTCTAGCGGCCGGCTGCTCTGATCAGTAGTTTCCCGTGGTTTCTCCGATCAACACCAGGCGAATGCCGGAGCAGGATCCTACCAAACGGGCCACGGACCGCGCGCGATCTTTCCTTCCTCTTCCTTGTCCTATCCTCCCCCCTTACACACACACACTAACGTGCACTACACTACCACATATTCCGGGAGACCGGCCGGGAGCTTAGAGCTTGTCCCGGCTGGGGTGCTGCCCCGCTGGTGGGAGAGTCCTGGTTAGCGGGAAACCCCATTAGCCGGCGGTAGGTCGGCGCCGGATCTCACCATCCAGCGGGGAAGATCACCGCCATCTCCCGAGAACAAACATGCACTACACTAACGGAACTAATGACCAAAGCAGTTGACGCGCCCGGAAACACGAAAAACTCAAGTGAGAGCGTAGGCTTCCGCGGCCGGAATTTGAACTTACTTGGCTATCCGGGAGACGCCGCGTCCAGGGCACAGGTGCTGACGTTTCGGTCGCCATTCTGCGACCTTCATCAGGGCGTAGTATTGCGCAATACTACGCCCTGAAGAAGGTCGCAGAATGGCGACCGAAACGTCGGCACCTGTGCCCTGGACGCGGCGTCTCCCGGATAGCCAAGTTAATCATGACGTATTCTCTTCACCGTAACTAGCAAGATCCGTCTGCTTGAGCTTCTCTTCGTCACACAGCTACAGAAACTGGGACGATTTTAAAGGAAAGCTACAACTCTATGTTTGCCTCGACCGGGAATCGAACCCGAGATCACAGCACGGGAAACTAGTACGCTGCCCATGAGCTTTAATATTATATAATAGATAAACT